>QRDG01000669.1:0-151627 GCA_012064385.1 Puccinellia tenuiflora
GGCACGTTGAGGGTTGTTTGATTCCGTGTTCAGCCCCTTACCTCGATCCTTCGTGAGACACACCCAGTTCCTGGGACAGTTCTCCGACATTTGGCGCAACAGGTAGGGGGCTGAGGCGCATCTTCAACCTCGACACCGCCATGGCCGGCCCTTCTCGCGCCGAACATCTCCCTCGCCGGACGGCCAGCGCCGCCACCGCTCCTCCTGCCGGCAACCGGCGCGCCACGTCGACCCCGAGCCCCGCATCGAGCACCCGGAGGACGACGACATCGACCACGCTGAGGACGACCTCGGCGAAGAGGAGGCCTCCTCCCTGCACCCGTCGCGGGACCGTTCTGCCTCCTCGCTGGGCCGCCCTGCGTCCAGCCCGGCGACTGCGCTTCTCATGGCGCAGGAGCTGCTGCAGTACCGTGCCACGCCAGAGGCCTGGCTCAACCGCGTCTCCGAACTCGTCGGCGCCGCTCACGCCGCCGCTCCTGCACCGTCTCGTTCCCTGGTTCCTTCTGCGCTCGTGGGGGACGTGGCGCACGGCGAACCTCCCACACCTCCTATCCACCCCGCGCCCGCTCCAGCTCCACCGGTTCCACCGCAACCTGCTCCAGCAGGGGCTCCTCCTCGCGACGGCCGCGCTGCATCGCACGCGTCATCGCCGCACGACTGCCAAATCATGCAGCGAGCCCCCGAGGACGCACGCGTGAGCATCGAGCGCGGGCAGGACCGCCGCAACCGCGCCGTCCAGGACGTCGCCAACCGCCGGGCGCCACCTCCGCCGCCACCCCTCGCTAACGGCAACGGTCACCTACGGCACGATGGCCGCATTCACTCGCAGCCTCCATCGCGTTGTCCCTGGCCGGTCAAGTTCAGGCCGGACCTCCCTCCGCGCTACGATGGCAAGAACAACCCCTAGAGTTGCCTACAGCTCTACACTCTGGCCATCCAGGCCGCCGGGGGCGACGACAGGGTCATGGCGAATTGGTTCCCCATGGCCCTCAAGGACTCTGCGTCCTCGTGCTCACAAACCTGTCCTCGTGGCTCACAAACCTCCCCGCCGAGTCCATCAACACCTGGGAGGAGCTCTGCCGGTGCTTCGTCGCCAACTTCAAGGGCACGTACGAGCGTGGCCTCACGTACAACGACCTCCGCGCCGTGCGCCAAAAGCCTGGCGAGACCCTCCGCAAGTACATCCAGCGCTTCAGCCAGGTGCGCAACAAAATCCCCAACGCCACTGACGCGCAGGTCATTTCGGCCTTCCAGGCTGGGGTCACAGATGTGCGGATGCTCGAGAAGCTTGGCATCCATGACAACATCACCACCGTCATCAAGCTTTTCGACTTGGCGGAAAAGTGCGCCAAGGCTGAGGAGGACCGCTTGTTTGTCAAGAACAAGCCAGGGGACCCCGCCGAGGGGTCCAAGAAGAAAAATCCACCGAGAAGCGCAAGACCACTGCGGTCCTCGCGGCTGAGCCTGACGCCAAGCAGCCTCGCGCTGCCACTCCAGCTGCGGGACCTGAGAAGAAAGATGACCGCCCCTTCTGCATCTACCACAACAGGCATTCACATGCCACCGAGGACTGCTACGACCTCAAGAGGCTTCGCGAGGCTCGCGAGGCTCGTGAGGCTAACGAGCGGCAGCAGGGCCGCGGGGGCCGCGGTGGCGGCCACGGCGGCCGTGGGGGGCGACGCTTGAACAACAACAACTACAACGACAACTACCAGCAAAACCCCCAGGCCAATGCCGTCCAGCCCGCAAACGGCAACCTGCCTGCCGAGACTGATGAGGGCTACCAGGTGCCTCGCGGGGCCGCTTGCATCCTTGGCGGGGCTCAGGCCCCTTGCTCCAACCGCCACTTCAAGCAACTCGCTCGCGAGGTCGCGGCAGCCCTTCCCGGGGTTGAGGCCTCCAGGCCCCTCAAGTGGTCCCAGTTCCCCATCACTTTCGACTCCAGCGACCACCCCAAGTCCACCTCGACTGTTGGCACCATCTCGCTGGTCTGCACCCCCACCATCAACAACATCGCCATCTCTAAGACGCTCATTGATGGGGGTGCCGGCCTCAATGTCATCTTCGTCGAGACATTCGAGAAGCTGCAGGTGCCCTACAAGCGGCTCATGCCCACCAGGCCCTTCTCGGGGGTGACAGAGGGCCTCACGACTCCTTTGGGGCAGGTGAGGCTCGCGGTCACTTTCGGCACTCAGTCCAACTACCGCACCGAGCTGATCGACTTCGACGTCGCGCACATCGGCCTGCCCTACAACGCCATCCTCGGCTACCCCGCCCTCGCCAAGTTCATGGCGGTGACCCACCAGGCCTACAACCTCGTCAAGCTCCCTGGCTCGAGTGGCACCATCGTCATCCGCGGCGTGGTCTCGGACGCCCTGTACGCTGCGCAAGCGGCCTACAAGGCTGCCGCGGTGGCGTCACCCGCTGACGAGGATGAGGAACCCCTCCCGAGGCCCCCCGCGAAGAAGAAGCAGCTGTTCTCTCAGGAGAAGGCCGCGACGAAGCAAGTGCCTCTTCAGGCAAACGACTCGGGGGCTAGCGTCACCATCGGCGCCAACCTGCCTCCCAAATAGGAAAGCGCGCTCGTCGCCTTCCTCAGGGCAAACTCTGACATGTTCGCGTGGACACCGTCAGATATGTCCGGAGTACCGAGGGAGGTGATCGAGCACCACTTAGCCGTGTGTCCAAACACACACCCCGTGAAGCAAAAAGTGCGGCGCCAGGCGCCAGAGAAGCAAGATTTCATCGTCAAGGAAGTAGAGAAACTGAAGAAGGCTAGCATCATCAAGGAAGTGGTCCATCCCACTTGGCTCGCCAACGGTGTGGTCGTCCCCAAGCACACCGGAGGAAGCCGCCTCTGCATCGACTTCACCGACCTCAACAAGGCCTGCCCCAAGGACCCCTATCCCCTCCCGAGGATCGACCAGATCGTGGACTCCACCGCCGGCTGCGCACTCCTCTGTTTTCTGGATGCCTTCTCTGGTTATCACCAGATCAAGATGGCGAAGGAGGACGAGGAGAAGACAGCATTTCTCACCCCTTGCGGTGTGTTTTGCTACGTCTGCATGCCCTTCGGCCTGAAGAACGCCGGCGCCACTTTCCAGCGCCTCATGAGGATTGCCTTGGGGGCTCAAATGGGGAGGAATGCAGAGGCCTACGTCGACGACATCGTGGTCAAGACCCGCGAGAAGGACACGCTCCCAGGACCTCGAGGAGACCTTTGCCAACCTACGCAAGGTGAACATCAAGCTGAACCCCGCCAAGTGCGTCTTCGGGGTCCCTTCAGGCAAGCTCCTCGGGTTCCTGGTGTCACATCGCGGCATCGAGGCAAACCCCGACAAGATCAAGGCCATAGAGCAGATGCAGCCTCCTCGCCCGCCTCAAGGACATGCAACGCTTAGCGGGATGTATGGCCAGCCTTGGCCGTTTCATCTCCAAGTTCGGCGAGAGGGCGCTGCCATTTTTCAAGATCATGAAGAGGTCTGGTCCTTTCAAGTGGACCCCTGAAGCAGCAAAGGCCTTTGAGGACCTGAAGAAATACCTGGCGAGCCCACCCATCATGGTTGCCCCACGCCCTCTCGAGCCTCTAAAGCTGTATCTTGCAGCCACTCCTCAGACGGCAAGCATGGTCTTGGTGGCTGAAAGGGAAGAGCCAGTCCTCGCCACGCAGAGCCCTGCCTCGCCAAGCCCAGAGCCCCCCGACAAGGAAGTACCCTCGTCAAGCATCCAGCCTCCCGCCGAGCGTCCCCAAGTGGGGCCTCCAGAAAACCTCGACAAGGACTCCACCAAGCCTCGAGAGGAGCCAGCCGCTGCCACGCCAACAACTACCCTCGTCGAGCATCCCGTGTACTTCGTCAGCACAGTGCTGCGGGACGCTCACGAGCGCTACCCCATGCAGCAAAAGCTCCTCTTCTCGCTCCTCATCGCCTCCAGGAAGCTGCGCCACTACTTCCAGGGTCACCCCATCAAGGTGGTCACCTCATACCCCCTGGAGCAAGTCCTGCGCAACCCAAACGCGACAGATCGCGTTGCAAGCTGGGGCATTGAGCTACAACCTTTCGAGCTGGAGTTTGACACCACCAGGGTCATCAAGGGCAGGGCACTGGCTGATTTCATGGCCGAATGGACGGACACGCGTGAAGAAGAGCCTCAAGAGGAGGAGGCTACAGCCTCAGGAGGGACGGCACCAAGCCACTGGACCATGCACTTCGACGGAGCCTTCGCGGCCCGGAGTGCAGGGGCTGGTGCTGTCCTCACCTCACCGACAGGCGACAAGCTCTACTATGCTGTCCAGCTGTGCTTCAAGGACAACGACAAGGTCTCCAAGAACATCGCTGAATACGAAGGTCTCCTCGCCGGGCTCAGAGCCGCTATCGCCCTCGGCATCAAGCACATCCTCATCAAGGGCGACTCTCAGCTCCTCGTCAACTTCTCCAACAAAAGCTACACGCCTAAGGACACCTACATGGTGGCCTACCTTGAAGAGGTACGCAAGCTCGAGAAGCACTTCAGGGGCATGGAGCTCAAGCACATCCCGCGAGCAGAAAACCAAGAAGCAGATGAAATCGCCAGGCGAGCAGCAAGAAGGGAAGCCCAGAAGCCTGGAGTGTTCGAGGAGAGACTCACCAAGGCCTCAGTCAAGCAACCAGCGGCCAATATCAGCATCGACGAGGGGCTCCCACCAGCCCCATCAAGTGGAGCACCAAACTGTGGGTTGCCCTCGGGCGATCGCTTGCTGCTGACTCTAGTACGCCAAGACACCGGTTGGATTGACGAGATCAAGAACTACCTGCAAAATCGAGTCCTCCCCGAAGAAGACGCTGAAGCCGAAAGAGTTGCTTGCCAGGCCAAGTCTTACTGCCTCCACGACGGAGACCTGTACCGTAAGCGCCCCAATGGGGTTGGCTTGCGGTGCGTCCCTGCCGAGGAAGGCCGCCAGCTCATCAACGACATCCACAGCGGAGAGTGCGGCCACCATTCGTCCTCGCGCACCCTTGCAGGAAAGGTCTTCCGGAGTGGCTTCTACTGGCCTACAGTGCTTCAAGATGCAGCCGAAATCGTCCAATCCTACGACGCCTGCCAATTCCACGCCAAGCAGATCCACCAGCCCGCGCAAGGACTCCAAACGATCCCGCTCTCCTGGCCGTTCGCGGTCTGGGGGCTGGACCTGCTGGGACCCTTCCCGCGAGCGCTCGGGGGCTACCGCTACCTCTACGTCGCCATCGACAAATTCACCAAGTGGCCTGAGGTGGAACCCGTGCGCACCATTCCGGCGAAATCGGCGGTGAAATTCATAAGGAGCCTGGTCTGCCGCTTCGGCGTCCCCAACCGCATCATCACCGACAATGGCTCACAATTCATCAGCGGCGCCTTCAAGTCCTACTGCGGCAGCCTCGGCGCCCAAATCTGCTACGCCTCGGTGGCTCACCCACGAAGCAACGGGCAGGCCGAGCGAGCCAACGCCGAGGTGCTCAAGGCCAGCGGCAAGCACTGGATCGATGAGCTCCCCTCGGTGCTCTGGTCCATCCGCACCATGCCAACAAAGCCAACTGGTGAGACACCGTTCTCCCTCGTCTATGATGCCGAAGCCGTCCTCCCCAGCGAGATCACCCACGGCTCTCCGCGAGTCCTGGCCTTCAAGGAGGCTGAGCTGGAGGAACTCCGCAACGACGACCTGCTGCTGCTTGAAGGGCTCCGCCGCAATGCGGCCCTGAGAGCGGCAAGGTACCAGCAAGACCTCCGTCGCTACCACAGCCGCCACATCCGCCCGCGCACTCTCGAAGCAGGAGACCTTGTCCTGAGGAGAATCCTCTCCAGGGCAGGCCTCCACAAGCTCTCGCCAATGTGGGAAGGACCCTACAGAGTCGTGCACATCGCCAGGCCTAGCTCCGCGCGGCTCGAGACGGAGGACGGCATCCCTGTCGCCAACCCCTGGAACATCCAGCACCTGCGCAAGTTCTACCCCTGATCGCCCTCGACGAGCAACTTTTTGCATCAAGGGAGAGCCACGCGCCATCATCCTCCACGAGGAAAAACTTCGGGCTCCCCTCTCTACTATACGTTGCCGCGGGCCGTTCGAGAAGACTCCCAAGCCACCAAGCCTCGGCAAGGTGACTTCTTCAAGCACCATGCCTTGGCGAGGTGGATCCCCATGCCCAGTCATGGTGGACCGCAGGCTCTACAAGCCACCCCCGCATAGGGGCCCCCTCTGAGCTCTCTCTACATGCGTCGCCTCGAGCACGCCCCCTCGAGAGTCTCAGCCACAGCATGTGGAACCCCATGCCTGACATGGCGGATTTTGTATTTCTGGCCACGCCAGTGTAATGAACTTATGTTTCAGGTCAACTTGAACCTTTGCGCATCGTGCCAGCATATGTTGTTGCTTTGGTAAGCATTTATGTTATTGCTGTTTCTTTCTCATTCGTATGATCCCTCCTGTGTATCTCGCGAGCGGGGGCTAGCATGGTGCCTTGCCACGGGAGCATCCCGGCAGCGCCTAAAACCCAAGGAATCCGAGCTCTGAACTCACGGGTCAGCTCTCATGCATGTCAACTCCCAAGGAGCTCTGAACTCATGGGTCAGCTCCCGCGCACGTCAACTCACCAAGGACCTTGGTGCCTGTTCTCCTCGCGAGACACGCATGAAGGAACCTACGAGCGCGCATAAGTTATCTACCTATGTATTGCTTGTGGGTATGCCTATCTGTCCAAGCGCAGGAAAGCAGGCTCTCCAAGCCTCAGGCAACCTCAGGAGGAAAAACGCCTCGCCAGGGAACCAACACCCTCTCCAAGGCAAAATGCCTCGTCAAGCTAAGTCCGAACACTTGATTGAATTTCCTCTCGCTGGTTTTTGCCCCTCGAGACTCTTTTCTCTCTCCTATGCCTCATGAGCTGCTTGCACGTCAAAGGGGGGCCCCAAGCATCGCGCTTCGAGGAGCCCTTACTAGCTTCTTGAGGCCTCACGCACCCCCCGGCCTTATGGATCCCTGACTCTCACATACCGAAGCGGCGGTGGTGTAGCGCTAAGAGAGGGTCCTAAGACGTAGAGCGAAAAAGACATGAAAGGGAAGACAAAAGCCTCTCGAGGGATATTCACCAAGCACATCCAAACAAAGCTTAGAACAAGTCTTTACAAGGCTATTACAAATAAATGCTAAGATAATCCGTGCCTCTGCACGTCCAGATACAGGAGAACTCAGACCGTCGCGCCTCCTGAGGTGCCCGCTCCGTCCACGGCAGCCTCCGCCTCCTCCTCCAGGGCATCCTCCTCGTCGTCGCCATCGACCACGACTTGGTCGAATTTCTGGGCGTACGCGTAGGCGGCCTTCTGCGCCTTGTCGCTGATGTTGACCGGCGCCGTCACGGCCTCGAGGTCAAGCGAGGGCTGGAGCCTCATGAGGTTGCTGAAGATGCGGCTGGTGGTGATGACGAGGAGATCGCGGCTCTCCTCCACGACGCGCTCGTCGAAGCCCTTCGCGGTCTCTTCAAGCTTTCCGAGGAATTGCTCGAAGAAGAATGTGTACGCGGCCTCGTCGTCGCTCCCTGCGGAAAAGGGGGGGACCTCGATCCTCAGGTCATCCCCAACGGCGCGCGTGCGGTTCACCAAGCCTTGGAGCATGTGCTGGCGCTGGCGCGACATGGTCCGGCCGATCTGCGCGTCGTCCCGTGCCCGCTCCACGAGGCTCACGACCAGCCCCACCTGCTGGTGGAGCTCGTCCAGGTCCTTCTTCAGGGCGGCAACCTCCTTCTCCGCGCGGGCTTGAGCCTCCTTGGCATGCTTGAGGCAGGAGTCCTTCTGCTTCTCCTCCTTCTCGAGCTCCTGGATGCGGTCCTGGAGCTCCTTGCGCTTCGCCTTGAAGCGCTCCTCCTGCTTCGTGGCCTTCTCATCATAGTCCTTGGAGAGAGTCTCGCGGATGAGCTTGACCTTGGTGTTAGCCTCTTCCTGGATTCGTTTCTGCTTCATCGCGAAGTCGGCGTTGGCCTTCTCGTGGCGCTCCGCGTAGGTGGCCTCGTTCTGGGCCACCAGGCCCTCGCGTTTCTGCAGCTGCCCCTCGCGGGTGGCCTAGTCCTTCTCGAGCAGATGGACCTGCTCCTCGCGCTGGCGCAGCTCCTTCTCGCAGAGGGAGAGCTCTCCCTCGCGTCGCGCCAGCTCTGCCTTGCGCGGCGCCAGCTGCCCCTCGCGAGCATCCACCTCTCCTGGAGCTCCTTCAAGCTGGCCCTTGCGACCTCGGACTCAGCGGCGAATTTCTGCTCCGCGGCCGCTATTTCCTGGTGCTTGGAGGCAGTCTCCACCTCGAGCGCCTCCCGAGCGGCATACAGCTGGTCCATGACCTCCGCCGCCTCCCGTTTGACGCTGTCGCGGGTCTCCTTGGCGAAGCGCATCGCCTCCTCGCACGCCGCCTTGGCCGCCGCGTCTTGCCGACGACACATCTCCACCCTCTTGTGGAGAAGGGCCCAGGCCTCGCCAAGCCTTGCCCGCTCCTCCTCCCTGGCGAGTTCTTCCTAGGCATGCTGCACCTCCAGCTCGTCAAGTGCCTTCCACGCTTGGCTGAAGACAGCGCTGCGGCGGGCCACGCGAGGGCGCGGCACCCGCATCGCCAAGGTCCCCGCGTCGTCGCAGGGTGCAGAGGCCTCGACGCTCGACGAGGCACCCGGGGCCTCCTGCCTTGGGCTCACAGCCGCCTCTGGTGCGGCCTGGGGGCTAGCGGGGGCGCCTCCCTCGTCGCCCGCTTCAGGTGCCCTCTGGGGGCTGGGCGTCCTCTCGCCCCCAGCTCCGGCGCCTGTGCGCTCCGGAGGTGCCACTGCCTCCTGCTCCTCAGGGGCACTTCCTGCCCCTTCTGTGGTGGCCGCGTCCGCCACAGCCTCGGGCGCATCGGCCCCTCTTGAGGGAGCCTCCTCCTCCTCTGGAGGCGGCTCCATGACGATTTCCTCGTCCACCCTCTCCTCCTCCGTCTCCTACTGGACGGGAGGAGTGGCCGCCCTAGCTGGTGACGGCGGCGCCGCCTCTTCGACCACCTCCTCCGCGCGGTGCTCCGCTATGGGAGGAGTCGCAGCCCGAGCTGGCGGCGGCGCCGCCTCTCCAACCACCTCCTCCGCGCGGTGTTCCACCACGGGAGGAGTCGCCGCCCGAGCCGGCGACGACGCTGCCTCTTCAATCGCCTCCTCCGCGCGGTGCTCACCCGCGGGAGGGACAGCCACCTGCCGCGGCTCGTCAGCCGCAGGCGTCTCTGCGACGACGCTGGCGGTCTCTCCAAGCTTGCGGAGCCGCCGCCTCTTTGGCTCCGCAGGTTGCCTGAAAGAAAGACAGGTAGAAGATCCTTCAAGGGGGGTTTTTCCAGAAGCAAAGCGCCAAACGAGGAAGGAAGAAAATTTGGACTTACTCGTCAACCATCCTCCACACCCTCTTCTTCGCCTTGGGCGGTTGGGTGTTGCTTGCTCCGGCCTCCCCTTGAGGCACCTTTGCCTCCTCGCGAGGAGCGCTCCTCGCAACCGCTGCTCTACCGTCATGGATGGCCTTGGAGCGGGGCTCGCAACGTCCTCCCCCGCTGCCGCTCGTCTCCTCCTCCTATCCGACGCGGTGGGAGCGGGCGATGCGGAAGGCATCCTCGTCGTCGCTGGAGGAGATCACCTG
The DNA here is from genome assembly GCA_012064385.1 of Puccinellia tenuiflora. Classification (NCBI taxonomy): domain Eukaryota; kingdom Viridiplantae; phylum Streptophyta; class Magnoliopsida; order Poales; family Poaceae; genus Puccinellia; species Puccinellia tenuiflora. The sequence continues at coordinate 9,631 of QRDG01000669.1, forward strand.
GAGGTCCACGTCGGCGGGAACGCTCCTTGAGGAGCCGGCGGAACCTCTCGAGGGGTCGGCACCTCTCGAGGCCTCGCCCTCGCCAATGGGGTCAACGCTTCTCGAGGCCTCGTCCTCGCCGGAGGGATCCACGCCTCTCGAGGCCTCTTCCCCGCCAGATTCTTCGACCTCCTCCGGCTCCGGTGACTCGTCCATGTACTCCGGCTCCGCCGCCCACGGGTTGGGACGAGGCCCGCGGTGCCCTGCGGACACAATTCCCCACTTGTCGAACACGGGCATGCACCTGCGTTGCACCTCGATGCTCTCCTCGGCAAAGCTGATGAGTGGCCGGGCCTCGTCGCAGGTAGGAGACGGGATCTCCGTCGTCGCAAAGAGGACCCCCATGATCTGGTATATCACCTCAGGCGAGAAGTTGTCCGAGCACAGGCGCATCGTGTCCTCCTTGCCAGAGTACCGCCACACCGGCGCGGAGTGCCACTGGAGAGGAGCGATCCGGCACCTCGTGAAGTCTCTTGCCACCATCTGGCCGGTGACCCCTGCCTCGCGGAGGCTCCGGATGCACTCATACACCGCGTCGAGCCTCGGGCCCCTGAAGTCTGCACTCGCCCAGCGCGCCCACTTCCTCGGGGGCGCCTCGGGCACCTCTAGGAGAGGGTTTGTCTTCTTGGTGTCGACGAAGAGCCACTTCTTGCGAAAGTCCTCCACCTTCTTCGTCACCTTGGTAATGGCGTTCTCACCGCACCAAGCAATGGGAATGTAGTTCTCACTCCTGGCGGCGGCGATGCGGAAGGAGACGCAGCTGAGCCGCTCGTTGGAGGCGGTGCTCCGGAGGGAGTAGAAGCTACGGAAGAGCGCCACCGAGGGACGGATGCCGATGTAAGCCTCGCAGAGGTAGGCGAAAATGGAAAGGATAAGGATGGAGTTTGGGTGGAGATGAAGCAGTTGGATCTGGTACACCTCCAAGATCCCAAGGAGAAAGTCGGAGAACGGAGGGACAAGACCGGCGTAGAGAGTATGGATGAAGATGGGGTAGTACCCCTCGGTGAGCCTGCTGCCGGCCGGCCTCATCTTGGTGGCGCCGTGCTCGTTGGTGCTCGCCGCCGCCAGGTGGCGCACCTTTGCTATCGCCGCCGCGGTGACGCGGGTCTGTGGCAGCGCCCCCTCGAGAGCAGCACTGCGCGCCGCCACCGCAGACATGCCGGCCCGCATCGTGGCTTTACCCTTCGGGTCGATGTTTGCCTTCTTGGGCGCCATCGCTGCGGTGGAGATGAGGATCTTGGAGGCGGAATGCTTTGGGAAGAAGGAGATGGAGGCGTTGGGAGAAGCGTGCGGAGGAGTTATGGGAGAAGTGACGGGCGCTGTCTGCGCGCGCAGGCTTTATTGGCCGAAAACCAAGGACGTGGCGGGCCCCACCGGGTCGCCCGTTGAAGTCGAGGAGATCGTGGCCGCGGGCGCAACCGCTGCGTCCCACGTGTCGCGGCCCTGTCAGGCATCTTTGGGCCCTCGACACTTCGCCTGCGTCCATGGGACTCGGCGTGCCCATCGCGGGCCCGGGGGCTACTGTCGGCACAGTGGAAACCAGGGTACCACGGGCCGGCCTGCCAGGGCCCACCAGATTCTTCGGAGGATTTCGCTAAGGACCAGGCTCTCCAAGCCTGGCGAGCCTCGCGAGGGTTTTCCCTCGCGAGGGACCTCTCCTCCTCGCCAAGGGTTTTTCCCTCGGCGAGGGACCTCTCCTCGAGAGGGCATCTCGGATGCCACCTGCAAATTCTGCTAAGGACCAAGCGGAAGGCCTCGCCGAGGGTTTCCTCCCTCGGCGAGGGTTTCCTCCTCACGAAGCCAGCTCTGCCTCCGCGGCAGAGCGCACATGGGTTCTGCGCCCATGTGCAGAGTGACGCGCGCGTCTGCGCGCGGTGACGACGACGCCGCAGTTGCCGTTTCCATGTATAAAGCGGTCAACAAAGCAGCACCAAGCAAAGCGGACAACGAGTATTGCCACTTTGGTGATAAGGGAACCGTCTGCAGCTACGCTCCAAGGGCGACGTCACCGTGGGCCACATCCCACCTCAGCAAGCGCCAGCCCACCGTCCGGCTGGTCGGTGGCTTTTCCAGCTTTGGTGACGCCGCTCCCTGCCATGGACCGCGTCCATGGACTCTACCTTTATCGTGCACCCTGCCTCCTCCTTCGTCGCCATGTGGTAACCCTTCCCGCCCAAATGTTTGGGCGGAAGAGGTCCAGGACGCCAATAAAAGGAGGGGGAGCACGTTTGGGTAAGGGGTTCGCATCCTAGTCCAAGATTGAGAGTTGCTAGGGTTCACTCTTTGGTTCCCAAGCTCCAGATCTAGGGTTAGCCATTGTAGCCACCTTCGAGCTCGCCAAGCTCGCCCTGTACTCAAACCTCTCCAAGCAAGAGCAATACACCAGAAGCAGGACGTAGGGGTTTTACCTCACCTAGAGGGCCCTGAATATGGGTAATACCGTGCGTTCATCTCTGCAGTGTTGTCCCACAGCGAGTCCGACGAGCACCGTCGCCGTGGCATGTTGAGGGTTGTTTGATTCCGTGTTCAGCCCCTTACTCGATCCTTCGTGAGACACACCCAGTTCCTGGGACAGTTCTCCGACACCGGTCAAGCCGGTTTTCAGCCATCAGCTCATGGCCATAACCCGCCGGAGCTGCAAAAAGGCGAAGTTCAGATATAAATGGCTAAGACAGAAAGCAATGAGCTAGAGTTTTTTCAAACTTACTCAAAAGCTGGTTGTCGATAGGCAGCGATTCATCGAGGCGCTTGTCAAGCCGATCCTGGACATCATGAAGGGCATCCTTGTGATTTTTCCTTTCCGTCTCCAGAATTTGTTCGGCTTTGGCAAGGTTAATCTTGGCCGTCTCCAGCTCCGCCGTCATTGATTGGTTAAGTTTATTAAGCTCAATGTTTTCGTTGCGGAGCCGGTCGATGCTGCCTGCGCTCTCGGCAAACTCCTTGGCTTTGGCGATGGCATCTGCAAGACAAAATGTCAGCAGTATAAAAACAAGCCTGACATTCAAAGTTAAGGATTCGGCATTTGTACCTTGGTACTGAACCCGGTCTACCTCAAGCCCGTCGATGATGGCGTCTTTGTTCGCTAGCTCAGCCTTTAGCCAGCGCATCTCCTGGTTTTGCACACCTAAACATTTGATGGTTTCAGCGCCAATTTTTAGGTGGATCTGCGTAAGGAGTTGCTAAACGCCTAAAGCTATATTGACAAGCTGAAGTGGCTACAGGACGCCATTTCATGGCTGGGGGGCTAAGCATATGCATACGCATTGACTCGGATCAATACGTCGGCTAGTTCGTATAACTTAACCGGCATAGTGCTCGGGGGCTACTGGGGAAGATGTGTACCTGGTAGTGCTCGCGGAGAAGGGACATGCCGGCTTCGAAGCTGTCAGCAAAGTAGTTCTGCTGGTCTTCGAGGATCTCTATGACATCAAAGGTGTCATAGGCCTTGGTTTGTTCCGGCTCGTCATCCCGGAGGGTTGTTCCTTTTTTCCGTGGAAGCCGAGGTGCTTTCATGAACCGGCTCATGAATTCCGGCTTGATGTGTCCCTCGTCATCGAAAGCTTCCGCCTTAATGGGAGGAAAAATTGGGCATAATTAGCCGGAGCTTCAGCCCTTGGAGAGGAAGATTCTACAACCTTCCCCGTCATTTCCGTCCACTGTGGGGGAGGAATAACCCCGGCTCTACCTAAAGGTGGGCCCGCCGCCATGGCGCGGGTGCTCTCCTCAGTTGGGTTCGGCTCAGGGACTGAAGGAGTTGGGGGAGGAACGGCGGGAGAGACTTTCTTCCTTGTGGCGAGCGTCTTTATTTTCAAAGAAGCGCCCTTCTTTATCCTGTAAAAGATAAAGGGGGTAAGAATAGAAGATCTGGCAATATTGCAGAGTAAGGGGGCGATGTTGTCAGCCGACTTACTTCTTGCTGGGGATGTTAAGCCCAACGAGAGCGTCATCATCTTCGGATGACTTGGCACCAATAGTGATTGGTTGGCTTTTCCTCTTCCGGCTCTCTGCAGGGGCCGAAGAAAAGGTGACTGGCCGCTTGGTCACTTTGCTGGACGATGTACCAGCTGACCCGGAGACGGCAACACCGTGAATCTGAAGAATAAACACGAGTTAGATTGTTAAGCATGAAGTCATAGTCTCTCAAAGAATTGAGCTTTGGTTTCGGCAAAGTACCTTTTGGGGGGGGGGGGGGGTTGGCTGCCGTATACATTGGCAGCGACTCTTCATATTGCTGGCCTTCGCCAGGCCGGGCCTTGATGAGCTTGTTGAAGCGAGCCTCAAAGAGGTCTTGCTCCAGGTCTTTTTTATTGATCCGCATGGGATCAGAGTCGCCCGTGTACTTGCATAAAAGTCGAGCACGATGTTGGAGGGGCTGGATTCGTCTCTTCATCCAGCAAATTATGGTGTCCTCCCCAGTTAGGGGAGGAGAGCCGGAAGTCAACTGCGAAATCCTTGCTTGAATGGCGGCATGATCTGCCGGCATTTTAGCTGACGGCTTCTTTTTCCACGAAGGCAGGGGCGTGCCGGCCTTGTCTATGAAAGGGGCAAGCCCCTGTAGCTGGTTTGGCGGTGCCACGTCTTTGCAGTAGAAAAAGGTGGACGCCCACCCCTTCGACGAATCAACGATTGGCACCTGAGGTTACCAATCTATATCCTGGCGGCAGTTGAAGCTGATAGAGCCGGCCACTAGCAGCTCCTTGTTCACGGTTTGCCTCTTGACTAAGAAGCATCTTTCGAAGAAGTCTAACCTAGGTTTTATGCCTAAATAGCCTTCGAAGAGTGCTACAAAGCTGGAGATGTATAGCAAAGTGTTGGAAGTGATGTTGTGGAGTTGGAGGCCGTAATGGTCTAGGACCTCTATCAGAAAAGTCGAAGGCGGCAAAGAGAATCCCCTAATGACATGGGAAGAGAGAAGTACCCGTTCATCCTTGATGGGAGTAGGAGAAGGGTCGCCGAAGGCGGATCGCCAAGTCGGCGCCGACTCTGAGGACGGAAGAATGGCTCCGTCGGCCTCCATCCCCTTCAGCTCGATCTCATCCACCACCGAGCAAGCCCAGTTGTGGGACGGGTTGTTGGCCGCACCTTTGTTGTTGCTGGCTTCTTCTTCCTCTTCCTCCTCGCCGACACTGACGTCTTCAGCAGCTGCAGCAACAGCCGTGGATGCAGAGGCCACTTTGGCAGCGGCTTCGGTTGCAGCTTTCGCTAAAGCTACTTCGTCGCGACCCGAAGCGGTGGAGGTGCTCACCGGAGTTGGAGGAGATGCAGATGCAGCGGCGGTTGGCTCGATAGTGGCGGCGGAGGCTGTGGATGTGGAGTCTCCCATCGGCGGAGCCGAACCGAGCGACGCGGCGTCGATCACAGGAGAGCTGGGGACGCTAGATGCCATGGATCTCGGTGATGAACTAGAAGAACTCGAGCTCAAGAGGAAGAAGCTAGGGTTTGCAAATGGCAGCATGGTCGCGACGAAGGTGAGGCGTCCAGCTTAAATAGGGGACGCGCTGAGATTCGGGCAACGGTCAGGAGCTGTAGTTTCCGCCACGCGTCACGGGATCGAGCCGTTGGAGAAGTTCCTTCCCTCCGATGCCTCGATTCTTGCGCGGGAAAAATGGAGTTAGCCCCTGCATTCAAAGATGCTCCTCCACTCACGCTGATGGGTCTGACATAGCCATCAAATCAACGGATGCGTGTCATTACTCGTCCAAGTGCTTTTCGGCATAAAGAGCCGGCACACTGAAATCGACAAAGTTGTTCGGCATGATTGCAGGTTTCTGGGAATGCTCCAAGACTGAAGACGGATGATGAGTTTCCCGAACAACGCATTGCCGGAAGATTGAAGCCAGCCGCTGAAGTACTTGAAGCTTTCCGGGGGCTACTGTTGGGGTTATGCCGAACAGGTATCCTCACAGAGAAGACTAAAAGCTAACATACCAGGGTGGCCCATAGTGGTGGTAACACAAATCCGGCTTACCGGGCGGCCCAGTATGGTGAAGCGCAGGAGGCCCATCCGACTAAGGGAAGGTTCCAGAAGCCAGCCTGCATTGCGGAAGACTTAGCCCACAAGGCAGGGCCCAAGCCGGATTAGAGTAGAACTCTGTACTTAGTCGGTTAGGTTTCCTCCTGTAAGCCCTAGGTCCGGACGCCTTTATAAGCCGGCCTACGGGACGCCTTAGGGCACGTTCACGATCTCGATCTACGATTCATACCCTCACTGTAACCCGGCGATATTGCCTTATAGTGATTTATAGCAGCACGTAGGGTCTCACCACCGTCGCAAGATCTGAAGCTGGGTAAACACTTTGTCATCCCGACGCCAGAACACCCCACTTCTCCAAAACCCCTCTCTCTACCTAGCTTGATGGCACCCTTGCTGCGCCTAGATTCGACAATACCACGACAATCGTGTAGGAATATTTAAGTTTTTACAGGAAATTTAAATTATTTTATTTTTTTAATTTTTTTTGGAATTAATAATTGATTTCTGCATAAAGATTAGTATTACTTAATCATTGTTGTTTATGTTAATATAGGTTTGGAATTCAAAAAATAATATCATGTGCCATCAAAGTGTACGGAATAATAAGATTGATAGCATAGTATTATCAAGATGTACTAAATGCAATGTTGGAAGCTAGTTGGGAAGGAACTCAAAAGTTAAGCATGCTGAGGGTGGAGTAGTGTGAGGATGGGTGATCGATCAGGAAGTTTGCCTACAAGTGTGAGGATGGGTGGATCAGTGTGAGGATGGTCGTGGTATTGTCGAATCTAGCCGCGATACGGGTGCCATCGAGCTAGATAGAGAGGTGGGTATAGGAGATGTAGGCGATTCCGGTGACGGGATGAGCACGAGTTTACCCAGCTTCGGATTTCGCAACGGTGGCGAAACCCTACGTGCTGCTATAATTCACTATAAGGCAATATGTGTCGATTACAATGAAAGTTAGAGCGTCTGCCTGTGAGGCGTCCCTTAGGCCGCCTTATAAAGGCGTCCAGACCTAGGGCTTACAGAAAGCAACCTAACCGACTAAGTTACAGAGTTCTATTCTAATCCGGCTTCGGCCTTGCCTTGAGTGCTAAGTCAACTGCAATGCAGGCCGCCTTCTGGAACCTTCCCTTAGCCGGATGGGCCTCCTGCGCTTCATCGCACTGGGCCGCCCGGTAAGCCGGATTTCGGCTTGCCACCTCTATGGGCCACCCTGGTACGCTGGCTTTAGTCACTTCTGTGATGGTACCAGTTCGGCATATCCCCAACAGTAGCTCCCGGAAAGCTTCAAGTTCTTTAGCGGTTGGCTTTAGTCCTCCGGCAATGTATTGTCCGAGAAATTCTTCATCCGTTGTTTAGACTTGTAGCATTCCCAAAAACTTGTAGTCGTGCTGAACAGATTTGTTGATCTCTGCGTGCCAGCATATCATGTCGGAAAAGCACTTGAGTGCGTATTGACACGCGTCCGGTGATTTGATGCATTTGTCAGACCTGGCAGAGTGAGGGACGTGGCATCTTTGAATGCGGGGGCTAGTTTCCATTTTTCCCGCCCTGGAACCGAGGCGTCAGAGGGAAGGATCTCCTCACAACGGCTCGATCCCGTGACGCGTGGCGGAGATCTCGTTCCGGACCATTGCACGAATCTCGGCACTTCCGCTATAAAAGCGAGCCGCCTCGTCTTCGTCCCGGCCACTGCCCCATTTGCAACCCTAGCGCTCATCTCCTCTAGATCTCATCTCCCCTGAGCTCAAACTCCTCCATCACACTCTCGAGTTCCATGGCGTCCAGTGCTCCGAGCTCCCCCATCATCGATGCGACGCCTCTCGACACAACGCCGCCGATGGGAGGTACGGTTTCCACCGCCGCCGCTGCCGCCGGCTCCGTGCCTTCCGCCTTTCCCTTGGCCTCTTCTTCCGCTTCGATGGACTCCTCCTCTGCCGCAACCTCTAGACGTGATGAGGTTGGCCTTGCCAAACTGGCAGCTGAAGCCGCTGCCACCGTAGCTTTGGCTTCTGTAGCCACCGCCGATGTGGCTAAAGAAGCTCGGGCCACCGAGGAAGAAGACGAGGAGGAAGCCGGCGACAACGAAGGCGCCGCCAGCAACCCTACCCACAACTGGGCTTTCTCAGGTGTGGACGATGGCGAGCTGATGGGAATGGCGGCTGATGGGGCCATCCCTCCATCTTCCGAGTTTGCGCCATCTTGGCGATCCGCCTTTGGCGACCCGGCTCCGACTCCCATCAAGGATGAGCGGGTACTTCTCTCTTCCCACATTGCCCGGGGGTTCTCTTTGCCGCCCTCGGCTTTTCTGATTGAGATTCTGGACCATTATGGTCTCCAGCTCCATAACAGCACCCCCAATAGCCTCCTGTATATATCCGGCTTCGTAGCATTGTTTGAAGGCTACATAGGATTAGCTCCTAGGTCAGACTTCTTCCAGTATTGCTTCGGAGTCAAAAGACAAATAGTCTAGAAGGAGCTGCTGATTGCCGCCTCCATCAGCTTCAACTCCCGCCGGGATATAGATTGGTACCCTCAGGTGCCGATCGTGGATTTGCCAAAGGGGTGGGCGTCCACCTTCTTCTACTGCAAGGACGTGGCGCCACAAAACAGGCTGCAGGGGCTCGCCGCCTTTGAAGATAGGGTCGGCACTCCCCTGCCCTCGTGGAAGAAGACACTACCACAGAAAGGGCTATAGGGAGGTCGGCACTCTGTGGCGCACCGTTAATTGGTGCGCCACAGAATTATTTCTGTGGCGCATGGATGCTGGTGCGCCACAGAAATTTTCGACTTTCTGTGGCGCATCTTTTGTCCATGCGCCACAAAAAGTCAGAATTCTGTGGCGCATGCCCACCCATGCGCCACAGAAAGCCAGACTTCTATGGCGCATGAGACACCATGCGCCACAGAATTTCTGTGGGTCCCACGTGCAATCGTTTGGCGAAGGTCATTCTGGGGACATTCTATGGCGCACCGTGGCTGGTGCGCCACAGAATTGTGCAGCATTTTTTCACCCCACGCACCCCCCCCCCCCCCCGTGGATCGCCTTTTCAGTTTTGCACCAAGTGAAAGAAAATGATAAAAAATTCAAAAAATAAAATCCTTTCAGATATAGGGAAGGTTTAGGGTCTATTTGTTAGGAAAAATTTAAAATACACATTTTGACTTTTTTCCAAAAGTCGGTGAAAAAAATATTAAAACGGGCATAACTTTTGCATACGACGTCGAAAAAATGCGTATAATACCTTAAAAAAACTAGAGAATTATTGGACATTTCTCGGATTCTGAAAATTCCAAACGAAAAAAAAGTTATGGCCAACAGAAGAATTTCCCAGCAAAATAAAAAAAATCAAAAAAAGGAAAAAAAATTCTGTGGCGCATGTGCCAAGGATGCGCCACAGAATTATTGGGCGGGATTCGAAATTTTGAATCCCGCCAGCCCCCTTCTCCCTCTCTTTTCCCTTTTGTCCTTCTCTTCTCCACTTCTCCTCTCCTTCTCCTCCACTTCTCCTCTCCCCTTTTCCTCCATCCTTTGTCCTTCTCTTCTCCACTTCTCCTCTCCTTCTCCTCCACTTCTCCTCTCCCCTTTTCCTCCATCCTCCTTCTCCTCTCCTTTTCCTCCACTTCTCCTCTCCCCTTTTCCTCCACTTCTCCTCTCCCCTTTTCCTCCATCCTCCTTCTCCTTGTAGCGCCCTGACCCCAGAGTTATACAGTGAAACGTTGTGCAACCGGTCATGCTACACAATCAAGGGTTACTGGGGTTACCAATCCCAGGCCAAAACACATTGGCAGGCGTGCTCGGAATACATCATCGGCACACAACACCTCGATCATGCCATAAGCTCGGACATCGCTTTCATGTATAACAAAGAGACCAAGACTGCGGAACAACTGGCACATCACAAACTCTACGACACAAAGATATCATAGTTCAACTCATATAATTGAGAAAGATAGCAAATATCACAATCAGAGGTCGCAGACCCATCATTACATCAAGCGGAAAGCAAATATAGTTGTCTAAACAACAAGATCCAAATTATGGCCTAAGAGGCCTACAGATAAACATCCCGTGCCAGCCTGTTCCATGACGTCCCAAGCTGCCACCTGGGAACCCCAGACTACTCGTCGAAGTCAACATAGAACCCACCCTCCAGTTCGGTGGCGTCCTCCTCTGAAACAAATAATAATCAACAAAGCAAGGCTGAGTACGACGTACTCGCAAGAATTAGTAGGGCGATATAGGCCCGATGCTGACGGAGGCTCTAATGCTGTATAAGGTAGCTGATTTTGCATAAAGCTAGTTTTCCTTTTTAAAAGACATAAAGACCCATTTCACCGTCTACTCAGAATGTTTTCCGAAAAGGGATAAGAGAGTAAACTTTAATCTTCGGTTCTCGTCGAACCTACTTGTAACCAGAAGCATCTCTTCTCCACCAAGGCACTCCCTCAAATCACCCTCGAGGAAATGAACCTTCATCACACGTTGATTATGCAACCTCTAGCTGCCATATCAATTAAGTTAATGTTATCTATGAGCTAATCCGCCTTTCCCAAGAGTTTGTCCATAACCGTGGACACGGCTTTTCGAAAAGATTTACCCTGCAGGGGTGTACTAATTTACCCATTGGTACCGTCCGGCTCACCTAGTTGGCCCTCTTCCGGGGAAGGCCGGCAAGCAGGCGCGGTTAAACCTTTACCTCGCGTGAGACTATCCAAGAGTCATCTGTGGCCACAGGGCAAGTTTACCCAGCCTCAGCCCCTGCCCCATCGCCACGTCCTAAACACCACCATCCTCATCATTTCTTTTTCTGCTCACACACACGGCAAATGGAAATAGCAAACTAGAGGACCCTTGGATACGCCCGCACAAGTTATTCAGTTAGTGAGGCGCCCATACACCCACCAATGGCAGCACGCTCGTTTCTTGGTTCTAGCTAAAAGCACTCTCAGCCTAGGCGGCAGGAATGAGGCAAAACACCATCCCCGATGGCAACTCATCCAAGCCTTTTAGCAAATTAATTATCCACCACAAGTAACCATCATGTCCAAACATTCCACCACCATTCGTAATAATGGAATTAAATCACCGGACAAGAATATATTATTTGACTAGCATGGCTAAGCATAGCTAAGCATATATAACAACAAATATATCTTTGTCTCCGGCCAACACATCAAACCTAGGGTTTATAGGAGGGGAAGCATGTGATGGTTCAGGGGATAAACATACATTCATAGGATACTCTACATCTTGATCAAAAGAGACATTTGAATCGCATGCAATATTCTGGTGGATAAAATAAGTTTGCAAAACAATAGGATGCTAGATGCCAAGAAGGTTAGGTTAGTTCTTGCCTTGCTGGTAGTACTGGTCGCGCTGGTTGTCAAGGTATTAAGGTGGAACCTCGACTCCTGAATCTACCGAAACACAAACAATACAGGAAAGGAAATAAATAACACGAAATAATAGGTGCAATGCACAATCATGATGAGATGGTCATATTATGCATTGAAAAGGTATTGGGCAAGTCCCACAAGTTAAATGGAACCCCCAAAATAAATATGGCAATTAACGGGTCAAAGCTCCATCCTTAACTTAGTGAAATAGGTGATTATCTAAAATGTCCAGTACTGAACTATGAGGTAAATATGCATGAAAATGGCATTATTAGATAGGTATTAATCCACTGATCATTTTGGTATATCGTTTGCAATTTTTGAGTTATTATTTAACAAGTTATGACAGTTCCAATATTTGATTTAATTCTGCCATTTTATTTAATTTTAATGAACAGCACCAAAATTTAATCTACAAGTCTCTAAAATGATATAAACTTGTAGTTCATCACTTGCTGAACATTTCGAGCTATTAAACATAATTTTTGAGTAAACAAAACTCAAGTTATGAATTATCTAAAATTGGAATTTAAATCTGCCATTTTAGTAAATTTAATGAAACAGCAATTTAAATGTTCATTATTGCAGGGAAAATGGAACTAGCATGTAGATGTTGTTTTCCTGAACATTTTGAGAGCTTAACCATAATTTTTGGACAATTATTCATAAAGTTATGGAATTAACAAAATCAACATTATTTCTGCCATTTTAGTATTCAGCAAATAAAGGCAATTTATGTCGACCAATTAATTCATCCAAAGGTACTAACAGATAGGCATTTTATTGCTGAGCATTTTGATATATTATTTGCATTTTTTGGATTCATGGTTCAAAAGATATGCAATTTCCAAATTTGAATAATTAACCGATGATTTGCATTTCACGTTTTAATTTCAAATTCAAAATTCATTTGCATGTGGGAGTTACATTTTTGGATAGGTTATGAAAATGTGAACAATTTGGTATATCATATGCATTTTTCTGATTTACCAATAATTAGATATTGCATTTTCCAATTTTCTGTTAATTTCTGGAAATTCCAAAATAAGAACCGCTGACGTAGGCATGATATCATCAGGGAGCTGTGGCACTGTCGATCACGAATTCGTTGATTCGGAGCGAAATTGGACGCGGGCACTGGCTGTACTAGCTAGAGGAGAAGTAGAGGAGCACGGGGAGCGGAGGCTCGGACCATATGGTCACCAGAGTGGCCGGCGGCGATTGGCGGTGCACGGAGGGGGCACAGCATAGGTCGGAAGGGGAAGGGAGGAAGGTACCCTTCGGTCGAGGAGCTCACCCCGGAGGCGACGGTGCGGACGGCGGGGCCGGAGGAGGCCGGGCGGCGACGGGATGGTGCTTGGACGGCGGCGGCCGAGTCGGAGAAAACCGGGACGGCGGCGGCGACTTCGGGCACCCCGGCCCGATTAGCTTGGCGGGGAGGGAGAGGAGCTCGAGGCCGAGCTGGTGGCGGCGTCGGCTGGCCTCGGGGTGGCCGGATTCGACGGGGAGGTGCGGCGGCCGACGGAGGCGTCCGTGGGGAAAACGGCGGCATTAGGGTTAGGGTTCTATGGAGGGAGAGCTGGGGAAAGAGGAGACGGGAAGCAGAGGCGACGGCGGCCTCACTTGTCCACCAGGAGGGGGGGCCGCAGCAAGGAGGAGGCAGAGGAGATCGACACGGCGGCATGGTGGCACTGGCGCCATGTTCTTCCTGTGGCGACAAGGAAGGAAGAGGGAAGGGGAGAGACTGACAGGGGGCCCCACCTGTAAGAGATTTAAACATTTTCCCTTTTCTGTTTTTCCTTTTTAAAACCAGCAGCAATTAGGGATTTTAATTGAGGCCCTAAACCATTTGTATAAATTCAGGGAAAATTCACAGAGGCTTCCCATAACATTTAGCATCTCCACAAAATTTGGTGTGGCCAAATTAAAAGGTTTGGGCAACATTTGTTCATAGAGTTAAATATGGCCATTTTTGATAAATTCCAACATTTATTTGATTGGAGCAATTAAGCATCTTCAAAAATAAGGAAAATATTCATGGAGGCTCTCACAATAATATTGAAGCTCCCCATGATTTTAGTTTGAAATTTGAGAAGTTGAACTTGGAGTCAAAATTCACCATTTGTTTAAACCAAATTTGAAATCTCCAATTTTATTTGTTTGCTTAACAAGCCATTGCCTTTGACAACTATTTGAACAATATATTCTTGGAACTTCCTGGACAATTTGGAAATTCTAGAATAATTTAGTTTCACCAATCTGAGCAAATGCCTTTGGTTTAGAATTTGGGAATGTGTTTGTTCCCTTTTAAATGTTTTCCAATCTTGCTTTATTTAATTTAGCAATTTAAATATGTATGCCATGATGCAAGGCAAAGCAAAAAGTGAAAATTTGGCCCATATTTTAGGGTACCAAATCTGGGCTATTACAATTCTATCCCCCTTACAAGAATCTCGCCCCGAGATTCCTAGAGTAGGAAGAGGGATGAGGGAGACATGACAACTCTTAACTTCAATGATCTTCTTGATCCCACGATGATCCTCCTTGTTGCAGAGAGTAAGGTAGCAGCATGACGTGCCGACGTGAAAGTCAGAAGATATCTCAAGGTGATAGACAAATTTTCTCCAAGGGTTGGAAATATGAACTTTGCACAAGACCATGAGCCATTGGGGAAAACTAGGAACCACTTGGCCATACAAGGGTCGAGCAGAGGATAGGAGAAACGACCGAGAGACATTTTTAGCAACACCACGTTAATGTTCTCCTCGATGTTCTAGATACCACTATCAGGCTTCGGAAAAGCCTTCAATAGGTCATCAAGTGGAGGTCGGACCTTTAAGATTGCAAGGAGACCATAAGGGCAACTTCCAGAACAAGTAGCACAATATCCTCATGGAGAGTGGTTTGATTTTACGAAAGGCAAGAGGATATCACAATAGACCTTCCAGTTAAGTAGGGCAACCACCACCTCAAACTTGCTTGATTTACACAAGGCCTATGTCATACTCTTAAGGAACACCAACCATCATTTCTTCTTGAGATTCAGATTTGGTTAAGCGTGCGGATATTCCAGACTTGACATGTCCGAGGGAGGAGTTAGAATAGTTAACGAGGGGTAAGGATCTCAAGATTTGACTACAGTGTCAAGTTCCAGAACACTAGCTAGATTGCGAGAGGAAAGTTGCTTTTCCATGCGAAACGCTGCGATCTTTAGAGTTTTGACACGAATCTAACTCGTTGACCGAAGGTGGGCACCTGAACAAAATGGACTTGGTAGCACAGTCAAACTCGGCTTGATGATCTGATTACCAATCATGCTAAGAGCGCCATCAAAGTCCTTGGACGTCGAAGCAATATCATTTGCTAAGAATATCCGATTACCACAACGATATTCATCCTCAACATTCTCGAGCCCGAGTAGCTCGGAGGTAGATGGATGAGGAAGGGTAAGAGCATCACTTCATCGAGTACGTCGTGAGACTAAGCATGACCTCTTGATATGGAAGAGTGTGACACTCCAAGGTTGAACAGAACAACAGCTAGACAAGCATCTTATTCTGCGGATTACAATACTTTGACCTGGTCCGGGAAATGGACAAGGTACCGGAGTTTGTTTCTCCTAACATCCCGACGTGGAATGTATTGACGGACCACAAGGGTAACCGGCATCGGAACACACCAATGCACGATAACACTTGACTGTCAACTGACAGATAAAGGTCGGACAACAGATTAAGAGTAAGAAAACGGGCTAGCAACAATATCAAGATAATGCAGAAGCCCTTGTTAGCACTCTTCCGACAACTAGTGCCGAAAGGGTTTCACTAACAGGTGTTATTTGGAGGGAAACCACACACATTGATAGAAAACTCACGAAGAGCAATCTTGTCGTGATCCAGATGGTTTCATGACAGAAAGTCTAGATACGGCTAGTGACAGAGAAGAGCATTGTTGCCGCAATACAATTACGACTACAACCACCAAATTGAAGATTAACTTCAAACATGGCCAACCTAACGTAGGGTTTGACAATTAACATCAGGATTCAACAGGAAAGATCTTGGGTTAAAGATCAGCTTCATGCACTGGGACTCACGAATAGCATAATGCTCACATGGGTGACAACCCTCATAAATCATTACACCTGAGCCCTAGCACAATCCGGGACCTTCGGTTCAAGATCTTGGGCTAAAGCAAGGGAATTTCTTGACGATCCGCAACATTTCCTTTCTTCGGGCTTTAGAATTTGCAGACGAGCAAAGTTAACCAGTGACTAAAGATAGAACCCAACCCCGTGATCCTAAAGATTTGGATTTTGCAGACGAGCAGAAGCATCGTTAAATCAAATAGAGGTAAGATAACTTAGAATAGAGCGAGTTGGATAAGGAGTAAAAAGAATCCTAAGATGGTTTTCACAACTCCTTTTTAGGTTAAAAATAGTTTTCACGCACTAGACTCGACATCGACCAGTAGAACGGGTTTCCCTACAGGCAGTCCTGCTCTGATACCAATTGTAGCGCCCTGACCCCAGAGTTATACAGTGAAACGTTGTGCAACCGGTCATGCTACACAATCAAGGGTTACTGGGGTTACCAATCCCAGGCCAAAACACATTGGCAGGTGTGCTCGGAATACATCATCGGCACACAACACCTCGATCATGCCATAAGCTCGGACATCGCTTTCACGTATAACAAAGAGACCAAGACTGCGGAACAACTGGCACATCACAAACTCTACGACACAAAGATATCATAGTTCAACTCATATAATTGAGAAAGATAGCAAATATCACAATCAGAGGTCGCAGACCCATCATTACATCAAGCGGAAAGCAAATATAGCTTGTCTAAACAACAAGATCCAAATTATGGCCTAAGAGGCCTACAGATAAACATCCCGTGCCAAGCCTGTTCCATGACGTCCCAAGCTGCCACCTGGGAACCCCAGACTACTCGTCGAAGTCAACATAGAACCCACCCTCCAGTTCGGTGGCGTCCTCCTCTGAAACAAATAATAATCAACAAAGCAGGCTGAGTACGACGTACTCGCAAGAATTAGTAGGGCGATATAGGCCCGATGCTGACGGAGGCTCTAATGCTGTATAAGGTAGCTGATTTTGCATAAAGCTAGTTTTCCTTTTAAAAGACATAAAGACCCATTTCACCGTCTACTCAGAATGTTTTCCGAAAAGGGATAAGAGAGTAAACTTTAATCTTCGGTCTCGTCGAACCTACTTGTAACCAGAAGCATCTCTTCTCCACCAAGGCACTCCCTCAAATCACCCTCGAGGAAATGAACCTTCATCACACGTTGATTATGCAACCTCTAGCTGCCATATCAATTAAGTTAATGTTATCTATGAGCTAATCCGCCTTTCCCAAGAGTTTGTCCATAACCGTGGACACGGCTTTTCGAAAAGATTTACCCTACAGGGGTGTACTAATTTACCCATTGGTACCGTCCGGCTCACCTAGTTGGCCCTCTTCCGGGGAAGGCCGGCAAGCAGGCGCGGTTAAACCTTTACCTCGCGTGAGACTATCCAAGAGTCATCTGTGGCCACAGGGCAAGTTTACCCAGCCTCAGCCCCTGCCCCATCGCCACGTCCTAAACACCACCATCCTCATCATTTCTTTTCTGCTCACACACACGGCAAATGGAAATAGCAAACTAGAGGACCCTTGGATACGCCCGCACAAGTTATTTAGTTAGTGAGGCGCCCATACACCCACCAATGGCAGCACGCTCGTTTCTTGGTTCTAGCTAAAGCACTCTCAGCCTAGGCGGCAGAATGAGGCAAACACCATCCCCGATGGCAACTCATCCAAGCCTTTTAGCAAATTAATTATCCACCACAAGTAACCATCATGTCCAAACATTCCACCACCATTCGTAATAATGGAATTAAATCACCGGACAAGAATATATTATTTGACTAGCATGGCTAAGCATAGCTAAGCATATATAACAACAAATATATCTTTGTCTCCGGCCAACACATCAAACCTAGGGTTTATAGGAGGGGAAGCATGTGATGGTTCAGGGGATAAACATACATTCATAGGATACTCTACATCTTGATCAAAAGAGACATTTGAATCGCATGCAATATTCTGGTGGATAAAATAAGTTTGCAAACAATAGGATGCTAGATGCCAAGAAGGTTAGGTTAGTTCTTGCCTTGCTGGTAGTACTGGTCGCGCTGGTTGTCAAGGTATTAAGGTGGAACCTCGACTCCTGAATCTACCGAAACACAAACAATACAGGAAAGGAAATAAATAACACGAAATAATAGGTGCAATGCACAATCATGATGAGATGGTCATATTATGCATTGAAAAGGTATTGGGCAAGTCCCACAAGTTAAATGGAACCCCCAAAATAAATATGGCAATTAACGGGTCAAAGCTCCATCCTTAACTTAGTGAAATAGGTGATTATCCAAAATGTCCAGTACTGAACTATGAGGTAAATATGCATGAAAATGGCATTATTAGATAGGTATTAATCCACTGATCATTTGGTATATCGTTTGCAATTTTGAGTTATTATTTAACAAGTTATGACAGTTCCAATATTTGATTTAATTCTGCCATTTTATTTAATTTTAATGAACAGCACCACAAATTTAATCTACAAGTCTCTAAAATGATATAAACTTGTAGTTCATCACTTGCTGAACATTTCGAGCTATTAAACATAATTTTTGAGTAAACAAAACTCAAGTTATGAATTATCTAAAATTGGAATTTAAATCTGCCATTTTAGTAAATTTAATGAAACAGCAATTTAAATGTTCATTATTGCAGGGAAAATGGAACGCATGTNCATAGAAGGTTAGGTTAGCTCTTGCCTTGCTGATAGAGCTGGTCGCACTGGTTGTCAAGGTATTGTGGTGGAACCTCGACTCCTGAATCTAACAAAACACAAAACAACAACAGGAAAGGAAATAAATAACACGAATACAAGTTGCAATGCACACTCATGATGAGATGGTCAAATTATGCACTGAAACCATGTTGGGCATGTCCCACAAGTTAAATGGAACCCTAATATAAATATTGCAATTAACGGGTTTAAAACTCCATATTAACTTAGTGAATTGCGTTATTATAAAAAATGTCCTGTACTGAAATATGGGACCTAATGCATGAAAATGACATTATTAGATAGGTATTGTCCTACTGATCATTTTGGTACTTCGTTTTGCAATTTTCCGATTAACGATAAAGAAATGGTGATTTATACGGTTATGCAATTTAAATCATTTTAACCAATTCTAAATTAACATCAAAGGAAGAATTGGTTTCTTGCTGTGAACTTAACATAGCTAGCTAGAATTGAGTTGCTGATCACTTTGATATTTTATTCACAATTTTTAGTGATTATTTCTCAAGTTATGAATTTCCCAAAATTGGAATTAAATCTGCCATTTTAATAATTTTAAATAAATAGCAATTTGAAGATTCATTATTACATGGAAATAGAACTAACAATTAGATGTTGTTTTCCTGAACATTTTGAGATCTTAATTGCAATTTTTGGATCAAAATTCATAAAGTTATGGATTTTCTAAATTTCATTTATATTCTACCATTTCTGTATTTATTAAATAAAGGCAGATTATTAATTTTAGTTGACCATGGAAATGACACTAACAGATAGATATTTTCTTCCTGAGCATTTTGGTATATCATTTGTAATTTTCTGAGTTATAAAACAAAAAATATTGAATTTACCAATTCATCTCAAAATCTGCCATTTTAATTATTTCAATTTTAACAGCAATTTAGAAAATTCATTTTAACATGTAATTATAACAAACATGTAGATACTAATTCTCTGAACACTTTGGTACCTTAATTGTAATTTTGGAGCAATATTCAAATTGTTATGAATTTCCCAATTATTAATTTAAATCTGCCCTTTTTATATTTAATCAAATCAGGCAATTTAATTTAACCAAATAATTCAACTAAGGGCACTAACATGTAGAGTTTATTTAGCTGAGCATTTTAACATATTATTTGCATTTTTCTAATTTGAAAAACTCTAGATATGAATTTCCAAATTTTGAATAACTCACAGATGAATTGTATTTCACAAATAAATTCAAATTTAAAAATTCATTTGCATGTGTGAGTTACATAATTGGATAGGTTATGAACTTCTAAACAATTTGATATAAGGCACACATTTTAATGATTTACCAATTAAAAGAAAAACGCAAATATGAATTTCTGTTAATTTCTGAAAAATCAAAATGAAGAACAGCTGACATCAGCATGACGTCACAGAGGGGGGTTGCGGCATGTCGAGCATCAATTCGTCGATTCGGGGCGGAAATGGGTTCGGATGCTTGCTCTATGAGCTAGAGGGGATGGAGGGGAGCAAGGGGAGCGGCGACAGAGGACCAAATGGTCACCGGAGACTCGCCGGTGTTCATGTCCAGCGGCGGAGCGGCACGATCGACCACAACGGCGGCGAACCAGAGCGAGAGGGAGAGGGCAGAGGGGATGGGGTGATGCGCCTGCTCACCGGCAACATGAAGACGCGCACGGCGAGGCCGGAGGAGGACCGACGGCGGTGGCCTGAGCGAGAGAAGAAGAATCGATCGGCGACGGCGAATCCCGGCCTCCCAGCACGGGCTGGTTGCACCGGGAGGAAGAGGAGGACAAGGTGGTCCGGAGGGACACCTCCGGCGAGCTCGACGCGGCGTAGGACGGCAGCGATTCGGTGCGGCATGGCGGCGGTGGCGGCAGGAGCTCGCACTGAATTAGGGTTAGGGTTCCGGAGGGAAGAGCAGGGGAGGAGAGAGGGAAAGCAGAGGCTCGGGGTCCTTAACCACGCGCGGCAGGGGGGGGCCAGCGTCGTGGTTGCAGCAGAGGAGGACAAGGCGGCCAGCGGCCATGGCGCCAGTGCCGAGCACTGTGGCGACAAGGGAGAGGTAGTTTTCAAAAAAACCTCGGCCCATTTTTCCTTTTTTGATTTTATTTTCCTTTAAAACCAGAAGCTTTGGCAATTTAATTGAGGGACCAAAACATCCTCCAAAATTATGAAATTATTCAGGGAGGCTCATAATAAGATAAGGGAGCTCACCATATTTTTGTTTTGAATTTTTGAAGGGTTTTAACTTGGTTTCAAATTCCAAAGTTGATTTGCAACTATTTGAAGTCCTCATTTTTAATTGAGTCCTTTAAACCTTTTTATAAAATCTGCAAAAATTCATGTAGCCTCCCCATGACATGTAGAAGCTCCACAAAATTGGTGTTGCAAAATAAAAGTTTTGCATAACATTTGTTCATAGCGTTTACATGATGCAAGTTTGATCACTTCCAACTATCATTTTATAGCCTTATAAAAGCACAAAGAAAAAATTATTATGTTGTACTCTTGGAACTTCCTGGATGGAAACTCAAGAATATTTTGTTTTGCCAATTTGAGCAAATGCACTTGGTTTGGAAATTTGGGAAGGGTTTCGCTTACTTTTAATGTTTTCCATTGTTTGCAATATTTAATTTAGCGATTTAAATATGTATGCCATGATGCAATGCAAAGCAAAAAGTGAAAATTTGGCTCAAATTTTAGGGTACCAAATCTGGGCTGTTACAATTCTACCCCCCTTACAAGAATCTCGCCCCGAGATTCCTAGAGTAGGGAGAGGGATGAGGGAGACATGGCAACCCTTAACTTCAACGATCTTCTCGATCCCACGTTGATCTTCCTTGTTGCAGAGAAAAGGTAACAAGAATAATGTGCGGACGAGAAACAGAAGGTATTCAAGGTGATAGACAAGTTTTCTCCAAGGGTTGGAAATATGAACTTTGCACAAGACCATAAGTCATTGAGGAAAACTAGGAACAACTTGACCAAACAAAGGTCGAGCAGAGGATAGGAGAAATGACCGAGAGACATGTGTAGCAACACCACGTTAATGTTCTCCTCGATGTTCTAGATACCACCATCAGGCTTCGGAAAAGCCTTCGATAGGTCATTAAGTGGAGGTCGGACTTTTAAAGATTTGCAAAGAGACCATAAGGGCAACTTCTAGAATAAGTAGCACAATATCCTCATGGAGAGTGGTTGATTTTACGAAAGGCAAGAGGATATCACAATAGACCTTCCAGTTAAGTAGGGCAACCACCACCTCAAACTTGCCGGATTTACACCAGGCCTATGTCATACTCTTAAGGAACACCAACCATCATTTCTGCTTGAGATTCAGATTTGGTTAGGCGTGCGGATATTTCAGACCTGCCATGTCCGAGGGAGGAGTTACAACAGCTAACGAGAGGTAAGGTTCTCAAGAATTGACTACAGCGTCAAGCTCCAGAACACTAGCTAGTTTGCGAGAGGAAAATTGCTTTTCCAAGCGAAACGCTGTGATCTTTAGAGTTTTGACACGAATCTAACTTATTGACCGAAGGTGTGCACCTGAACAATGGACTTGGCAGCACAGTCAACTCGGCTTGATGATTTGATTACCAATCGTGCTAAGAGCGCCATCAAAGTCCTTGGACGTCAAAGCAATATCATTTGCTAAGAATGTCCAATTTCCACATCAATATGCATCCTCAACAATCTCGAGCCCGAGTAGCTCGGAGGTAGATGGATAAGGAAGGGTAAGAGTATCACTTCATCAATTATGTCATGAGACTAAGCACGACCTCTTGATATAAAAGAGTGTGACACTCCAGGGTTGAACAGAACAAAAGCTGGACAAGCCTCTGATTCTGCGGATTACAATACTTTGACCTGGTCCGAGAATGGACATGGTACCGGAGTTTGTTTCTCCTAACATCCCGACGTGGAATGTATTGACGGACCACAAGGGTAACATGCTTCGGAACACACCAATGCACGATAACACTTGACTGTCAACTGACAGATAAAGGTCGGACAACAGATTAAGAGTAAGAAAACGGGCTAACAACAATCCCAAGAGATTTGTAGAAGCCCTTGTTAGCACTCTTCCAACAACTAGTGCCGAAAGGGTTTCACTAACAAGTGTTATTGGAGGAATCACAAACATAGATGGAAAACTTGCTAAGAGCAATCTTGTCGTGATCCAGACGGTTTCATGATAGAATATCCAGCTATAGCTCGTGACAGAGAAGAGCTTTGTTGCCGCAATTCAATTACGACTACAACCACCAAATTGAAGATTAACTTCAAACATGGCCAACCTGACGTAGGGTTTTGACAATTAACACCAGGATTCAACGGGAAAGATCTTGGGTTAAAGATCAACTTCATGTACTGGGACTCACGATTAGCAGAATGCTCACATGGGTGACAACCCTCATGAATCAATACACCAGAATTCCAGTACAATCCGGGACCTTCGGTTCAAGACCATGGGCCATAACCCAAAGAGAGGAACACTCGATTAGGTGCGAAACATTTTCAAGGCTTCGTATGTTTTGCACCTTCTTCTTCATTGGGTGCGAACAACGGAGTTTACTTCGGATTCTGAAGACAGAAGCAACCTAACCAGCAAACTAAAGGTAGAAGCCAACCCCGTGAACCTAAATTCTTGAATCGCCAGACGAGCGGAAGAACCGTTAAATCAAATAGAGGTAAGATGACTCAGAGTTAGAGCGAGTTGGGTAAGAAGTAAAAGAATCCTAAGAGGGTTTTCACAACTCATTTTAGTTCATAAATAATTTTTACCAACTCTAGACTCAACATCGACCACTAGAATGGGTTTCCTACAGGCAGTCCTGCTCTGATACCAACTTGTAGCGCCCCGACCCAGAACTATACAGTGAAGCATTGTGCAACCGGTCATGCTACACAATCGAAGGTTACTGGGTTACCAATCCCAGGCCAAAACCCATTGGCAGGTGTGCTCGGAATGGATCATCGGCACACAACACCTCGATCATGCCATAAGCTCAGACATCGCTATCACGTATAGTAGAGAGACCAAGACTCCGGAACAACTAGCACATCACAGACTCTATGACACAAAGATATCATAGTTCAACTCATATAATTGAGAAAGATAGCAAATGACACATCAGAGGTCACTGACCCATCATTACAACAAGTGGAAGCAAATTAAAGTTGTCTAAACAACAAGATCCAAATTATGGCCTAAGAGGCCTACAATAACATATCCCAGCCAGCCTGTTCCGTAAAGTCCCAAGCTGCCACCTGGGAACCCCAGACTATTCGTCGAAGTCAACGTAGAACCCACCTTCCAGTTCGGTGACGTCCTCCTCTGAAACAAGTAATAATCAACAAAGCAAGGCTGAGTACGACGTACTCGCAAGAATTAGTAGGGCGATATAGGCCCGATGTTGTATGGCTTCAAAGCTGTAAAGTAGTTGTTTTGCATAAGCTAGTTTTTTTTCCTCCCGAAGACTAGGACTCATGGCATCGTCTACTCAGAAGGTTTTCATAAGGGGATAAGGTAGTAAAATTTCTTCTTCGGTTCACAGGGAATCTACAGTATCAGCAACTCCACTTAGCTCCACCAAGGCACTCCCTCGAATCTCCCTCGAGGAAATGAACCTTTTAACACACGTTGATTATGCAACCTCTAGCTGCCATTTAATTAAGGGTTTAGGTTCTCTATGATCTTACCTATCTCACCAAGATTTGTCCATAACCGTGGACACGACTTTTCGAAAAGATTAAACCCTGTAGGGGTGTACTATTTTTACCATTGGTACCGTCCGACCCCTTGCCTGTACATTTAGCTCTCTTCCGGGGAAAGCCGGCAGGGCGGGCGCGGTTAAACCTTTACAGAGCATGGGACTATCCAAGGGTCATCGTGACGACAGGACAAGTTCAGTGCCTATTTCAACACCCTGCCCCATCGCCACTTCCTATCACCTCCATCATCATCATCATCTTCAACATAGCCATCAACTCACACGCAAAGGAAAGAGCAAACTAGAGGACCCTTGGATACGCCCGCACAAATTATTCGTTTAGTAAGGAGCCCATACTCCCACCGATGGAATCATGCTCGGTTCTTGGTTCAAGTGGTAAGAACTCACACCTAGGGCAAGAATGAGGCAAAACACCATCCCCGATGGCAACTCATCCCAGCCTTCTTAGCAATTATTTATTAAAACAAGTGTCCACCACTGTCCGAACATTCCATCCACTTCACAAGTATGGAAATAATCAAACGGACAACTTAAACATTCGACTAAGCATGGCTAAGCATAACATACAACAGATATGAATTATCTTAGGCCAACACATCAACCTATGGTTAATAGGAGGGAAAACAGATAATGGTTCAGGGAGCATGCAAGTGATAGGATACTCTATACACTGACCAAAAGTTGTATCTAGAATTGAATGCAATATTATGGTGGAGAAAATACTTGTACTAATAGGATGAGATATGCATAGTAGTTTAGGTTAGGTCTTGCCTTGCTAATAGAGCTGGTCGCACTGGTTGTCAAGGTATTGTGGTGGAAACCTCGACTCCTGAATCTAACGAAACACAAACAATAACAGGAAAGGAAATAAATAACACGAATACAAGGTGCAATGCACACTCATGATGAGATGGTCAAATTATGCACTGAAACCATGTTGGGCATGTCCCACAAGTTAAATGGAACCCTAAAATAAATATTGCAATTAACGGGTTAAAACTCCATATTTAACTTAGTGAATTGCGTTATTATAAAAAATGTCTTGTACTGAAATATGGGTCCTAATGCATGAAAATGACATTATTAGATAGGTATTGTCCTACTGATCATTTTGGTACTTCGTTTGCAATTTTCCGATTAACGATGAAGAAATGGTGATTTAAACGGTTATGCAATTTAAATCATTTTAACCAATTCTAAATTAACATCAAAGGAAGAATTGGTTTCTTGCTGTGAACTTAACATAGCTAGCTAGCATTTGAGTTGCTGATCACTTGATATTTTATTCACAATTTTTGAGTAATTATTTCTCAAGTTATGAATTTCCCAAAATTGGAATTAAATCTGCCATTTTAATAATTTTAAATAAACAGCAATTAAAAGATTCATTATTACATGGAAATAGAACTAACAATTAGATGTTGTTTTCCTGAACATTTTGAGATCTTAATTGCAATTTTTGGATCAAAATTCATAAAGTTATGGATTTTCTAAATTTCATTTATATCTGCCATTTCTGTATTTATTAAATAAAGGCAGATTATTAATTTTAGTTGACCATGGAAATGACACTAACAGATAGATATTTTCTTCCTGAGCATTTTGGTATATCATTTGTAATTTTCTGAGTTATAAAACAAAAGATATTGAATTTACAAATTCATCTCAAAATCTGCCATTTCAATTATTTCAATTTTAAAGCAATTAGAAAATTCATTTTAACATGTAATTATAACAAACATGTAGATATTAATTCTCTGAACACTTTGGTACCTTAATTGTAATTTTTGGAGCAATATTCAAATTGTTATGAATTTCCCAATTATTAATTTAAATCTGCCCTTTTTATACTTAATCAAACAGGCAATTTAATTTAACCAAATAATTCAACTAAGGGCACTAACATGTAGAGTTTATTTAGGTGAGCATTTTAACATATTATTTGCATTTTTTTAATTTGGAAAACTCTAGATATGAATTTCCAAATTTTGAATAACTCACAGATGAATTGTATTTCATAAATAAATTCAAATTTAAAATTCATTTGCATGTGTGAGTTACATAATTGGATAGGTTATGAACTTCTAAACAATTTGATATAAGGCACACATTTTTATGATTTACCAATTAAAAGATAATGCAAATATGAATTTCTGTTAATTTCTGAAAATTCCAAAATGAAGAACAGCTGACATCAGCATGACGTCACAGAGGGGAGGCTGCGGCATGTCGAGCATCAATTCGTCGATTCGGGGCGGAAATGGGCTCGGGTGCTTGCTCTATGAGCTAGAGGAGACGGAGGGGAGCAAGGGGAGCGGCGGAAGAGGACCAAATGGTCACCAGAGACTCGCCGGTGTTCATGTCCAACGGCGGAGCGGCACTGTCGACCACAACGGCAGCGAACCAGAGCGAGAGGGTGAGCGTAGAGGTGATGGGGTGATGCGCCTGCTCACCGGCAATGTGAAGACACGCACGGCGAGGCCGGAGGAGGACCGACGGCGGTGCGGTGGTGCTTGGACGGCGGTGGCCTGGGCGGAGAACAATCGGTCGGCGACAGCGAATCCCGGCCTCCCAGCACGGGCTGGTTGCACCGGGAGGAAGAGGAGGACGAGGCGGTCTGGAGGGAAACCTCCGGCGAGCTCGACGCGGCACAGGACGGTGGCGATTCGGTGCGGCATGGCGGCGGCGGCGGCAGGAGCTCGGCACCGAATTAGGGTTAGGGTTCCGGAGGGAAGAGCAGGGGAGGAGAGAGCGAAAGCAGAGGCTCGGGGTCCTTAACCACGCGCGACAGGGGGGCCGGCTTCATGGTTGCAGCAGAGGAGGACACGGCGGCCAGCGGCCATGGCGCCAGTGCCGAGCACTGTGGCGACAGGGGAGTGGCAGTTTTGCAAAAAAACCCTCGGCCCATTTTCCCTTTTTTTGATTTATTTTTCCTTTTAAAACCAGAAGCTTCGGCAATTTAATTGAGGGACCAAAACATCCTCCAAAAGTATGAAATTATTCAGGGAGGCTCATAATAAGATAAGGGAGCTCACCATATTTTTGTTTTGAATTTTTTAAGGGGTTTAACTTGGTTTCAAATTCCAAAGTTGATTTGCAACTATTCGAAGTCCTCATTTTTAATTGATTCCTTTAAACCTTTTTATTAAATCTGCAAAAATTCAGGTAGCCTCCCCATGACATGTAGAAGCTCCACAAAAATTGGTGTTGCAAAATAAAAAGTTTTCATAACATTTGTTCATAGGGTTTACATAATGCAAGTTTGATCAGTTCCAACTATCATTTTTATAGCCTTATAAAAGCACAAAGCAAAAATTATTATGTTGTACTCTTGGAACTTCCTGAACAAATATGGAAACTCAAGAATATTTTGTTTTGCCAATTTGAGCAAATGCACTTGGTTTGGAAATTTGGGAAGGGTTTCGCTTACTTTTAATGTTTTCCATTGTTTGCAATATTTAATTTAGCGATTTAAATATGTATGCCATGATGCAATGCAAAGCAAAAAGTGAAAATTTGGCTCAAATTTTAGGGTACCAAATCTGGGCTATTACAGGAACTCTTCCGTGACTACCGGACGCCACTTCTGCTCCCGCTGAGGACGAGCGCAAGCGACCATCTCCTCTCTTAGCCCTCGCCATCGACGCGCTCGCCGCTGAGGAAGAGTGGGGCTGAGGAAGGAGTGAAGACGAATGAAGATCCTGAGGGGTGTCCCCGCCTTTAAGAAGGCTCGGATACGCCTTCAGCGGCCGTCCCCTCGCTTTCCCGAGAATCGAGGAGGCTGGCGCAATTACTCCACCGGATGGATAACTTCAAGACCCGTGGGACGCGCATCTCCGTAGTGCGCGGCTCTGGTGGATGTGACAAGACTGTAACAGCCCCAGATTAGCACCCTAAAATATGGGCCAAATTTCACTTTTTGGTTTGCATTGCATCATGGCATACTTATTTAAATTGCTAATTCTAAATAAAGCAACATTTGGAAATTAAACACTAGGGAAGAAAAACCCTTCCCAAATTTCCAAACCAAATACTTTACTCAAATTGGCAAAACCAATTGTTCTTGAGTTCCCAAATTGTCCAGGAAGCTCAAGGACATATTTTTATAAATAATTGCCAAAGGCTAAACTATTAACAAGCACTTAAATAAATTTGAGAATTCAATATGGTTCAATTCAAATTATAATTTTGAAACCAGTTTAAACATTCCAAAAATTCAAAATAAAATATGGGGTGTTTCATTGTTATAATATGAGCCTCCATAAATATTTTCATAATTTATTGAAATGTTTAAGTGCTCCCAATAAATGCATTTTTGCAATTATCAAAAATGATCAAATTGCAACAATATGAATAATTGTGAATCTAAACAATTTATTTTAGAGCACAAATTTTTGTGGAGTCTCTTCATGTTATGGGGAGCCTTTGTGAATTGTTTCTTAATTTTGCAAAATGGTTAAGGGTCTCAATCAAATCCCTAAAGTGCTATTGCTTTTAATTGGAAAAGGTTTTTGCAATAAGAATAAAAATCTGCAAGTGGGACCCTCCTGTCAGTCCTCGCTCTCTCCTCTCTCACCGTGGCGACATGGGTGCTGGCGCCATGCCGCCGACGTGCCTCCCCTGCCCCCACGCTCCATGCCGCCCTACCCTGGTGGTAAAGGAGGCCACCGACGGCGCCCTCTCCCACTTGCTCACCTGCTCCCTCCCTCCTCATCCTTCCGAAACCTAGATCGAGCCGATGCCGTCCGCGCGCGCTGCTGCTGCCCCCTAGAATCGCCGCCGTTCGGCGCCGCTCTGAGCTCGCCTGAGTTGCCCCTCTGGTCCGCTTCATCTTCCTCGTCCTCCCGGTGCAGGCGTTCCGTGCTGGGAAGCCCGGGTGTCGAAGAACGGGGAGGACGCCCGGAACGCCGCACGCCATCATCGCGGAAGCTTCCGTCGCCGTTGCGCCTCCTCCGGCTCTGCCGCCATGTCCATCAGCTCTGCCTCACCGTGCTCTTCCTCCTCGATCAGGGAATTGGCTCGGGGACGCCGCCATCGCCGTCGCCGTCCCATCCCCTCCCGTTCCGGCCGCCACCGTCCGAGCTCCACCGCGCCGCCGTCAGGCCCCCTCGTCCTCTGCCGTCTGCGTCGTCGCACTCGGGTGAGAAGGCATACCTCCCCGTCCCCTTTCCTCTCCCCTCTTCCTGCCGTAGCTACTCCTCGCGCCGCCGAATCGTGGTCGCCGTCGGCCACCGCGCGCCGCACGTCATCGCCGTGGTCCCGGCCTCAGACCCGGCCTTGGGCCGACCCGGAGGCCGGCCGGTTCGGGTGGTGCCCCGGCCTGCACGCCAGCCTGGGCCGGCCAGTGGGCCGACCGCTTCGGGGACCCTCCCGGCCTTGAGGCCGGCCTGGCCGAGCTAAAGGCCGGCCTGCCAGAGTTTTCAGTTTCCCCTTTTTTTGAATAAAAACTGAATTTAAATAATTGTTATCCATTTGTGTATTGCTTCAAAAATTGCAATTTAAATATCAATCTGATCAGAAAAACATCACCTACCTGTTGACAACATTTCCATACTATGTTGAGTAAATTATTTTGCCTTTATATATGAATTCCTAAATGGTTTAAATAATACCAAATTGGGAAAAATCATAACTTATTAAATATTGATCCAAAAATTATGAATAAGATATCAATGGGATCAACACTTCACATGCAATCAAACTATGCTAATATCGCATCCTGATCACAAATATTTATTTGATGTTATTCATAAATGATTAACCGAATTAAATTCAAATAATTATTTAATTCGCTATTTATTCTTCGGAACTCGAAAAATTACAAATAAGGTACCAAAATGATCGGAAGAACAAAACCTATTTAATTATGTCATGGTCATGCATATTTGAGCCACTTCTCTATTAATGAATAATAAATTATAAATAATGTGGTCACTAAGCTAAATATGGGGCTGCTACCAAATAATTGCACTAATTATTTGGCTCTCCATTTAATTTTGCTATTTAAATTATATAATGATATCCTTGCATGAAATTGACATGTCATCATGTGATTGAGCATTGCACTTGTCCTCGTGTGATTTATTTGTTTCTTGTGTTACTTTTGGGTATCGATAGATTCCGGAGTCGAGGTTAACCCTATCTACCACGACGAGCCGTACTACACGCCCCGGCAACAAGGCAAGAGATAACCTAACCTTCTTGGCATCTAGCATCCTAATGTTTATAACTTATTTTATCCACCATAATATTGCATTCGATTCTATATCAATTTTTCTGTCAATGGTAGACTATCCCATGTATGCATGTCTTCCCCAAACCAATACATGTATCCTTACCTAAGAACCCTAGGTTTGATGTGTTGGCCGGAGACACGAATATAATTGTTGTAATTATCTGCTTAGCCATGCTTAGTTGAATGCTAGTTATGTCCGGTGTTTAATTCCATAATTGTTGATGTTGATGGAGTGAGGCGGGCAAGGTGGTTAATGGTGATGCTAAATTAAAATGCTAAGAAGGCTTGGATGAGTTGCCATCGGGGATGGTGTTTTGTCTCATCCTTGCCCCTAGGTGCGAGTTCTTTACCTATTGAACCAAGACGATCGTGCTTCCAACGGTGGGGACATATGGAATCCCCTTTAACTGAATAACTTGTGCGGGCGTATCCAAGGGTCCTCTAGTTCGGATTTCCATTTGCGTGTGAGTGTGTGGGTGGAAAAGGAATGATGAGGACGGTGGTGTTAGGACGTGGCGATGGGCAGGGTGCTGAAATAGGCACTGAACCTCTCCTGTGGCCACAGATGACTCTTGGATAGTCTCACGCGAGGTAAAGGTTTAACCGCGCCCACTCACCGACCTTCCCTGGAAGAGGGCCAATTAGGTGAGCCGGACGGTACCGGTGGGTAAATTAGTACACCCCTGCAGGGTAAATCTTTTCGAAAAGCCGTGTCCGCGGTTATGGACGACTTGGGAATAGACGATAAGACCATAGAGAACCTTAACCTAATTGATATGGCAGCTAAAGGTTGCATTAATCAACGTGTGATAAATGTTCATTTCCTCGAGGGTGATTCGAGGGGGTGCCTTGGTGGAGATGAGTGGGTTTGGCTACAAGTTGGTTCGCCGAGAACCGAAGATGAAAAGTTTACTCTCTTACCCCTTTTATGAAAAATATTCTGAATAGACGATGCAAATTAGCTACATTATACAGCTTTAGAGCCTCCGTCAGCATCGGGCCTGTATCGCCCTACTAAACTTGCGAGTACGTCGTATTCAGTCTCTCTTTGCTGCCTTTATATTTGTATTTCAGAGGAGGACGACACCGAGCAGCTAGGTGGGTTCTTCGTGGACGTCGACTAGTAGTCCGGGGTTCCCAGGTGGCAGCTTGGGACCGTGGAACAAGCTGGCTGGGATTGTTTAATTGTAGGCCTCTTAGGCCATATATTTGCATCTTGTTGTTAGACAACACTACCCGTTTCCGCTTGTTGTACTGATGGATCTGTGATCCCCTTTGTGTGTAATATTTGTATCTTCTCTTATATGAGTTACTATATGCTTTTGTGTCGTAGAGTCTGCAATGTGCCAGTTGTTCCACAAGTCTCGGTCTCTTAACTATGCGTGATAGCGATGTCTGAGCTTATGGCATGATTGGGGTGTTGTGTGCCGATGATCCATTCCGAGCACACCTGCCAAAGGTTTTGGCCTGGGATTGGTAAACCCAGTAACCCTCGATTGTGTTGCATGACCGGTTGCACAACGCTTCACTGTATAGTTCTGGGGTCGGGGCGCTACAAAGACGTTCAAGACCTGACGCCGGGGACCCACTTTGACTCTTTGTGGTCATAGCCCCGGCGGCAGAAGGGCGTGGCCGCCGGGACTATGCCCGGGGGCTACTGTCGCAACAGTGGAACATGGGGTTCCCCTGATGCGGTCAAAGTGGGTCCATCGCATATGGGCCCACCAAGGAGACACTCAAGGCCAAGGCTCAAGACTGGCAGGTGGGCCCCCCACCTGCCCCGCGGCGTCCCGACGCGCGCTACATCGACAACCAAGGCAAAGGACTCGGGGACCCTCCGGGGCCCCCTCGACCCGGAAGCAGGCACGGAGGTCCCGGGACCCCGACGCCCGGCAGGAGGCCAGGCTCACCCCCGGGAACCAACCTGCACCGCGCCAAGAGGATAAGCTTGCCAGCTCCGACTGGAGGTTCCTAGAAGACTTGGGCGCCAAGAAGACGGAGGCGCCAAAGGGGGGCAGAGGCGGAAAAGCTGTCAGCCTCTGTCCGCCCTCTCTGGAAAAGGTGGGTGATCTCACCTACCCCCTCTGAGAAGAATACTTGGACGAGAGGAGGCCACGTCGCCTCCTAAAGAGAACCCAGAGGGGTTTTCCCGCCAAAACCCCTCCGGCCCCAAGGGTGCACCTGTGGTATCCCCTTAGCCTATAAAAGGAGGACCGAGGCACCCAAGGGGGAGGGGGGACAATCATCGTTGAGTTGGAGGCTAGGCTAGGTAGCGCACAAGTCCGAGAATAGTATAGGCGAGAGGTGATCTCCTCCGGGTTAGGATCTGCTCGTCTTCAACCTCTAGCCAACACCTCCCGGGTTCTCACCCGCGACCACCATTGTAAAGCTACACCATGATACACCACTCAATCCAGACATGCAGGAGTAGGGTTGTTAGCCTCTAGGCGGCCCGAACCTGGATAAACTCCTTGTGTCTCTGTGATGCTTGCTAGTACGTAGATCTCGAGCGTAGACAAAGCCCCCGGGCGAAAGACGATCTTTGGCCTCCTCTGCGCCCCATACCGAACCTAAAAAGGGGGTATCATTTAATCCCGGTGTTCGTGATCCAAGACACGACACCGACCCATACCGGTAGTCCGGCCTGTCATCTCTTCTCTTGTTTCGGTTGTCCGGGCGATCGCTACGTCGGCCCGATTTGTCCTGGTCCTGCGCGGGATACCTCCTGCCCGTGTCGACCTGGGTGAGTAAGGGCTGAGTCGGATTGCCCAGGGCATAGCTGTCCGCTATCTGCATTGTCTCGGTCAAGGTGGCCGGCATTCCTCTTTGGAGTCTCTGCCAAAGCATGGAGCCATGTCGGCAGCCCTGGGCAAACCATGCGATGGCCTGCGACTCGACGACCCCTTCACAGTAGTTGCGGATTGTACTCCACCGGGTCAAATAATCTTGGTCAGTTTCATCTTTCCTCTACCGACACATGGACAGCTGCTGAGGGCGATTCGACCTCTTGTAGGTGCTGGAGAAGTTGCTAACGAAAGCATCGGAGAAGTCCAGCCAGCAATCAATGTTGTTCTCCTCCAGGTTGTTCAGCCAGATCCGGGCTGGACCCTCCAACATTTGAAGTACATACCGCACTGCCCATCGGCGGCTGCCACCAGCGATATGCACCGCTTTGACGTAGTCTGTCAGCCAGTCCTCCGGCTTAGTACTGCCGTCATACGTCTTGGCACCCTGGGGAAGCTGGAAGTTCGGCACCGGTGCCTGCTTCATTATCCGGGGTCCAAAACATGTTGGACCCGGCGGGCCTTGCTCCTCTAGGAGTTCAGACAGATAGATCCTGTCAAGCTTGTTGCGGACATCATGTGCCGGTAGCTGGCGATTTCCCAGCCTAGCACCGAGTGCACTCTCGGGCGCCAGGTCTCTGAATATTGTGTACCCGGCTCGCTCCATGGCCGAGTAACCATCGTCGTATCGGTCGGCAGCCTATTCGGCATACCCGGCACCAAGTCGTTGACGAGTTAGGTGCCGGATACCAAGGTGGCTGGCCCTGATTTGCCAGGTTGACCCGGCTGACTCCTTGTCTACCTGGTGCGGGTTCTGGGGCTCCCTGACCGGCATGGCCTTGCCCGGCTATCTGCTTTCCGGCATAGACCAGATCATAAGCTTGCAGTTCCTTGTTTTTACCAGAGTTTACACTCCGGTCATGGCTTCTGCCGACATACAGTGATGAGGCCTGTCCCTTGGACATTGCCCCGGCACCACCATTCGAGTGGATGTACCGAGATCCACCTAGATCCGGGTTTGCACTCCGGAAAGCCTCATTCTGGCGATTGGCAATGGCCACCAACTCGTTTACCCGGTCCTGCTACCTACTACGAGCATCACCGGATAAGTTAGGTAAGGTTCTTTCCGGGAGTGCTATACTTCGGCTTATCTGCCGACACATGACTAGCAGTTCTACTAGATTTGGGTCTACCATCTCTAGCTATCTCGGCATTGAGGTCTCTACCTCGGTTGCGCACCTCATCTATGCGACTAATAGGATTTGCTACTGGAGTAAAACCATGAGCCTTGTTATACTCACGGAGAGAGATGTCAAACTCTTGCCTGACTCGGGCTACCTCTAAAGCCTCCTCAAGTATGTCCTTGCGCTGTTGATCCAGCTCCGCCTGAGCCAGAGCAGCATCTGCACTCGGAGCCACTGGGGTTGCCAGCTTCTCGGTCACGTCTTGAAGAGGACTCGGTGTCACCGGCACACGCGATGTACCGGCCTGCGCCGTGCGGTTCTCCGGCCTCTCCAGCGGCGGGCGTGCCGTCCTGGTGGACCTGGTGCTGACCTCGGTCTCTCCGGCTGTGGCAATGCCGGCACCAACGACTGGAGCGGTCATCATGACCTCCACGCAGCTAGCGGGGCGAGCGGTACGCCGGCCGCGAGCTGCGCAGACTGCGGGGGGATCCGCAGCAACCTGCACCCTTTCGGGAAACCGGCAGGGGACCTCGGTGGCGACGTAGACCGTGAGCGTGCCGAACTCGATGAGGCAGCCGTTCCGGGGCAGCGGCCTGCTGCCGAAACAGCCCGCGTTGTCGCTGACGACGTTGAGCGAGCCGAACCTGTGGACAAGGCCACAGAGCACGCGCTCGCCCAACACGATGAAGGAACCCGTCCGGATGAACACACCAGCCAGCGCCGCTGCTGGCCCCACGGTGGGCGCCAACTGTCGTGGTGGTGCACAGACAGATGCCATAGGTAGGCTAAAGATGGGGCCGATGGACGCTGGAGGTACCGGGGAGGGCTAGCGCGTATGAAGACGCACACGGAATACACAAGAACACACACGGTTTTACCCAGGTTCAGGGCTCTCGTGAGGAGATAAAACCCCTACTCCTGCTTGTCTGTTTATATGGTGGATCACACTCGAGCTACAAGATGCTCCTTGAGCTGTGTATGCAAAGCTATCAACTAAGGGCTCTCTACCGAGTCTTACAATGTCTCTGTGGCTCTCCGTAAGCTCTCGTAGGGAATGTCTAGAGTGTAGACACGTGAGGCAAAGTGTCGTCCCCGTAAGAGGAGCCCCTGGTGCTCCTTATATAGGGGAACCCAGGGCACAAGGTTAAGGCTGACGTCCGTGCTGGTGCAGGCAGCACTGTGGCCACGACTGGCCTCTGACTGCTTCCATCACCCCTGCATGGGATGTCCAATCTATCAACTCCCGGTGCACTGCTCCCCGTACCGCTTCGGTCAGCAGCATGGAGGCCTGACTGCCCATCCCGTGACCACCGAGTCAAGGGTTAGGCAGCGCGTCATGTCATGCCAGTGGCATGACGCCTGCCCCGTGATTGTAGGGACAAGACATGAGCCTTGACCATGCACCGGAATAGAAGTTCATCTTCTCTTATCCGGCATAGGCATGCCAGATACTTCATAACTCGGTTTGTCCTCCCTGCACATAAGAAGAACAAAGGAGAGGATCCGACATATAACTTGTATGATCCGACATCTGGGTATGTCGGTTAGCCTCGACCCGGTCGACTCCGGGTTTGGCAGTATGGTATGTCGGTTGGGGTTGACCTGGTCAACTCCGGGTCTATGCATATCTCGTCATCCTGACCTTATCCGGGGGTTGCCCCCCGACATCCTTTTTGACCCAAACTTGTTTTTTAACAGGGGGTACTTCCTCACTTCTAGTGTCTTGCTCATTGTCCAGAGAATTGGTCAGTTTGTTTTTATGTAGCCAATCTTTAAAAGAGGGACAATTTTTTCTAATGAAAGCTTTTTCTAATTCCCTACAGGTCTTGGTTGTAGAAGGTGGTAGTGAACGTATCCATTCTCTTTCCTCTCCTTTTAATGAAAAAGAAAATAATTTTGGCATCACAATATCAGGTTCCTTGAGGTTTAGTGCAGAACAAATACTGATAAAATTATTCATATGATCAAGACAATCTTCTTTTCTTTTATCACCAAATTGTTTCTTAGTTATCAAGTGTAGTAAGTCATAACTTACTCTCGAACTATCAACTTGTATCTTAGGTGTGGTAATAGGCTTAGCAATAAATTGATCATTTGGAGTATTTGTGTAGTCACACAACTTAGTCCTATCACCCATTTTAGCAAGTTTTTATGTGTTTTTAATTTTTTATGCAAAACTGAAAATAAAATGACACTAAAACAATGCAAACCGAATTAACTAATGCAAAACAAAATGCAAAACTGAAAATAAAATATGCAAACAAGATGATATGCAAGACAATAACAAAACAAAATAAAATGCTTGAAGGTAAAGATGGACAAGATGATGCTCACGTAGGTGCAACCTCCCCAAGCTTAGGTGTTAGCACAAGTTGGTGATGAAGTTGACTTTGTTGTGATATCCTTGGATAAAACCTTCCAGCTATGATTCCCCGGCAACGGCGCCAGAAAAAGCCTTGATGTCGGAGTTGATGGGAGAATCTTCTTATGTATCCTTAGTGCGTTCTCCTCTCCCTCAACTATGCCAACAAGTACTCTTGATACCCTGAAAGGAAGATAATATATTAGGGATAGGTTGAGCCTCCAAGTGCAGAGTATGTAGAAGTGGAAGCTTTTTCCCCAAGAGGGTGACTCGAGGGTTTAATATCGAACTCTCGGGGAATCAGTAGTGGGGATTTTATCTTCTTGTCCTTCTCTAGATTTCCTGCAAACAAAGTAGATTGCTTTGTGCCCTCAACCTCACCAAGTGGTTGTCAAGCACAAGGTGTGAGAATGATTGTAACAGCCCTAACTTGGTAACGAAAAATCCGAAGAAGTTTTCCACTTTTTGTTTCCTTGTTTGCATCATAGCATCCATATGCATTTGCCATTTCAAACATTCACATGGAAACAAATTGAAATGGGGAGGCAAACTTCCCCACATCCAACCGATGCAAATGCTCAACTTATCAAAACCACTCATGCTTGGACACCCAAATGGTATAGGAAGTTCCAAGTTCACCTTTTGAAACCATTTCTCCATTTCTAATTTTGGGTAAATAAGAAATGAGTTAAAAATCCAAATTGGCTGAATTCAATTCCTACTTTTGGGACCAAGTTAAACATTCCAAAAATTCAAACTAAATTCATGGGGAGCTTCTTTAACAGGTTGGAATTCTCCATGATTAAATTCACTATTTTTGGAAATGGTTAATTGCTCCAATTAAATGCTTTTTGCAATTTATCAATAATGACCAAATCTAAACCCTATGAACAAATGATGCTCAAAACTTTTTATTTGACCTCACCAAATTTTGTGGAGGTTCTAAAGGTTAACTCTAGCTTATGTGAATTTTCCTGGAATTTATGAAAATGTCCTGATGCCTCTTTTAAATCACTTAAGTTGCTGGAGGACCTTGTTGCAAATTTCAGAAATGTTGCCAGGGGGTTCTCCACAAAATGGTCTCCTTCTTCCTGTAGCGACCGAAGCGTGGTCGACCGGCCGACGCCATCGCCACCGCACCCGAGCTGGTGCCATGCCGCCCTGCTCCTTACTGGTGGTCAAGGAGGACCCTGAGACCACGCCCCCCCTGCTCTGCCTCTCACCTGCTCCTCTCCCCGAGCCCTAGCTCCCCCGCACAGACCGGAGGCCGAGCCGTAGTCGCCACCGTAGTGCCTTCGCCTGGCGCCTCCCCGTTCGAATCGAAGTCGCGGACGAGCACCGCCGTGTCGCCAGCTACCTCCTAGACCACGGAATCGAGCCGGGGTGCCTCGAGTCGCCCGTGCCGCCCATTTCTTCGCCCGCGCCGGCCGGGCTCCGCCGATCTCCTCGCCGCCGCCTCCGTCCACCTCCGGCTTCGCCGTCCACGCACCCGTGCTCAGGGTGAGCTCGCCTTTCTCCTAGACTCCCTCTCCCTCGCTTTGGCTCGCCCGAACCCCTTCCCCGCCATGCGCGCGCCCGCCGTTGCCGCCGTCACCGCACGTCCAGCACGCCCCGGCCTGGGCGTCGGCCTGAGCCGGCCAGCAGGCCGGCTGGTTCCGAGGGAGGCCCGGCCTAACGCCCGGCCTGGGCCGACCACGAGGCCGGCTCCCTCTGGCTTGGGCCCGGCCTGGCCCCGGTTTGGGACGGTTCTGAGGCCGGCAGCCTCTGCCATCGACCCGGCCTGCAATCCGGCCTGGGCCGACCTGTGGGCCGGCCCGAACAGTAAAAGCAGAATAATGATTTAAATTTAATTAATTCATATCTTTTCAAATACTGGTTCAAATTTAGCAAATCAAATACCATTTTGATCAGGAAAACAAACCCTACAATATGGGATCATTGAAATGTTAATTTTGAAACCATATTTTGCTGTTTAAGTAAGAATTCCTAAAATGGGCTAAATAATACCGAAATTGAGAAATTCACAACTTACTAAATATTGATCCGAGAATGATGAATAAAATATCACTGTGATCATCTTGACAAATGCTACTCAACCATGCGGATATCATGTCATTATCACAAATCTTTATTTGGTGTTATTCATAATTTGATTAAATGAATTAAATTCAATTATTTATTTAATTTGCTATTTATTCATCGGTGCTCCGAAAATTACAAATAAATTACCGAAACGATCGGAAGAATGAACCCTATCCATTCATGTCATGTTCATGCATATTTGAGCCACCTCTCTAATAATTTGATAATTTATAAAGAATGTGGCCAATAAGATAAATATGGGGTTGGTTCCAAATAATTGCACTAATTATTTGGCTCCCCATTTAATGTTGCTATCTAAATTATATAATAATATCTTTGCATCAATCTGACATGTCATCATGTGATTGAGCATTGCACCTTGTGTTCTTGTGATTTATGTGTTCTTTGTATTTCTCTTTGGGTATCGATAGATTCCGGAGTTGAGGTTAACGCTACTTACCCCGACGAGCAGTACTTCACGCCCGGGCAGCAAGGCAAGAGATAACCTAACCTTCTTGGCATTCTAGCATCCTATGTTTTTATAAACTTATTTTACCCACCATAATATTGCATGCGATTCAAATGTCTCTTTGATCACAATATAGAGAATCCTATGATTGCATGTTCTTCCCCGAGCCAATCACATGTATCCCTACCTATGAACCCTAGCGTTGATGTGTTGGCCGGTTACGAGTTATAAATGTTGGTTATATGCTTAGCCATGCTTAGAAATGCTTAGTTGAAATACTAGTTATGTCCGTTGTTGAATTCCATAATTATTGGTGTTGATGGAATGTTTCGGGCATGGTGGATATATGTGATGCTTAATTAAAATGCTAAAGGCTTGGATGAGTTGCCCTCGGGGAGGGTGTTTTGCCTCATTCTTGCCGCCTAGGCTGAGAGTGCTTTTAGCTAGAACCAAGAACCGAGCGTGCTGCCAAAGGTGGGGACATATGGAATCCCCTGTGACCGAATAATCTGTGAGGGGCTTGTCAAGGGTCCTCTAGTTTGCTATTCCATTTGCGCGTGAGTTGTGTGGGTGGAAAAGAAACGAGGATGGTGGTGTTTAGGATGTGGCCGCGGGGCAGGGCGCTGGGAGCGCTGAACCTATCCTTCCGCACACTGATGGTCCTTGAGTAAGCGTCATGCAAGGTAAAGGTCTAACCACGCCCACTCGCCGGCCTTCCCCGGAAGAGGGCCAATTAGGTGAGCCGGACGGTACCAATGGGTAAATTAGTACACCCCTGCAGGGTTTAATCTTTTCTAAAATCCGTGTCCACGGTTATGGACAAACTCTTGGGAAAGGCGGATTAGCTCATAGATAATGTTAACCTAATTGATATGGCAGCTAAAGGTTGCATAATCAACTTGTGACAAAGGTTCATTTCCTCGAGGGTGATTCGAGGGGGTGCCTTGGTAGAGATGAGTGTGGTTGGCAACAAAAGGGTTCGATGAGAACCAAGGATGACAAATGTTAATCTCTTACCCCTTTTCGAAAACTGTTCTGAGTAGACGAATGCCATGTGTCATTTATGTTTCGGTTTATGGAAATTAGCTTTATGCAAAGGAAATACATATAAAGCCTTAGAGCCTCCGTCAGTCATGGGGCCTATATCGCCCTACTAAACTTGCGAGTACATCGTACTCAGTCTCTCTTTGCTGCCTCTATGATTGTGTATTTCAGAGGAGGACGACACCGAGCAGCTAGGTGGGTTCTTCGTTGACGTCGACTACTAGTCTGGGGTTCCCAGGTGGCAGCTTGGGACCGTGGAACAAGCTGGCTTGGGTGATGTTTATTGTAGGCCTCTTAGGCCATATATTTGCTTCTTATTGTTAGACAACACTACCCGCTTCCGCTTGTTGAATTGATGGTCTGTGACCTTTTGATGTGTAATATTTGTATTCTTCTCATTATATGAGTTGCTATATGTTTTGTGTCGTAGAGTCATGCAATGTGCCAGTTTGTTCCACAAGTCTCGGTCTCTTTACTATACGTGATAGCGATGTCTGAGCTTATGGCATGATCAGGGTGTTGTGTGCCGATGATGTATTCCGAGCACGCCTGCCAATGTGTTTTGGCCTGGGATTGGTAAACCCAGTAACCCTCGATTGTGTAGCATGACCGGTTGCACAACGCTCCACTGTATAGTTCTGGGGTCGGGGCGCTACAAGTTGGTATCAGAGCAGGACTGCCTGTAGGAAACCCTTTCTTTTGGTCGATGTCGAGTCTAGTTGAAAATTATTTATAACCTAAAAATGAGTTGTGAAAACCTTCTTAGGATTCTTTTTACTCCTCATCCAACTCGCTCTACTCTGATTCTTACCTCTATTTGTTTTATGCTTGGTGTCGTTGCTTAGGCTCTCGGGGTTTGGGTTCTACCGTCCAGTTGTACCTCGTGTCCGTTATATTCGTTTAATATCGCCGCAATGACGTTATGTCACCGTGGCTGACAAAATCTATTCTACTGTTCAAGCATCTTACATCTCTATAGTTGCAAGGTCTCTAATGATCTATCCTATCCGTCGGAATTTGGTTACTAACTATGTCCTTGGTCCAAATCTTCAGAATGGCTCCAACCCGTCGTGGGGAACAGAGCAACCCTGATCCACCGCCACCACCCACTATGGCGGAGGTGTTGATGATCATTGAAGAGGGCCGCGTGCGCAACGAGAATCTTCTTGCGCAGTTGGTGCAACAGGGTGCACAGAGGAACACGGACTGCACC
This sequence comes from Puccinellia tenuiflora, assembly GCA_012064385.1. Taxonomy (NCBI): domain Eukaryota; kingdom Viridiplantae; phylum Streptophyta; class Magnoliopsida; order Poales; family Poaceae; genus Puccinellia; species Puccinellia tenuiflora. Next base: position 51,045 of record QRDG01000669.1, read on the forward strand.
ACTCTCAACCAGTTCTTGCGGTCCCAACCTCCCACTTTCTCCGAAGCTAAGGAGCCGCTTGATGCGGATGATTGGCTTCGGGCTATAGAGCGCAAGTTTGCCGCTCTTCACGTTCCGACGGCGGAACATGTCAACTTCGCCACCTACCTGTTGGAGGGAGCCGTCGGCTCCTGGTGGGAGAGCCACGTGGCAATGGTTGCCACGGGCCATATTGTCACTTGGGAGGAGTTCCGCGCCGCTTTCCGTGCGGCGTACATCCCCAAGCCTATCCTCGAGCTCAAGAGGAGGGAGTTCCTGGACTTAACCCAGGGACGCATGGACGTCCGGACCTATGGACGGGAGTTCAACCATCTCTCCCGTTACGCCCCTCGGGGCGTGACGAATGATGAGGACAAGCAATACCTCTTCCGCAAGGGGCTCGCACCTCGTCTCCGATACGAGCTCCTACCCTTCAAGTTCACCTCCTACCAGGAGCTCTACAACCAGGCCCTCACCATGGAGCAGGGTAGGAAGGAGCTGGAGGCTTCTAAGAGGCCAGCTCCGGCTGATCACCAGAGCTCCTCCTCCTTTGAGAGCAAGAAGCGCAAGGTCTTCGTGACATTCAGCGCTGTGCCAAAGGCGCTCTTCGCGCCGAAGCCCACCGGGTACCTGCCACCTCCGCCTCGCCCAGCTACCTCGACCTTGGGTGCGGCTGGAGGCAGTTTTCGGCCTCGGCTACCTGCACCACCGGGGCTCACTTGTTTCGCTTGTGGCCAGCCGGGGCACTACTCTCGGGAGTGTCCCCAGAAGGCACCGACTACCTCAGCACCTGCACCGGCACCCTCTACCCCAGCCGCCAAGGCTACCACCGTCAGCCGTGGCCGCCTGAACCACGTCTCGGCTGAAGGCGTTGAGGAGGACCCCAGTGTTCTCATGGGTACGCTTCGAATCAATGCATATCCAGCTTCAGTTTTATTTGATTCTGGAGCATCGCATTCTTTCATATCGATATCATTTGCACACAACCATCAAATACCGTTTGAGAATATGGATTCCCTGCTAGTGGTTAAAACACCTGGTTCTCGTTGGCAAACCAAGTGGACTACTCCTGAGGTGCAGATTTCCATAGGTTCCATACCTTTTCCATTCCAGTTGATAGCCCTGAGGTCAGAGGGTCTGGATGTTATTCTGGGCATGGACTGGTTAGTCAAGTATCAGGCCAACCTGGACTGTGCTGCCAAGACTGTCTCAGTGATCCATCCAAAATATGGGGAAGTGCGCTATTGGTCCCCTTCATCCGCAGCTCCATCTGCTGCCACTCCTTTTTCTCCGGAGATCAGTCTGTATTTCATGGAAGGTGTCACCCCGCCTGAAATGCATGAGGTGAATGTGGTGTGTGAATTCCCCGACGTCTTTCCCGAAGAATTGACGGGCATGCCACCTGATCGAAGTGTGGAGTTTGTCATCGAGTTGGTTCCGGGAACCGCCCCAATTTCCAAGAGGCCCTACCGTATGCCGACGGAAGAGCTAACCGAATTAAAGAAGCAGCTTGATGAGCTGCTAGAAAAGGAATTTATCCGGCCGAGTAGCTCACCTTGGGGCTGCCTGGTCATCTTTGTCAAGAAGAGGGATACAACTGTTCCTCGACTGGTTGTTGATTACCGCCTTTGAATGCGGTGACTATCAAGAACAAGTATCCAATTCCTCGAATAACTGACCTATTCGATCAACTAGCTGGTGCAACGGTATTCTCCAAGATGGATTTGAGGTCAGGCTACCACCAGATTAAAATCCGAAAGGAGGATATTCCGAAGACGGCTTTCACCACTCGCTATGGCCTGTATGAATACACCGTCATGTCCTTCGGCCTCACAAATGCTCCGGCTACATTCATGAGGCTGATGAACTCCATCTTCCACGAGTACCTCGACAAGTTTGTCATCATTTACATTGATGACATCCTTGTCTACTCCAAAACCGAAGAAGAACATGCTGAGCATCTTCGACTAGTCTTGACCAAGCTTCGAGACCACCGCCTCTATGCCAAGTTCTCTAAATGTGAGTTTTGGCTGAAGGAGCTCATTTTCCTCGGTCATGTGGTGTCAGCTGCTGGAGTAGCGGTGATACCTGACAAGATTCAGGCCATCCTGGATTGGCCAACTCCCAAGTCTGCCAAAGATATCCGAAGCTTCCTTGGATTGGCGGGTTATTACCGCCGATTCATCGAGGGCTTCTCCAAAATAGCCAAGGCACTGACTGACCTCCTCAAGAAAGGCAAACAATTTGTGTGGTCAGACAAGGCTGAAGAGAGTTTCCAAACCCTCAAGGTCAAGCTCACCACCACTCCGGTGCTTGTCCTTCCCGACACCGACAAGGACTTTGTCGTCTATTGTGATGCATCTCTCCAAGGCTTGGGCTGTGTTTTGATGCAAGAAGGCCATGTGGTCGCCTATGCCTCCTGTCAGCTCAAACCACATGAGCAAAATTATCCAACTCACGATTTGGAGCTTGCCGCTGTGGTACATGCTCTGAAGCAATGGAGGCCCTACCTCTTGGGCAACCGTTGCGAGATCGACTCCGACCATCAAAGCCTAAAATATCTCTTCACCCAGCCGGATCTGAACTTGAGGCAGAGGAGATGGCTGGAATTGATAAAAGACTATGATGTGACTCAACTATCAACCCGGCAAGGCAAATGTCGTGGCGGATGCTCTGAGCCGCAAAGCCTATTGCAATACCTTGATGGTTGAAAAGGCCCAACCTACTCTTCATGAGGAGTTTGCTAGGTTAAATCTGGAAATTGTTCCTTCCGGTTTTCTAGCTAACCTCGAGATCAAATACACTCTTGAGGATGAAATCAAGGCCGCCCAGCAACATGATGCTGGCATCCGCAAGATCAAAAAGAATATTGCAAGCGGGAAGGCCAAGTGCTTCTCCGTTGATGATTCCGGTGTGGTCTATTTTGGGAACCGTCTTGTGGTGCCCAAGACGGGAAATACCAAGGAAATGATACTCCAAGAAGCCCATGAATCTCCTATATCCATCCATCCCGGTAGCACAAAGATGTACCAAGACCTCCGTCCCAAATTCTGGTGGACTCGCATGAAGCGGGAAATTGCCAAATATGTAGCTGAATGCGACGTCTGTCACCGACTGAAGGCTGAACATCAAAGGCCAGCCGGAACCCTTCGCCCCATAGCCATTCCCGAGTGGAAGTGGGATGAAGTGGGTATGGATTTTATCACCGGTTTTCCAAGATCACAAAAGGGTAACAATGCCATTTGGGTAGTCATTGACCGTCTATCCAAAGTCGCCCATTTACTTCCAGTTCGAGAGGATATCAATTCTGCTAAATTGGCGGAGCTATATATGGCCCGGATTGTTCCTTTGCACGGGGTTCCTTTGCGGATCATCTCCGACCGTGGAAGCTTATTTGTGTCCAAGTTTTGGCAAAGCTTCCAAACGGCTCTTGAAACCCGTCTCAACTTCAGCACCGCTTATCATCCTCAAACCGATGGTCAAACTGAGAGAGTGAACCAAGTTCTTGAGGATATGCTTCGGGCTTGTGTTATCTCCTTCGGCAAGGGTTGGGAAAAGTACCTCCCTCTCGCTGAGTTCTCCTACACAATAGCTATCAAGCCAATTTGCAAATGGCTCCTTTCAAGGTTCTCTATGGAAGAAAGTGCCGAACTCCTCTCAATTGGTCTGAAACCGGGGAGAGGCCACTCTTCGGTCCGGATGTGATAAGTGAAGCCGAAGAGAAAGTCCGAGTCATTCGGAAAAATCTCAAGGCTGCTCAATCCCGTCAGAAAAGCTATTATGACAAGCACCATCAAGAGGTTCACTATGAAATTGGTGATAAAGCTTATCTCCGAGTCTCTCCTCTCCGAGGCGTTCGTCGCTTTTGAATCAAGGGCAAATTGGCACCTCGTTATGTTGGCCCTTTCACCGTCCTAGCCAAGCGAGGAGATCTCTCCTATCAACTTGAGTTGCCCTCCAACTTTCCGAATGTCCATGATGTGTTCCATGTCTCCCAACTCCATCGTTGCTTCAAGGATCCCATCCGTGGGGTTGATCATGAGGCATTGGACATTCAGGAGGATTTGACCTATCGCGAGCATCCTATCCGCATCTTGGATGAAGCGGAGAGGAAAACCCGCAACAAGTCTATCAAGTTTCTCAAAGTTCAATGGTCTAACCATTCCTAGGAGGAAGCAACTTGGGAGCGTGAAACTAGCCTTCGTCAGGAATACCCCGCCTTCTTCACTCAAGCCTAGAATCTCGGGACGAGATTCCTGTAAGGGGGGTAGAGTTGTAACAGCCCTAACTTGGTACCGAAAAATCCGAAGAATTTTTCCACTTTTTGTTTCCTTGTTTGCATCATAGCATCCATATGCATTTGCCATTTCAAACATTCACATGGAAACAAATTGAAATGGGGAGGCAAACTTCCCCACATCCAACCGATGCAAATGCTCAACTTATCAAAACCACTCATGCTTGGACACCCAAATGGTATAGGAAGTTCCAAGTTCACCTTTTGAAACCATTTCTCCATTTCTAATTTTGGGTAAATAAGAAATGAGTTAAAAATCCAAATTGGCTGAATTCAATTCCTACTTTTGGGACCAAGTTAAACATTCCAAAAATTCAAACTAAATTCATGGGGAGCTTCTTTAACAGGTTGGAATTCTCCATGATTAAATTCACTATTTTTGGAAATGGTTAATTGCTCCAATTAAATGCTTTTTGCAATTTATCAATAATGACCAAATCTAAACCCTATGAACAAATGATGCTCAAAACTTTTTATTTGACCTCACCAAATTTTGTGGAGGTTCTAAAGGTTAACTCTAGCTTATGTGAATTTTCCTGGAATTTATGAAAATGTCCTGATGCCTCTTTTAAATCACTTAAGTTGCTGGAGGACCTTGTTGCAAATTTCAGAAATGTTGCCAGGGGTTCTCCACAAAATGGTCTCCTTCTTCCTGTAGCGACCGAAGCGTGGTCGACCGGCCGACGCCATCGCCACCGCACCCGAGCTGGTGCCATGCCGCCCTGCTCCTTACTGGTGGTCAAGGAGGACCCTGAGACCACGCCCCCTGCTCTGCCTCTCACCTACTCCTCTCCCTTCCTCTCCCCGAGCCCTAGCTCCCCCGCACGGACCGGAGGCCGAGCCGTAGTCGCCACCGTAGTGCCTTCGCCTGGCGCCTCCCCGTTCGAATCGAAGTCGCGGACGAGCACCGCCGTGTCGCCAGCTACCTCCTAGACCACGGAATCGAGCCGGGGTGCCTCGAGTCGCCCGTGCCGCCCATTTCTTCGCCCGCGCCGGCCGGGCTCCGCCGATCTCCTCGCCGCCGCCTCCGTCCACCTCCGGCTTCGCCGTCCACGCACCCGTGCTCAGGGTGAGCTCGCCTTTCTCCTAGACTCCCTCTCCCTCGCTTTGGCTCGCCCAAACCCCTTCCCCGCCATGCGCGCGCCCGCCGTTACCGCCGTCACCGCACGTCCAGCACGCCCCGGCCTGGGCGTCGGCCTGAGCCGGCCAGCAGGCCGGCTGGTTCCGAGGGAGGCCCGGCCTAACGCCCGGCCTGGGCCGACCACGAGGCCGGCTCCCTCTGGCTTGGGCCCGGCCTGGCCCCGGTTTGGGACGGTTCTGAGGCCGGCAGCCTCTGCCATCGACCCGGCCTGCAATCCGGCCTGGGCCGACCTGTGGGCCGGCCCGAACAGTAAAAGCAGAATAATGATTTAAATTTAATTAATTCATATCTTTTCAAATACTGGTTCAAATTTAGCAAATCAAATACCATTTTGATCAGGAAAACAAACCCTACAATATGGGATCATTGAAATGTTAATTTTGAAACCATATTTTGCTGTTTAAGTAAGAATTCCTAAAATGGGCTAAATAATACCGAAATTGAGAAATTCACAACTTACTAAATATTGATCCGAGAATGATGAATAAAATATCACTGTGATCATCTTGACAAATGCTACTCAACCATGCGGATATCATGTCATTATCACAAATCTTTATTTGGTGTTATTCATAATTTGATTAAATGAATTAAATTCAATTATTTATTTAATTTGCTATTTATTCATCGGTGCTCCGAAAATTACAAATAAATTACCGAAACGATCGGAAGAACGAACCCTATCCATTCATGTCATGTTCATGCATATTTGAGCCACCTCTCTAATAATTTGATAATTTATAAAGAATGTGGCCACTAAGATAAATATGGGGTTGGTTCCAAATAATTGCACTAATTATTTGGCTCCCCATTTAATGTTGCTATCTAAATTATATAATAATATCTTTGCATCAATCTGACATGTCATCATGTGATTGAGCATTGCACCTTGTGTTCTTGTGATTTATGTGTTCTTTGTATTTCTTTTTGGGTATCGATAGATTCCGGAGTTGAGGTTAACGCTACTTACCCCGACGAGCAGTACTTCACGCCCGGGCAGCAAGGCAAGAGATAACCTAACCTTCTTGGCATTCTAGCATCCTATGTTTTTATAAACTTATTTTATCCACCATAATATTGCATGCGATTCAAATGTCTCTTTGATCACAATATAGAGAATCCTATGAGTGCATGTTCTTCCCCGAGCCAATCACATGTACCCCTACCTATGAACCCTAGCGTTGATGTGTTGGCCGGTTACGAGTTATAAATGTTGGTTATATGCTTAGCCATGCTTAGAAATGCTTAGTTGAGATACTAGTTATGTCCGATGTTGAATTCCATAATTATTGATGTTGATGGAATGATTCGGGCATGGTGGATATATGTGATGCTTAATTAAAATGCTAAAGGCTTGGATGAGTTGCCCTCGGGGAGGGTGTTTTGCCTCATTCTTGCCGCCTAGGCTGAGAGTGCTTTTAGCTAGAACCAAGAACCGAGCGTGTTGCCAAAGGTGGGAACATATGGAATCCCCTGTGACCGAATAATCTGTGAGGGGCTTGTCAAGGGTCCTCTAGTTTGCTATTCCATTTGCGCGTGAGTTGTGTGGGTGGAAAAGAAACGAGGATGGTGGTGTTTAGGATGTGGCCGCGGGGCAGGGCGCTGGGAGCGCTGAACCTGTCCTTCCGCACACTGATGGTCCTTGAGTAAGCCTCATGCAAGGTAAAGTTCTAACCGCGCCCACTCGCCGGCCTTCCCCGGAAGAGGGCCAATTAGGTGAGCCGGACGGTACCAATCGGTAAATTAGTACACCCCTGCAGGGTTTAATCTTTTCGAAAAGCCGTCTCCACGGTTATGGACAAACTCTTGGGAAAGGCGGATTAGCTCATAGATAATGTTAACCTAATTGATATGGCAGCTAAAGGTTGCATAATCAACTTGTGACAAAGGTTCATTTCCTCGAGGTTGATTCGAAGGGGTGCCTTGGTAGAGATGAGTGTGGTTGGTAACAAAGGGTTCGATGAGAACCAAGGATGACAAATGTTAATCTCTTACCCCTTTTCGAAAATTGTTCTGAGTAGACGAATGCCATGTGTCATTTATGTTTCGGTTTATGAAAATTAGCTTTATGCAAAGGAAATACATATAAAGCCTTAGAGCCTCCGTCAGTCATTGGGCCTATATCGCCCTACTAAACTTGCGAGTACATCGTACTCAGTCTCTCTTTGCTGCCTCTATGATTGTGTATTTCAGAGGAGGACGACACCGAGCAGCTAGGTGGGTTCTTCGTTGACGTCGACTACTAGTCTGGGGTTCCCAGGTGGCAGCTTGGGACCGTGGAACAAGCTGGCTTGGGTGATGTTTATTGTAGGCCTCTTAGGCCATATATTTGCTTCTTGTTGTTAGACAACACTACCCGCTTCCGCTTGATGAATTGATGGTCTGTGACCTTTTGTTGTGTAATATTTGTATTCTTCTCGTTATATGAGTTGCTATATGTTTTGTGTCGTAGAGTCATGCAATGTGCCAGTTCGTTCCACAAGTCTCGGTCTCTTTACTATACGTGATAGCGATGTCTGAGCTTATGGCATGATCGGGGTGTTGTGTGCCGATGATGTATTCCGAGCACGCCTGCCAATGTGTTTTGGCCTGGGATTGGTAAACCCAGTAACCCTCGATTGTGTAGCATGACCGGTTGCACAACACTCCACTGTATAGTTCTGGGGTCGGGGCGCTACAATGATATTAAGATAATAATGGATGCAAAACAGTAAATAAATATGCAATGGTGGTAAGTAAATATGCAAGGATGATAGTAATGATGATGGATGATATTTTTGGGGTTTTTATATGTGAATGCAAGAAGTAAAGGTGTTTTTGTATTTTCTGATTTTCAAATGGCTGAATGTAGATGATGCTTAAAAGTGGTTGGAAAGTTGTTTCTTATGATTAAAAATGGACCGGGGTTCATGGTTTCACAAATGCACTCTCTCTTTAATATAGTGTGGCAAATAAGTAGACATAGGATTAACATATGAGATTGCAAACAAGTTTAATGACATGTTACTAATTATATGGGCATCACGTCCTAACATAGAGACCTTTTTATTATTAGTCTCACTTATACTCCACCAAGATGTGAAATAAATCATACACCTTAGTAATTAAGATGACTCAGAGTATAGCCTTAAGATTAATGACATGAAGTGAAAATAAACACATGCTGGATCTAGTCTTAGGTAGAGGCTTGTCACTCCTCACACCTTGCAACATGGTATTTTGGTTTACCCCTAGTGAGGCAACAAAGTAAGGTAAACACCCAATGGATCATGATATTAAGTTGTCAGCTTGTCACATCACCACCCCCGTTACTCCAACTAATGCACACGTTCCCCCACACACGCTCTCATAAACATGCTTGATCAAAACAAGGATACAAGAACGGGGTACATAATGTGCATCTACTTTCATAACTGAAATAAACATTGCAATCTCAACCTATATTAACTCATAGAAAGATCCACTACAAAGGTAATACAACGATGACCGTAATCATGTTCGGCAGCTCATACGGTGCTAATTAGTGAAGCTCAAGAGAGAGTGAGGTACATATGCTACTGCCACAAACCCATAGTCCAGAGGTGGACTACTCCCTCTTCATCATGGAGACGGTGGAGATGTCGATGGAGAAGAAGGAGACCTCTCCGGCAGGGCTCCGCCGGAGTTTCTCCCTCTAATCTGCAGCCTCCTAGTTTGTGTTTCTTGTTTCTCTCGTGTGGTGGCTCTCTCGTCGAAGAACGTCGGGGGGCTCTTTATATAGGCGTTTTTAGGTCACGAAGATGCTTCAGGGCGAAGGATCGGCGCAAACAGGGCCACGAGGGCTGAAATAGGTGGGCCCATGCGGCCTGGTACTGTAGCTGTGTGGGGCACACCCTTTTGCCCCTCCGGCCTCCGTTCGCCTGCTTCTTTCGCTCCTAGGTCTTCCTCCTTCCAAAATAATGATCCCCGTAAATGTATAGCTCATTATGACGTCGTTAAGGCACTGAAACAAATAGGGAAAGAAATAGGGGTTTTCTGCCTGCACAGGATTAATTCCATAAAAAGGGGAAATAATTATTAATTATCAAAAATCATTAAATAACAGTAATATACCCTTATATGATGCAGATATGAATGGAATATAAGTATTATAGTGCAAAGTTCATGTATGCATTTTACATGCATCAACAGCCCAGCCGGATAGTCTTCACCGGCATCGTACCCGGCAAAGCTTGTACCCCCATGGGAATGTGCCGGCTGGACGTCATCTTCGGCGACAGAACCAACTTCCGCCGCGAAACCATCCAGTTTGAGGTGGTGGAGCACCGCAGCGCTTATCACGCCATCCTGGGGCATCCGGCTCTCGCCAAGTTCATGGCAGTGCCCCACTATGCATACCTGAAGATGAAGTTGTCAGGTCCAAAGGGCTTCATCACCGTCTCGGGCGACTACAGACGGTCCATAGCCTGCGCTACAACCGGCTCCAAGATAGCCGAGTCCTTCTCCATCGCCGAGGAGTTCAAGGAAATCAAGCACGCCATCAAGATGGAGCAGCCGGAGATGCCGCTGCGAAGAGTCCGGCTGGAGAGGACCAGTTCCAGGTATCGAAGGACAGCAAGAAGATACCACTAGACGCAAGCAAGCCAAACGAGAAGCTCATCACGATCGGGTGCAACCTCGACAGCAAATAGGAAGGCAAGCTCATCGACTTCCTCCGTGAGAATCGGGACATTTTCGCATGGTCTCCCAAGGACATGCCGGGTGTGCCGAGGAAGTTCGCCGAGCACTGATACGTGCCAAATGTATCTATAATTTTTTATGTTCCATACCTGTTTTATATCAAATGCCACATGTGTTTATTATAATTTTATATCATTTTATAGATTTGTTGGACTAACCTATTAATAGTGGCAAAAGTGCACAATGTTCTTGTTTTACACTTTGATGTGTAGGAATTACTTGGAAATTGACAAGAGTGCAAAAAGGAAAACTTGTTGGAGTCGAATTGGACTTTCCTGAAATCTGTCTAAAAACTATTTTCGAAGATGGCCCCGTACCGACCCGAATACGACGTCAAATCGAAAAAGCTTGGTCGCGAAAGTTGTGGGGAATGTTCACCTAAAATTCGGCCCAATCCGAGTCCGGACAGCCGAGATATCCCAGTTTTACTGAAGCCCAAAAATCTGGTGACGGGAATTCGGTAATATTTATAAAGAGAGTAAACCTAGGTCACAAGACATCATGAATTTTCCTCCTCCAAGGCAGCCGCCGTGAGGTGGAAACCCTCCTCCATACCAGCACCATCTCCAAGCTTGAAGGGGGGCCAAGGGCCGCCGCCGCCACCACCATGGGTTGCTGCCGCCGCCGGGCTGCTGCCAAGGCCGGGCCGCCACCGCCTCTCCGGGCTGCTGCCCCCAAGGGCCGCCGCCGTCGCCGTCTCCTTTCTGGGCTGCACCTCTCCATCAAACCCTCACTCACCATGGCCATGCGTGAGTAGTCTCCACCGGGGCTGAGGCTTATACAAGTAGCTATGTGGTTATCTCTCTCTCCCATGATGTCATCTTCGTTGTGATCATTAGCTTTATTAGTATAGTTGAATACATGATGTTTCCCTATGTGTAATGGATATGATGTTGCTCAAGTGGTGTTATCTAGTATAATTTGCGGAGTCACCGTTGTGATCACGGTACCACGGTGACAGTGAGGGTGCCGTGTGTGGCTCTATGCATCAAGATTAGAGGGATCTTCATCATGAGTTTGTTCTTTATTATTGTTGGATTGAATAGATCATGAGGTTTCTTGATGCTTGTGTTATTGAAGAAAGAGACTATTCAATAAATAGGTTGTGGTGTTTATTAGTACTATCTTTGGATGCGGATAGTGACAGCATGAAGTTTCTATAGATGTGGAATACGAATTTTAAGGTATGATTTTCGTAGGCCTACGTAATTCTCATCCTATTTGATCCACGAAAGAATGATCTCCGAGTAACGTCTAACATGCATGTGTTTTTGTGGGAACTATCATGTGTTTAATTATGTTAATGATGTTGAGAGTAGTCATTAGTGAAAGTATGAATCCTAGGCCTTTATTCCAAGGATTGATACACCGTTTTTAGTCACTTTTGTCACTTGTTTCCTTGCTGCCATTTTTATTACAGAATTACAAAATCACCTTTACCATCCATATCACTTGCATTTTACTATCTCTTCGCCGAACTAGTGCACCTATACAATTAGCCATTGTATTAGGTGTGTTGGGGACACAAGAGACTTCTTGTATCTTAATTGCAGAGTTGCTTGAGAGAGGATACATTCACCTTACACCTCCCTGAGATCGATAAACCTTGGGTTACTCACTTAAGGGAAATTTACTGCTGTCATACAAACCTCTGCGCTTGGAGGCCCAACAAGTCTACATGAAATAGAAGTGTGTAGTAGACATCAAGAACTCACTCCACGTCATGCCAGATGCTAAACCGGTCAAGAAGGAATCCACCGCTTCGCGGAAGACAAGAGAAAGGCCATCGGTGAAGAGATAGCCCGGTTGCTCACAGTCGGCTTCATCATGGAAGTGTTCCACCCGGACTGGCTGTCAAACCCAGTCCTCATCCTCAAGAAGAATGGCACATGGCGCATGTGCGTTGACTACACCAGCCTGAACAAGGCATGCCCGAAACACCCCTTCGCCCTACCCCGCATCGACCAAGTCATCGACTCCATGGCCGGCTGCGACCTCCTATCGTTCCTAGACGCCTACTCCAACTACCACCAGATCAAGCTCAACCTGGCCGACCAGCTGAAGACATCGTTCATCACCCCGTATGGGGACTACTACTACACCACCATGCCCTTCGGGATGAAGAACACAGGCGCCACCTACCAGCACTACATGCAGAGGTGCCTCCATGACCAGATCAGCCGGAACGTCCACGCCTACGTCGACGACATCGTCATCAAGACCAAGGAGCGGCGCACCCTCCTCGACGATGTCAAGGAAACCTTCGCCAACCTACGCCGATTCGAGATGAAGCTCAACCCAGACAAATGCGTCTTCGGCGTGCCGACTGGCCAGATGCTCGGTTTCCTCGTCTCCGAGCGAGGGATCGAGGCCAACCCGGACAAGATTGCGGCCATCGAGAACATGAAGCGCCCTACCCGGCTGTGCGACATCCAGAAGTTTGCCGGCTGCCTCGCTTCCCTCAGCCGATTCATCAGCCGGCTGGGGGAGAAGGCCTTGCCTTTGTACCAGCTACTCAAGAAGGCGGACAAGTTCACCTGGACCCACGAGGCGGACGCGGCATTCCTCGAGCTCAAGCGGGTAATGTCAACCGCACCCGTCCTAGCACCGCCGGCTACAAAAGAACCAATGTTGATGTACATCGCCGCCACCAACTGGGTCGTCAGCGTCGTCCTCGTGGTTGAGCACCGCGAGGAAGGCAAGGAGCAGCTGGTCCAGCGGCCCGTGTACTACCTGAGCGAGGTCCTCTCGCAGTCGAAGCAGAACTACCCCCACTACCAGAAGATGGTGTATGGCGTGCACTTCGCCGCCAAAAGGCTGCGCCACTACTTCCAGGAGCACCCCATCACAGTCATTTGTGCGGCTCCGCTCGCAGACATCATCGGCAACAAGGACGGAAACGGCCATCAAGTCTCAAATCTAGGCCGATTTCTTCGTCGACTGGGCGGAAACCGAGTACCTGCCACCGTGTCTGGATAGCTCATACTGGCGTATGCACTTCGACGGCTCCAAGATGAAGGAAGGCCTAGGAGCTGGCATCATCCTCACCTCACCCAAGGGTGACCGGCTGGAGTATGCACTCCAAATCCACTTCAAGGCCTCGTCCACGGCCTCAAGCTAGCAAAGGAGATAGGTGTGCAGCGCATCCTGTGCTTCGGTGACTCGGACCTGGAAGTCCAGCAGGCGTCGGGAGACTGGGACGCCAAGGACGCAAGCATGGCACTACCATTTCTTTGTACAGCAGTTCACCGCGCACTTCGAGGGGTTCGAGTTTCGCCACGTACCCCGGGTCAACAACGAGACGGCCGACATGCTAGCCAAACTTGGCTCCACCCGGCAAGTCATTCCACTCGGCGTCTCCCACGAGCACCTCTACAAGCCGTCCATCACGCCTTCGTCAGAATCGGACTCCATCATCCTGAAGGCCGACCCCAACCTGCCAGCCGGATCCACGGACCCGGGGGCTACCGCCCCGAAACCACTGGCCGGCCTGGGGGTCGCAGCGGCGGTCATCACAAGATCCAGGGCCAAGGCAAACTCGGGGGTTGCGCAACCGGACCCGGGGGCTTCGCAGCCGGACCGGGGGCTTCGCAGCCGGACTCATGGGCTGGGCAACCGGACCGGGGGCTTCGCAGATGGACCCGGGGGCTGGGCAGCCAGACCCCGACATGGAGCAGCCCGAGTTACCCGTCACACCATTCGTCCCACAGCCAGACCTACCCGTCGCCCCAGACGGGCGAGCGGCGCCAACCTGGGCGCAACCCTTCCTCGGCTACCTCGTTCGAAACATACTCCCAGAGGGGGAGCTGCAAGCCAGACAGGTGTTGCGCCATGCTAAGGGCTACACCATTATCAACGATGAGCTGTACAAACGCAGCGTAGCCGGAGTCTACCAACGCTGCATCGAGCCGGCAGAAGGACGCCGGCTGCTCGAGAGCGTCCACAAGGGAGAGTGCGGCCACCACGCGTCGTCCAGGTCCATAACGGCAAAGGCTATGCGATACGGCTTCTTCTGGCCGACTGCGCTGGCCGACGCCGAGGAGCTCATGCGGACCTGCAACGGCTGCCAACGCTTTCGGAAGCAGAAGCATACACCGTCGGCCGGCTTGAAGACAATCCCGATCACCTGGCCCTTTGCCGTCTGCGGCCTCGACATGGTCGGCCCATTCAGGGTGGCTCGCGGCAGCCTAACCCACCTGCTGGTGGCAGTGGACAGGTTCACCAAGTAGATTGAAGCGAAGCCGATCAAGATACTGGACGGCAAGACTGCGGTCAGCTTCTTCCGCGACATCATCTACCGGTACGGCTACCCCAACAGCATCATCACCGACAACGGCACCAACTTCGCCAAGGGCGCCTTCGCACGTTTCTGCGGCATCAACGGCATCCGGCTCGACCTCGCGTCAGTCGCACACCCCTAGTCGAACGGGCAAGTGGAGAAAGCAAACGACCTCATCCTGGCCGGCATCAAATCCCGGCTGGTGGACCCTCTCGAGCGGGCAGCTGGGTGCTGGATAGAAGAACTACCATCCGTCCTCTGGAGCCTCCGGACCACTCCGAACAGATCAACCGGCTGCACGCCTTTCTTCCTCGTCTACGGGGAAGAGGCCGTCCTGCCGGCTGACATCCAGTTCGACTCCCCCGAGCCGTCCTGTACACCATGGAGGAGGCCAGGCGAGCAAACAAAGACGGCGTGTAACTGTTGGAGGAAACACGCGAGTTGGCCGAGTCCAGATCAGCCTCATACCAGCAAGACCTACCCCGCTATCACGCCAGCCAGATCCACCCTCGTTCATTCCGAGAGGGTGACCTCGTTCTCCGGCTGATCCAAGACACCAAGGGCCGACACAAGTTATCCTCCCCTTGGGAGGGACCCTTCATCGTCAGCCGGGCGTTGCTCAACAACGCATACTACCTCACCGACGCACGTGAGCCGAAGAAGGACCAGGCGGACACCTCCTTCAAGAGACGGAGCGTCCGTGGAACGCAGACCTGCTGTGCCGTTTCCACGCTTAGGAGTAACACCCTATATCTTTACCATTTTTATGTAAGGTGGTAGCCCCGAGCGCACACTCGGGGGCTACCATGTGTCAATGCAAGTTATGTTTTATCATCCACCTGTGGCTAGCCGGTTGTTCATTCTTCCCGGCGATGGGTTACTAGCGCGCTGGACGCCCAAGGCCCACACTGCGGATCCGCGCTGCAGACTCACCGTCCAGAGCAAAAGCTGGAAAGCTCACACGTGAAAGCCATCAAAGGGAAGAATAACACCCAGCCCGCCATGAGAGCCCTGCCTCGCTCGCCTAAGTCAAACTCCTAAGGTCTGACTGTGCACTCGACCAGCCGACCCATTCTTCAGATCCGTGCTGCAGACCGCAACCCGGCTGACATGCCGGCAAGAGCAGCGGTCATGACCGGCCGGGTGCACAGAAAACGGCTAAGAGGGTGAAACAAGGGCGAGCCGGCACTTAATAAACTAAAAGATGCAAGTAAAAGTGCCAACCCTTCTTGGTTTATTGTACAAACGATTTAACAACATTTACGTCCTTTCGTGCAAGCTAAGGCAAGATTCTAAGGATAAAAGAACAAATTCGACCCGGCTCCCCCCGCGAGCCGGATCTAATTTCGGGGGCTAGTCCTCAGAAAGCAAGGAAAGAAGTTTTCACCCGGCCACTCCGGGAAGTTGGGCAAGTAAAAGATGAAAGACCTTTTTTGGCAAATTCGGCCCGCCTCTCTGCACGAGCCGGCCCCAATTTCGGGGGCTAGTGGGACCCGGTGGGCGGGATCAAACCTCCACCCGGTCAGAAAGTGTAAGACAGTAAGTGCAAGACGATAAGCAAGAACAAAGTGTAAGAACAAAGTGTAAGACAGAAAGTGTAAGACAGTAAGTGTAAGACAGTAAGTGCAAGACATTCAAAGAAACACAAGGCGGCCGGCTAGCAAGCAGCCGGCCCATAAGATTAAAGTTCATAAGACACAAGACGGCAAGTTTTACAGTTACGCCCGGCATCCCGGGGGCAAAATAAGTTCAAAAGCATCAGAACAGTTACACCCGGCATTCCGGGGTCTTCACTCGTCATTTTTGGGCGCCTGGCTGGAGCAGCCGGCCTCGGCAGCGTCCCCATCACCGTCGTCAACTTTCTTCTTCCCCTTCGGATCTTCATAGTGCGGGATGAAGTCCTCGAAGTCAACAAAGTCGGCGATGGTGGAGGCGGTGCGGTGAACTCCATCGAGAAGGCGGAGCATCGAGTACTCCGTGCTGGCTCGAGGGCCTTTGTTGAAGATCTCCAAATCGGCAGGGATAAGGCCCACTGCGCACCCCCACACGCGGTCGACTCCTGCAGCTCAAGAATCCGGTCGGGAGACTCGGCCAACCGGCTCGCAAGTTGGGAGATAAGCGCCGGAGCCTCGTCGTCGGGCCAGAGAACTTCAAGCACCCCGCGGGCAGACGCGACCAGGGCCACCGTTTCACGCCCAAACTGGGCCAGGACCTCCCGGACAGTCGGCTGGCAGGTGGAGATGGCCGGCTCGTTGGACGCCACGCCAAGGGACGCGAGATGGGTTTTCTTCGCCTCGTCCTCCACGGCCGGATAGAAGCCTGCGGCCAAGCAAGCAAGACATCAAATAAAGCAGCCAAATGAAGGACGCCAGACGGGAGAAGCAAGTATACCCTTCAGGGCCGTAACAAAGCCGGCTAGTTGCATCCGGAGAGCCCTCTCCGTCTTATGCTGGTCGGCCTCGACCCCCTGCAGCCGGGTCACCTCGCCCTTCAGCCGGTCGACCTCCTTCTGGATGGCCTCCAGCTGGTCGGCATGCTCCTTGTCAGCGGCTGCCCTCGCTTTGGCCAGGTCGTCCAGCTCCGCCTGACGCTTCTTGTCCTGCTCGGCGAGCCGCTTCACCTCGGCCTCCAGCCGGACGACGGCATCCGGATCCACGGAGGGTTGCGGTGCAGGAGCCGCGGCTGCCAGAAAGAGAGTTAGTTCCCAGAGTGAAGGCCATCGGGCGAACAGCGGTTGCCTACCTTTGGCGGCCGCTAATTCCTGTTCGAGCTCCCGAACCCGGCCGCGAAGTTCTCGGACCGAATGCTGAAAGAAGACAGGTCAGATTTATCCGGCTGTCAGCAACCGGCCACTCATGAACCACAAGACGTACCTCAAGCACTTCCCGGAACCGTTGGAAGTCCGAGAGCTGCACCTTCAGATCCCTCTCAACCTCCTGGGCGAAGTCAAGAGGATCGGCCGGCATCCTCTCCCGTCCTTCCAGACGGTCGCTCCCGACCTCGTGCAGCATGATCTCCCGCGACGCGTCGGCCGCGGGCGACTTCCGGGTTGCCTCGACATCCGGTTGCTTCTCAGGAGCCGGCCTCAGCTTGGGAGTTGGTTGCGGCTCGGGGGCCGCCGGCTGCTCGGCGGCCGACTGCGGCGAAGGCTGAGGCGGAGCAGATGTTTCGTCCACCCACGGCTATGGCGGGACGTCTGTCGCGCCCCGACTCACTCCGGCGTCCTCGCCGGCTGGCGGCGCCGCCTGGTCAGCCGGAGAAATCGTCTCTACCGAGCCGGCAGCGGCCTGCACGTCGTCATCGGCTTTTCCCGCGCTCCTCGGCGCAGCCGATCCGTCACCAGTTTTCTTACCCAGGAGGGACCTTGGAGGACTAAAGCGGAAAGAATGTGAGCAAAAGATAAACAAGGAAGTTGATAGGCAAAATGAAGACACTTACGCGACGGGATTCCCTGGAGTTTTTGGCACCCGGAGGCGCCTCTTCTACGCCGGGGGCTCTGCGCCTCCGGCGTCGGCAGGACCACCATCGCCAACCGGCTTGTCAGCTAGCACGGCCGGCCATTGGTGCTTCGCGGCGGTAGCAGGGGGCGAGCCACGGGTCTCTGCATCCGCGTTAGAGTCCACAAGGTCAATAACTTTAGCGTCGGTACCAGATGGCGCACCAGGAGCATCATCTGGCTTACTGCGAGCGGCCGGCCGGGTCTGTCTGCCCGCACCAGCCGGGGCGGACTAGCCGTCGGCACCAGCCAGCTTCTGGCGCCTCTCACCACGGACAGGTGGCGCGTCGCCATCATTTTCGCCGCTCGTCCCGGCGGCATCTCCCTCCTCGTCGGCAGCAGGACGCCGAGATGGCCTCGGCAAATCAGGAAGGAACTGGGGGCCATTCAACCCGTCCTCGACCGCCTGGAGGCAGAAAAGCTGCGCGCCGGGTCAAGTCTCCGTCAGCCGGATCGCTGTCGTCAGTTTTAAAATAAAGGAAAAAGAAACACACCTTGGGAGGCGGGTGCTTGCGGCTGAAGGGCGGCAGCCCGAACTCCCAGTCTTCACCCACGTGAAACTTGGTGATCATCCACATCCAAGAATCAAGGGCGCTGATGGAGTAGTTCTTCATCGACAGCCGGGTCGGGTCCAGCCGACCTGACATGGAGCACATTTTGTGCGCCCGGTTCTGAAGCGGGCATACCCGGCGGGACCACCAGCATAGCGTTAGGTCATCCGGCTGCAGGCCCTCCTTCATCAGGCTGTCCACACACTGAACCATCGCGTTGACGTCCTTGTCGCCAGGTCGGCCTTTCCCGTCCCAAGTGGTCTTGGGGGAGGGCACGAAAGTGAAGGCCGGTAGGCCGACCCGGTCTTCATCCGATTTCCGGTTGCTGACGTAGAAATACGTCTGCTTCCAGCCCTTGATGGAGTCCGGCGTCTTGAAGGCCGGCAGGGCGATCTCTCGCCGCTTGTAGATGATGGCGCTACCACAGTCAACGGCCTCCTTCCGGCAGTCGGCGAAAGTCTTCTGCCGGCCGCGGATGAAGAAGAACCGGCTGAAGAGATCAAGATTCGGCCAGATGCCCAAGTACGCCTCACAGAGGGTGGCGAAGAAGCTCAATTGAGCGACGGAGTTTGCCCCGAGGTGGTGGGGTTGGAGTTCGAAGTAGTCGAGGAACTGCCGGAAGAACAAGCTCACCGGAAGGGCAAGCCCGCACTTGAGGTGCTCGACGAAAAGGACCGCCTCGCCGTGGCGGGGGGCCGGCCGGATCTCGTTGACGGGAGGGGCATGCACCGAGACGTCCTCCTCGGTGCCCAGTACGCCCTCTTGCCGAATGTCCGCGAGGAGCTCGGGGGAGACGACGGATCCTTTCCAGTCGCCGTCGCCTTTATGGGCGGCCATGGCAGCCTCTAGTGTGGAGTCGGGCCGGCGGAGGTACGCGGCGGAGAAGCACTGCCCCGTGGTATGCTGCGGCGAGAGGCGAAGGAAGAGGAGAGCAAGAGTGGCTGTGGCGGCGCAGAAGATCGTGGAGGCGGAGAGCGAAGGCAAGAAGAAGGAGAAGGAGGCCGGGGTGGCCTATTTAAAGGCGGAGGTCGCCTCCTGGGCTCCTGCCACGATCGCCACGATGTAGACCACATGGAGGGCAACTGTTGATCATGCGCAGCGGTTACGGCTGCAAAGGATCCCACTACCTCCACTCGCGCGGTAACCGGCGCAGAAGATCCCCGGTCGGAACCCGAAGCGTCGCGGCCGGCCGGCCAGGTAGTGGGGTGTCAGACCGACGGGATGGTTAGACGTCATCCCCGACGCCATTTCCAGCCAGCCCGACGCTGAATTCAAGACACCCAGCTAGCCGACCTCGGCTGGCAGACTCAAGCCGATGTTTTCTAGCCGGCGACAACCTATACATCGACAAACTTGAGGACTGATACTACATCAACACGGAGACGTTTACCCGGCCGTGCCACCCGGACAAACCCCAACATGTTCGGGGGCTAGTGTCGGGGGGGTGACCCCCGGGTGGCCATAGCAGTTTACAAGACAAGTTTTCAAGGCATCCGGCTGGACGAATCCGGCTGGATCCTTCAGCCGGACCGGCTCAAAGCCGGCTGTTCCCGAGCCGGCCAAGGTCACCGATAGAGCGACGTGGCTACAGAGGTAGCCACCGGCCTCACGTCGCCCACTATGCCTCTACGACGGCCTCCACGACGCACAGTGTCGGGCGTAACGTTTGGTCGCCAACCCGCGCCCGGCGGGACAGGAGCCGGCAGGGACTTGACGCGGGCCGCCCGGCTTCGCACGTCCTCCACAACGGTGCCTCCATGCCGTGCGGCGTCCACTATACATGATGGAGGAACACTGTGGGAAGGAAGAAGACTGTAGCTGGACCCGCCGGGTCCGGGTCGGGCAGCCGGCCCCCGCCAGTCAGTGTGTAATGAGCTGGACCCACATATGTACAACACCTCCTCAGCCATATATAAGGTGGGGTGCGGCCAGATGGAAAGGAGGGGCTGGACCAGAGAGAAGTAGAGGCTCTTTTCCGGAAACCCTAGACTACTCCACCCGGCGTCCCTAGCTAGAAGCTCATATACAGCTCAAGGAGCAAGTTTGTAACCTATACACCGTGAATAAGCAAGAACCTGGGTACATCGTGTGTTAGTTCGCATGTTTGTGCCCAATCCCGCCTGCAGATGCCGCCGGCTGTGCAAGCTGCTCCCACACCACTCAAGCCTTCCCATAGGCATATGTCCATACCACGACACTTCTTGTGCCTTTGATCTCCATCTCCAAAGCACCGGCATGATCTCCATCACCACCCGCATGGCGTCACCGTGTCATAGTTGCCTCAACCAACTATTGCTACTAGGACTATTGCTACTCTTAGTGATAAAGTAAAAGCAATTACATGGCGTTGAAAAGATGACACACAGGTCATACAATAAAATAATGAGACAACCATAATGGCTCCTGCCGGTTGCCGTACTCATCGACATGCAAGCCGTGAAAGATTACAAACATGATCATTGCATACATTATCACAAATCACATCTTGGCCATACCATATCACAAACCCCTGCAAAAACAAGTCAGACGTCCTCTACTTTGTTTATGCAATTTTTACGTGGCTTCTATGGGTTATGAGATAGAACCGTTTTAATCTACGCAAAGCGACAACGGTGAGAAATTTTTTGCTTATTTTATATCCTTTTTAAAGGCCTCCCATTGCAGATCGCATCTCACTATAGCTAGAGAAACAGACACTCGTCAGCCACTTGTGCAATACGAGTTGCACGTCAAGTGTGGAACCGGTCTCTCGTACGCGGACGAGTAAAGTTGGTCCGGGCCGCTTCAATCAAGCTATCCCGCAAGATACAAAATACACGCGGGGAGGTAGCAACAAGAACATCAACACCCACAACTCATTGTGTTTTAATCGCACCAACATCTACGAATAGATCTCCGCCCATCTATCGGTCTATTTTGGTGCATTTCCATAAGGGCTGGAGTTTCCTTAGCTTGCAGATGGTGGTCATGGGGGTGGTTTGCTTCCTACGTTGGGAGCTAAAGGGTTCGTTTCATAGAAAAAAAATTCCTACAAAACAAGCAGAAGAAACCCAATGGATCTTGATCTATTAGACGAAGGTAGCGAGGAGGAGATCCAATCTTCTTACCCTTGATGAACGAACAAGAGCTTTTGTCGATGCAGGGGTTGGTCTGTCGATCCCGGGCAACTAGACTTATCTAGTCGCGAGGAGATGTATTATCCTTCGAGATCCAATCTGATGAAGCACCGCACGAGAAGCACCTCCGCGGTATCCACACGTATAGCTCGATGAAGACTTCCTCTCCTTGATCCCGCAAAGAAGGAGGAAGTGGCTCGTGAGATCTCAACAGCACGACGGCGCGGTGGTGGTGATGGTGGAGGTTTCCTGCGGGCAGGGCTTCGCCAAGCCGTGCATGAGGAAGAGAGAGGAGGGAGGAGAGGTGGTGCGGCTAGGGTATTGGGGTACCCTGCCCTGTGCCGAACCCCCTCCTTATATAGGCCAAGGGGCTGGGGGGTGCGCACCAATCCCTATTAGGGCCGGCGGCCAAGGGGGGTAACTTTGCCCCCCAAGGCGCCCCCTTAGCGTTAGGGTTGCACCCCAACCCTTAGCCGCGTGGGGATTGGGGAACCAGGTGCGGCCAGCCCATGTGGGCTGCTGCACCTCCTCTCGGTCCATGTGGGCCCTGAGGTCAGGTGGGTCCCACTTTGGAACCTTCTGGAACCTTCTAGAATCTTTCCGATACTCTGTCGAAAAATTCCCGAACTTTTTTCCGGAACCCTAGAAACCACTTTCCTTATATGAAAATTTATCCCCGGACTCTTCCGGATCTCCTCATGATATCTAGGATCTCATCCGAGACTCTAAATCAACATTCGTTCATACCATCTAATATCTCAACTTAAGCCCTAGCTACATCGAAGCATTAAGTGTGTGACCCTACGGGTTCGAGAACATGCAGACATGATCCGATCAATAACCAATAGCGGGACCGGGGATGTCCATATTGGTTCCTACACATTCAAGAAAGTTCTTTATCGGTTGAACCACGATACCCGAGATTCAATTAATCTCGTATAAGATTCCCTTTGTCTCATGATATATCACTTGCCTGAGATTTGATCGTCGGTATCACCATACCTAGTTTAATCTCGTTACCGGCAAGTTCTCTTTGCTCGTTCCGTAATATAGGATCCCCGTGACTACCACTTAGTCGCATGTTTGCAAACTATAGGATGCTTTACTACCGAGAGGGCCCAGATATATCTACTCCATCACATGGAGGGACAAATCCCAGTCTTGATTCATATCGCCCAACAAATACCATCGGAGATACCTGAAAGAGATCTTTATAATCACCCATTTACGAAGTGACGTTTGATGTCCACAAAGCATTCCTCCGGTAAACGTGAGTAATATAATCTCATGGTCTAAGGAAACTATACTTGACATATAATAAAAGCTTTGGCAATGAAACTGTGTGACACGATCAATTGTTATGCTTTAAATGGGTCTGTCCATCACATCATTCTCCTAATGATATGATTTCGTTATCAAGTGACTTTAAGAAGTCCATGGCTAGGAAACCTTTCTCGACGCTTGACTAACGAACTAGTCATCAGAGGCCTACTAGGGACACTTTGTTGTTTATATTCCACACATGTATTTTGTTTCCGGTTAATACAATTATAGCATGGATAATAAAATTATCATAAACATGAAATATGATAATAAACAACTTTATTATTACCTCTTGGGCATATTTCCGACAGGAGCAGCCGTAGCTGGGTTTGGAGTTCCCTTGAAGTTGTGTTGCCAGCAGTGACGGGCGTTGTTCCGTCGGGTTGGCGAGCTCCATGGCCCTGCAGATGGCAGCCATGGATGTGGTTGCATCCCATCAGGGAGTGCAATGGCTTTGGGGTGGCTGATTCTTGCCTCTTTGCATGTTGCCAGCTGCAGCAGTTGCCTCGTTCTGCGGATTCTGAGCATACATGGTGTGGTTTCCTAGTGCAGCCTCGGCCAGTATTGCTCTTCGGCGGCGTCGTGGATGGTGCGGCCTCGGCAATGCTGTGCCCTTCGGCTACGCTTGTGGTTCGTCACTCCGCGGTGCGTGCGCGTGCTCCTTGAAGCTACCCGGGTCTGTACTCGGCTCCGGATGCCCTTCGATTGCGCCAACGGCTGTTGTGTCGAGGTCTCGGCGGCACGGGACCTTTCATCCACATGAGACGGTGTGGACTCGGCTGTGCATCACCCTTCGACCGCGCCGACATCGTCGGTTTTGGTCTCGGCTGACTGGTGCTTTTCGTACACGGTGGTGGTGCTTCTCGGGCAATGTGCCGGCCGTTTTGTTTTTGTCTCAATTCTCGGTGGTGGTGTCGTCTGCAATGGTGAGGTTTGTGCCTTGGTGCAGTCTGGGCTATGCTTTACCCTTCGATGGCGTTGTTGCGTTGTCTCGACGAAGCGGCTGCATTAGAGTCCTCCCCGCTGTGTAACTTGCTAGGGCTTCTCAGAGTTTCGGATTTTGTGTGTGTGTTTTTCTGTTTATCTCTCCATTTTTGTAATCCCCGTGTTCTCTGGGTCATTTGAACTCATCTTGTAGAGGCTGCAAAGTCTCAAGACAACCATGAATGAAATATATTCAGGCGGGGATTAACTCCCCCCCCCGGTGACCATTAAAAAAAAATCGGGCAACATATTTTTCTATTTAGCATCATGTAGATGCTATGAATCGTGCATGTATGCATCGTATGTTTACTAGTTAGGGCTGGCAAAGTATGCATCGTACACGAAAGTGTTATCAAAACACTGGTATACTGTAGACGTTCTTGTTATTGTTGCCGTTCTTGTTATTTTAACGGTCATCGACGCGACAGATATGAGTTCTTCCGAACAGCGGCCGGAGACAGCGAGAGGCGCCGGTGAAGGGAGCGAAGTAGGTGTGGCCGCTGGCACTTTCCAAGATGGAGCCTGGTTTCAATTAAATACAAAGTGGTAGGTCCTCACTATCGAATGCATACAAGGAAAAGAAAATAATCCGAAGAAAAACTCGCACGTCAAACGTTTGAGTCCCAGTTGTCTCTTTGAGTCTTGCGATGATATGGAACTTTCCGACATCGGGTCGTCCTCGTGCCCAGGGGGCAGCGACCGTTGACTCAATTAAGTATACTGCAGCTGACTGATTCCCGCGGTATGTATGCATGGGTATGTGTTTATCCCTCCAATCCCTACACTCTCTAGAATTCCTGGCTTGCGGTGCATTCTGCCGGATGGTCCCACATGTCTGTGTCAGCTTGATATTGCAAAACCTTTAACCACGAGTGGAAGCGATAACTGGGCTGTCCACGAGGAGAAAACCCGAACCGTCTCATCAAAACGAGCCCCGCGACCCCCTGAGCAAAACCTAGCCGCCACGACCTGCGCTCGCCCTCCCCGTTTGCCTCGCTCCGCCTCCGCGCCCTTTCCTGCTTGCCACCGACGCCCTCCAGTCTCCAGCCGCCCGCTCGTCTCTGCCCTGGCGGCCGGGCCGGTGGTCCACGGCGTCACGGCTCGGTGGTCGGCAGGCGCAGCGGTTGCAGCCTCGGCCTGCTTGGACGACAAGGACGAGGGGCTGCGCAGGCGCCATCGCTCTCGTGAGGGCGGGCCTCGTGGCTGGAGCACCGGCGAGAACTGTGACAGATGATGCCATGTACGAGGTGGTGCTGAGGCAGGCCGCGCGGGTGGAGGATTTTCAGTGGAGGAGGACGGAGGAGATGTTGCAAGGAGAGGCGTATGTGGAGATGTGGAGGGAGGAGGATGAGGGGGAAGAGCTCACTGCTCAGGTGTGACGAGTATGCCGGAGGACGGACCTTCTAGCTAGGTGAGTTTGGCTGATCGGTGCTCTTTCTTTGTAATGCCAATTTGATGCGACGCATTCGACAGTACAAATAAATTCAGTAAAGATGTGCACTCGCACAAGAAAAGGAGCACACCGAACTACAAACGCATAGTGATGGGAGGTTCACACTCCATGTTTCAAGAATTACACACAAATAAGAAATAGTATCAATTGAAATATATCGCTTTTTACTAATTTGGATTACATTGTTTTGAACTTGTTCATTGGATGCCGCAGTCTTCTTAATAACGTAGAAATATGAGATTGAAAATTTTGAAATCTGACCTTGGGAACCACATGAGTATATATATTTCAAAGATGGAAGTTAGTTTATTAGAACTAGCCATGAGAGCAAAATTTTCAAAAGTTGTGCATGGAGTGTTAATTTTATTTACAGTTGGTCTTTACAGTTTACACCGAAAAGTTCAGTGCTTATTTACTGCAGATTATATGCTCTGTTCTTTTTTAGAGCTGATATGCTGTATTGTTGCAACCCATCAACTAGATTGCAAAATACGATACAGACTTCCTAGAAATACATGTCTTGTTGGTCTTGTGGAACTAAAGTTCCATTTCCATTGCAATGCATGACCTCGAAATCTTATTGCCAACACAAAAAAGGAATATATAGTTGATATTTGAGTTTATTTGCATATTCAAGTGGTAGTGAGTTTCGATGTGTCACTTTATGTGTAGGGAGTTTTAATGTGTGCTTCATCTTTTTCCAGCAGCTTTTCCATGTCAAGCTCATTTTGTGACATACACGCCCCACGTGCTAACATGGGCCAAGGCCGATGGAGGAGGGTGTGGCTAGACGTGGTAGCTCCCTGCGAAAAAGAAGGGAGAGAAGGGCAGATGTTACGATACCCTGAGGAATTGAAGGTGTGGCGCCAGTGCCCGGAAGGAGATGTCGTGGTTGTCATTTTCATGGGCTGATTTGGGTTTCTAGAGGTGAGGAGGAGGAGCTAGGGGATTGTGGGTGGTTAAAGAAGCTGCCGTTGTGGAGATGGCGGCTTAGCTCCCACCCACTACTCCTTCCTACATCCGCCACACAACCTCTCTACCAGTAGGTCTGCGGCGGCTCAGCCTGGTTACGCCGTCATCCTGTAAAGGGAGTTCTCGGCTGGGTCATTTGGGCATTTTTGGATGCTTGGCTAGGTAGGCGATGCAAATACTGCATCTTGATTTTCGATGCTACTGTTGCTTGTATGTAAGTTGCTGATAGATCGCAGTAGAGTGGTTAAGAGGTCGATTTGGTTACCAATGAATCCAGTTCGGCATGTACTCGAGGACACTGCTGGGTTGAAGGGAATGCATCAGTTGATGCATTCGCGAGCAATTCCGATGTAAGAGATTCCACTTAACAAAGAATAATCCTCCAATTTGGCTTTATCTTCAGAGACACTATTATGAAATCTGCAATCAGAACTGGATGTATTGGTGACTGAAATGCCTTGCATTGCTGTTTTGTTAGGTGATGCAGGTGAGAAGGGCTTAAGCCCCATCCCATTTTATTCAAGTGAAGCCACATCATCCATTGAGTTCAAGTTTTCAGTTATTATTATTTGTATGTCAAGTGCATTACTAGATGCATCTAACATGGTTTATGACAAATAGGAGTGCACATACACAAAGCTATGTGTTCTTACGCTTTCTTGTATTCCTCCTTTTATAGTATGCATGTTGCATTAGCTCCTTCGAACAAGCACCTTCTCTAATAGAGAAATGCTAAGTAGAGTGATATTTGCATGAAATTAGATATCCAAATATCTGGATACATGGAGCATATTTAAACACTTGTGACTTAATTGTATGTTGTAGCTAAACGAATTCAGATGCATCTTAGTGTGGGTATTTATACTTGTATTGCATGACTAGCTAAACTAAAATGCAGGACCGATAAATATCACAGAGTATGTTAGGATATATTTTCATCCCCTCTCTTTACTTCAGCGGGGTGAATATCTTAGGTTTTTAAAGCGGGTTGTCTCCAACTAGATGGTAGCATTGAGATTGATTTGAGATAATCTATATGCCGTACTTTACTGTCTCAAAAGATGTTTCATATGATACAGTATCATTCCTAAATGCAGGAGCTCCTCCCATGAGAGTTGTGTAGGCATTTACTGCCTCAGATCGTCTCATCACTTCTTAGTTGTTGTTCAAACAAATGATTCTCAACAATATTTGTTGTCATGCTAGGAGTACAAAGGCTACTAATCTTCGTTAAAATTCTATTTTTTAGAGAAAACCCATTAAATTCAAATACGACACAAACCCTTTGCGATTTGCTAATTGTCTGACCAAGTACCACTAGAAAGAGGACTGCCAGGTCACGTGGAAATGATTGCCCTGAACAGGTGTGTGTATCATCTAGATATTCAAATAAACAGACTTCTGAGAGTATATGGACGTATCAAACATGTAAGAAAACATATATAAGCAGATATAGATTACTGCATAAACTGACGCTTGCTATGTGGATGTAAGAAATGCAATATATGTATAAAATCATGTGTTAGAAGTCAGGAAAGAGAGAAATTGAATATATTTTACCTTATATATGGCTATCCGAGCTCCAGAATATATTTGGGAAGTGGGAAAAGGAAGTACTTAATGTAGCTTTCCATGATATGATCAATAGAATATCTATCATTTTTTATGTGGTTTGGTCTTGTGCGGAATTTGAAGAGAATACACACTCAACAATTTTTAGGTGAGCTGGTTCATAGGCTCATGCTAGAAAAGTATAAACATTCTAAACTTTAGTATTTGGAAGGGGAAAAGGGCAAAAGGCACTAGGGGTGCTCAAGTTTAAGCGACATACGGTACAAACCAAAGACCAGCATGCGCCTGACGGAGATAGCGGGCAGAGCAAGGCGAGGCT
Organism: Puccinellia tenuiflora; assembly: GCA_012064385.1. Classification (NCBI taxonomy): domain Eukaryota; kingdom Viridiplantae; phylum Streptophyta; class Magnoliopsida; order Poales; family Poaceae; genus Puccinellia; species Puccinellia tenuiflora. The sequence continues at coordinate 79,285 of QRDG01000669.1, forward strand.
CACTGCAACTATGTTCTATGTATATGCCTTCCCTTCCCGTGCTGTGGAATCATCCGAATATTTAGGTGAGTTTGACGGAATTTGCTAATGGTCAGCTTTTTGAGTCGAGGTTGTTGTGAAATCTCCCCTGAAAAAAAGAAATGTAGTTGTGAAATTGAATGTCTGCGAATGTATTGATAGAGGAGTATATAATTTCCTTCGTTGTAGGACATGTCTCAGCAGAGCGAAGCTTGCTGCGGCAAAAGGCTATATGCTGGATAGCTAGAGGAGCCGAAGCTAGCTTCAGGCCATGGGTGTTACGTCTAGACTTTGATGAGCATGTCAGTCTTAACTGAGTTATTTACGCTTTCATTATAGTGTTGGACCGAAATACACGATCCAGGGTGGAGCAAGACCAGCGCTTTGCACACGTTTTTGTGTGTGTTTAGGACCCAGGTTGTGAGCTATCATTGTTGGAGGACCTTTGTTTTATTTCCTGTTGTAGGAGACTGCCTGTGGATACATTAACGTGTGTTAATTTGCATTATAGGCTTGAATATTTGTAGAAGTCTTAAAATATAATTCACCCGTCTTTTGTGTTGTTTCTTTTCACTAATTGCCAAAACTTTGTGGGTGTATCTGATGCCATCACTTTGTGCAAGAACAATGGAAGTACGATAAGTGAAAGCGTGTGAAAGACACCACCAGTTTTATGTCTAACACTTCAATAAAAGCGCTTGTGCCATCGTATTAACTCGCTACAATTTCGGCTAAAAAAGTCTCACCAATAAACTAAACAACTCTAGAAACACATAATTCACCTTATATGAGTTTCCTGCAGATGCATTTTAGACTAAACGGTTTTGACAGCACCTCATTGTCTGCAGAACAGGCAGAGAATTACTGCATATTTTGTTACATCTTCTCTTCAACTAACTGTTGCCACATGGACACCATTGTACATGAATTCTATGGCTGAACAATTTTTTTTGGAACATTTGCTGATAATCTGGTTGAATTTTATGTAAGTGGTGATATGTACAAATGAAAATTGGTTTGTTGGATGTGGTCATGTGGTTGAAGGGGTTGCTCTCTGATCTGATGTTGAAATTGTCATTGCGAGGTCACCAAGGACAACAAAATAGTTTTGACCAACAAACCATGCCATTCTTTATCTTGGTACACACTTATTGTAATGTTGATCTTAAAGGAAAGACGATCAAAATGATTGATCCTTTGCAACAATTTTCTAGAAATTTGTATAATGGTTGGTATGGACAGGATTGAAATATATCTATTAAGTATGTGTATTGTTATGAATTGTTCTTTTCATTTGTTATAAATTTTGACTTCTATTAGGTCAGGTTCATATTTGTGTTTGCTGTTCTGGACAAGCAACTAAATAGCTCTTCATTTTCGGCATATGAGGAGAAAATATGCATAACCCCAAAACTAAAATTAATTAATACTAAATTTAATAAATTGACAGCACATGATGATAAAACAAGAAACCAACGGGCGCGGCAAAGCGCGCGTATCCCTTCTAGTATTTATATACATTGCACCTCAGCTCAACTGTCGGAGTGGAGCTCACAAGGTATATCGAAACTCCAGCAAATATGTCGATGCTCCTCCTCTCCTACCATGTTGTAGCATCAGCCGCAACCCCACCCTTCTCCTTCAGCTTCGACTTCTCCAACAGATCCAGCTACAGCTCGGAAGACCTCCTGTTCGAGGGTGATGCGGTGGCGCAGGCCGACCTGGTCGACCTCACCTGTAGCTCCAGGGTGAAAGCTTGCTTTAATTGCACAGGACGGATGTCCTACCATCACCCGGTGCCGCTCTACGACACCTCCACCGGCGAGGTCACCAGCTTCTCCACGCGATTCAACTTCGCCATCACGCTCCCCAGAAAATACCCCGGCGACGGCATGGCATTCTTCCTCTCATGTTACCCGTCCATGCTGCCTAACAACTCCGACGGGGGCAACCTCGGCCTCCAAACCGGAGACAATGCGAACGCCCAGGGCACAGACCGCTTCCTCGCCGTCGAGTTCGACACATACAAAAACTCATTTGACCCCCCTAACTCCACCAGTAACATTGGCATCGACATCAACACTGTCCGGGCCTCTGTTAACACAACAGGCGTCAACGGCGGCATTATCGGCTCCATGACGGCCACCGTCACTTTCAACAGCACCACTCGCATGCTCCGGGCATCCCTGAACTTTAATGACCAACCTTTCGGTGCCTCCTATGAGGTCAGTAAGCAGTTAACCAATCCCGTCACGGAATTGCTCCCGTCAGAGGTAGCCGTGGGGTTTTCTGCGGCCACCGGTGCAAACGTCGAGCTCCATCAGATGATGTCTTGGTCCTTCAACTCAACACTTTCTCCGATCCAAGGTACTATATATCTATCTATCTATAAACCAGTTTACTAATTATAAGTTTGTACTATTAAATTCGGCTGTATGTATCGATTATTAGTCCAGAGACCGTATCCTAGGAAACAAGTTTCGATGAAATTTTGAACACAATTTTGAACAAGGGTCAAAATAGAGAAATATTGGCCTAAATTTCAGACAAATTTGAATGTTTTATAAACTTAACGAATTAGCTGTAAATAACACCTAATTTTGTCAGATTTTTTTGCCGGTGCAGTGGTTTTCTTCATGGTGGTCGCGTGTTCGACTACTACTATTTCCAAGTTTTTCTTCCAGAAGTTTAAAATCCACATTTTGAATCTCACCGAAAATATTCGAAATGTCCAAAAATTGCAAAATATATGATTTTTAGTTAGGGTTGTATGAAATACGAGAAACAAAACATTTTTTCCTGCCGGATACCATTTTTGACACTGATGTGGGAGGCATATGGGCACCCGGGGCCGACAACTTAGAAATATGGGCACCCGATAGGCACTTAGCTTTTCTTTTTTGTAGGCACATACCCCTCATGGTTGGTTACAATTTTCCAACCCCACTTGCCGATTAGAAATGCAATTTGAAGATTGGTACTCACTTCATCCCATATTAATTGACGCTAAAACAAATGGATATATATAGCACTAAAATACGTCTAGATATATCCATTTAGCATCAAATATTATGAGACGGAGGAGATATTAAGGATGCCTAGGCCCCCAGATTCATTTGGGGATCATTTATACCCCCGCAAGATCATACCGTATTTTTGTTTATCTTTCTCCTTCATCCAAAAATATCTGGATTGAACCTTACTAAATTCAACACGAATGTTGTCCTCCAAGGGATACAGGCCCATGGCATACATTGGGAGATTGGTAAGTTTTGCGTTAAGGAGCACCATTTTCCCCAGCTAAAGAAAAGTGTTTCCCTTTCCAGGGAACCACCCATTTGGCTATTTTCTTATTTACCTTAATGGGTCAAGCAATTCCAATTATGATCTATCATATTAGGTCACATTCAAATTTCCCACCCATCTTTTATGGTCAACTATTCACGCAAGTCACGCCAGAACATGTAAGTGCTCATCTGTAAGATAAGGTCGGTCCCACCATGCTCGGACCTCAAATTCTCTCTTGTAGACTTTAAGAGGAATCCACCCATGTCAGTATCTCGGTCCAGTAACATCACAGGGTGTGGAATTACATTATCCGTTTGGTTGTTAGCAAAGATGCGGGAAGAAGTGAAGAACGGGAAACACTCTGAGGGAAAATTGAGTAGCGTTAAGGAACTGAGGGGACCAATGCGAAAATCACTTAAAATGGGAGTAACTTAAGGACGTATTAGTAACTGCGTATGATCAATTAACCTTGTAGTTTGTTCATATAAAGGGTGTGGTTCTTTAGAAGATCTATTAGTAGGTTAGCCATCTTAGAAAATAGAGGCATGTAATAATCACAACTTTATAGATCAATGAGATCTTTCAATCTGATTTTTTATGTATGTTGTATAATCGAGTCACTTGATTAAAGGGAAATTTTGTATGCTCAATCGTCAACGATATGTACTATTCAGATAAGAAGGGGAACTCCACAACTCTCATCCTCGTCACATTGATAGTTCCTGTGGTACTAATATTCCTCTTAGGCGGGAAATGTGCATACTCCGCAGGTTATACAGGAAAGTTAAATACAAATATAAAATTTAAATATTTCTGTTATTGCATGGCTGGTGGACATTAGATACATGTTCCAGAACTAAACTTCCATGTAAAACAAACTCTTTTCACTTTGCAGAGAAGTCGAGAGGCAATCTGGATTATGCGATGTTTGAAGAGGAAACTCCTCTACATATTGACATGAGACAATTCACTTACGCAGAGCTAAATATCATAACAAATAACTTTGAGTCAATCATTGGAAGAGGAGGTTTCGGTATTGTTTATCATGGCGTACTAGAGAATGGTGATGAAGTAGCTGTTAAAGTACTTATGGAGACATCAATATCCGAGTCAATAGACTTCCTCCCTGAGGTAAATATGAAACCAACTAGGTCACATTAGTATATTTTTTCAAGAAAAACTAATTGTACAAGACATATAAAAAAATTGATAGTCGACATATCTTATATACTGAAAGTTCATATATAAATAAAAATGCATGCAATTAAAGGAAATTTGTTTATTGCTAGTTTATAGTTTTTTCCATCCATGGATATTCTATTTAACATGGTGTTTCTGGCTACTATGTATAGGATCATATTTTCTTCGTTAAGAAAATTTTAATGTCTACATTATTCTTTTGAACATTTTGAACACGTTAAATACAATACCATCACATTTGCAAGGGCCCCCCATGTTAGTTCACTAAATAATGCAACTGTCTTCATCTCTACAAAGTTTGTTAACTATTTGTGCTATCACAGGTGTAAACCTTGTCCAAAGTTCATCACAAGAACCTTGTGACTTTGCAAGGCTATTGCCAAAACAAGAAGTGCTTAGCACTTGTTTATGACTTCATGCCGAGGGGAAATCTTCAACAACTGTTAAGAGGAGGTTGCTCTCTTAACTTCTATTAATGTTTCTATCAACATAGGTGATTTAGGTACAACAAATCTAAATTCTAGTTAGTTATTATCGATAAGTTCTATTTCATTGGTACATTTGTTATATTAACTCAACAAAATGTATAGACTCAATTTAAACCAAAATATTTCGTTCTAAGCTGACCAATTCAAGATTCTGCTTCATGCCGAAGTGCCCAAACATTCCTAGATGCCAATAGCTTTCATTAAACACTTAGGAATTGCGCTATTTCCAAATTTACAGATACATTGTGCTTGGCAGCATAAAATAAAATTTGAAATGTTTTATAAATTAAAAAATATACTAAAAAACCAAACAACTTTATTATTGACATAGTACTGAAATTAGGACTATCGTGTTAAACCGAATGTCCTTGTAAAAGGTGTAGTTTTTTGTCAAAAATGTTAGTGCTACAAGTCAATATAATTGAGTTGGCAAGCATAGTTTACTATGTATAGATGTTGGACTAACAACTGAGTAAATCATAGCTGCATTCATAGAGTTACATATTATTAATATCCTAACATGGCTTGGCCATAAATATTTTGCTAACAAATTGGGAAGCCAAGAATACATTCTTGGATTTTTTTATGTATTAGCTATGTCATGATAGTCACAAGTTTTGTAATCATGCACATCTTTGAAGCTAGCAAGAAAAAAAGAAACACGAGAGTTATTATATTGAAAGAATCTTTGAGAAGCCATGTCTGCTTGTTAGCTAAATTTCTATACAAGGAATGCTCGGGCGAATAGAATGAAAAGTAGTGATCTCTGAAAGTGCATGTATGTCTTAGATCTCAGTACACCGACTGGTTAATCTTTGCTTGTATAAAATCCTCATTTGCTAGATCTATCATGTGCACATATTACAAAAATATTAATTATTCTACCATGCACGTATTAAAGAGCATTTAAATTAATTTTTTATGTAATGTCCTGAAAAATTGTTATGTACTGATGCAGGAGATGTCCATAGTCTGAATTGGGAACAACGACTTCATATTGCATTTGATGCTGCCCAAGGTTCGATTTCAGTTGTGTATTTTCCTTTTGGTCATGTATGTGTATGCGTGATAAGTAAGATTTTTAATAAACTTCAGGATTGGAGTATCTACACGAGTTATGCACCCCATCAGTAGTTCATAGAGATGTGAAGACCCCCAACATCCTACTAGACAAGAATCTAGTGGGGGATAATATCAGATTTTGGGCTTTCACGTGCCTTTAACGATGCTCATACAAACATATCTACTATTGCTGCTGGCACTCTTGGGTACCTCGACCCTGAGTACCATGCAACTTTCCAACTCACTGTCAAGATGGACGTTTACAGCTTCGGCATTGTGTTGTTGGAGATCATCACTGGACAACCCGCAGTAATCATGAACCCTCAACCTGTCCACCTACCAAATTGGGTGCGCCAAAAGATTGCCAATGGAAGTATTCAGGATGCTGTGGACACAAGGTTGTTGGACCAGTACAACGTTAGTTCCCTGGAGAGTGTGATAGACCTTGCCATGTGTTGCGTCGAAAATGCAGCCACTGATAGGCAGGCCATGACAGAGGTCGTCTCAAGGATCAAAGTGTGGTTGCCAGTCGTTTCAAACGAAAAGCAGCCTATTCATGGAACCACACAATATAGAAAGTTCATGGATAGTGAATTTTTAAACCAAAACCAGTTGACAATTTCTGGAGCAAACACTAAGGTGAGCTCCTCCCAGTCTGGTTATAATGGTAGGTTGTCAGAAATAAGCATGTATTCTGGAAGGTAAAAGGAATATTCCCACCAAGTTTTTGTTGTATCTACTTGGAGAAGTTTGGTAGTTTGCTCAACCCAGTTGTCATTGAGTATTTATATTTAGTAATTTTATCTCAATTATTCCATATCCATCATCGAATGTGAAATCGGGTGTTAAGTATAATAGTCTAATGATGTGCGCCATGGCATGACCTCACCAGGTAGATCACCAAGTGTTGTCGCTAATAATTGACGAGTCGTCATGTATAGTTGGGAATGGCTCAAGCAAGGAAAAGCCCCGAGCATATATGTTGACGAATTTTTAATCATAATCAGGCAAGCAATCGAAGTACAGATATATTCATTTGGTCATACTACGAAACACCCCCAAAAATCAATTAAGATTTTTAGTGGTGTCTACCCACACGTGGAAAACTTTTTCTTCTAAACTCAAAATTTTATTATTTTATTGGTGCTTGACCTTGATGTTAGTTTCCTCAACTCCTTGTAGTCCCTGAATTCCCTTGAAACCTTTGTGCACCCCTGATATCATGTAATGTTGTTTTGCCCCTTTAAGTCTAAACTAGCAAAGTGGCCCGCGCATCTTGATGGTCTTTTAAAATTTCTTATATGATATACAAGACGTAAACCATTCCAGACAACTTACTATAATGTTGGCATATAACTAAATCCTAGGATGGCATTTAAAATTATTTATATTACAACATATTTATCTAACATGTGTGTTGTTATTTGGTATCACATATTATAACAAAATAAATTAAAGAGGTAGTATAGAAGGTGTTCTTTGTAAATGATTATTACATGGCCATGGAGGAATTAAGATGAAAAATACTTTTTTCATATAAATTTATTTGGATTGCTCTAGTGAAGAATTATGCTTCTATTTATCTTTTGGAAGAGAATAAAAAATTAGAACCAAAAATCTAGACATATCACTATTTTTTCCAAAAGGAGGAACCGACTGCGCAGGCATCAACTAAAATTTTCTATTTATAACTTTCAAATACATTGTTTATCTTTTCGAGAAACATGTTTATCCGAGGATCATCAGAAATCTTGCACCCACTTAATAACTCTCGGGCTCACCATAATACTTCTTTACCATCTGGACCAATTTGGTTCCGTAGCCATTTTCATAATTATGTGTATATTGAAAATTCCAAATGTATGAATCATGTTAGTACAACATAATTCTATAATTAGCAATACATTATGTTCACTCACTAGTGGGTATTCATTCGGCAGTGCGTTTGGCATGAAAACAAATGGATCGAGAGGAAAATATAAATTGTACGAACACAACAGTCTTTTAGCTTGTCAAATAATTGATGAGTGCTAGTTTTCAGTGGAAAAAGAGGTAAAATTGGCACCAGTTTCTTTTACTTAAAGGTAGGACATATTTCTACATTCTTTTAACCCAAGTAATTCACCTATGACCTACTTACCACACTTCAGATTTTTTTATCCAAAAAAAGATAATGGAGATACTATAATATATTAGGGTCAACATGTTCGACAATGCAAAGTTATGTCATGCGTTTAACCCCTCTCGCCCTTTAGTTCGTTTCTCACTCTCAAATGGCAAAATCCAACACAACAAACTTGGAATAAAAATACCACACAAGTACTACCAGAACTATATGCATTGTTATTGAATATATTCCTCCTAGGTGAGAAATATATATCAGGATTGATATAAAATACTTTTTTTTTCCATACATTGGATCATTTATTGCATGGAATAGCTTGATGTCATGTTAACATGCAGCTAAAAACTCTGGGAAACATAAAACTAGAATTAGCACAATTTGTAGCAACGCATCATCTGCAAGCCGTTTGAGCAACTATAATATCAGCAAGGTTGCAATTGAGACTATAATTTCCTCCTCCCCTTTGGTTCCTTGAGCTAGCTCCTCCATGACATTAGTTGTGTTGGTAGCAGTGTGCAATCAGAAGAGTGACTAAGAAAATTTCAGTGTGCTAGAGAAATTACATTAACTACACTAAATAGTTACAAGTGGGCACATCCTTTGAAACAAATCTACAAGTACGCAAGCTGAACCATGTAAACGTTGGTAAAGTAACAATTACTATGTCTGGAAATAAAATAATAGTGAACTTAATATAAGTTATTCCCACATGAAGAAACATAGTAGAGCCATCTTGCAAACTAACTGAACATAACAAATAAAAAGTGAAAGTTAACATCCAAATCTAAATAGTTTAGGCTTAAGAGAATTTGTATAATTTATACTTAAGAGAAAGTTTGGAGCAACCGCAAAATTACCAAATGTGTATGAATAGTTTGTCAAAAAGGGCTGTGTCAATTTTCGTTTACTCGAATAAAAGTTAAATATACACCAGAAAACATGGTCCCAAATATATTAAACCGGAAGAAAGGTGAAATGTCACTACAACGATGCTCTATAGCACCGAGCAATCCTTTTTGTTGTTTCACAATGGTTCCATATGTTTCGCGATACATCAAATTGTTTCACATATTAGCTTTACACCAAATTTCTAATGCCTAAATGTAAATTATTGATCGAACTGATCAACACATTCAACTGAAAATATGAAATTACGCAAGCAGATGTGAACTAAAAGTTTGATTTTTTTTGTCTTAAAGATAATATACAAGGTGTTTGGTACTGCACATTTTGTTTTGGTATATTTTAAAATTATTCATTTTCGTCTATGACAGTCTATAGAGGATATAACAATATGTATTTTTGTCTCCTTTTGTATCAAAATTTCCAAATAGTAAATCATTTAGATAAGCTCCTATGTGATGGTAATACGTTGTTGTTAGTGCTTCGTGCCCGCATCATACCAAGCTGCTTTGGATGATGATCTAGGTTAAGAGAAAATTGTGGTATGCCTAGGTAAACATCATTTGACATATCCATTATCCAATATATGTAAATTGGTTATTCCGGTAATTTGTGACCATGGCAACTACAAAGTTGCCACTATGGACCCTCTAATTGGAAAAGGATAACTAAATTGAAGGTACTCTTTGAAGCTATAAAGGAAAATAACAACCCTATTAGTGACAAAGTGAAAAGACATCATGTTCTAACCGAAGAAAAAATTAAGAGAGCTGTTATAAGGGTCAGAATGCATAACTGCACATTATTCCACACGTGCATAATTATTTACTAGATCCATATGTAATAATAATATGTCCAATTAATTTGACTAACACATCCATGCACGCCACCGTTGACAATAGCCCAATCCAAGATGCAAGTAACAGTGTATCATATGTTAGGATAAAAAGTCGTTTGCAAAACAAATCATTCCTATAGATAGTAGAGTTCCTCCTAATTGTAGATATCTAGTCTCTAAAAATCAAAATCTATTCTTCAATGTTCTATCAAGCACTTAAATTTGTATCGCTTGCTCTTCTAGTCTGTAAGATCAGGGAGTTGTGTGTGCATCTGTTAGAGTTTCATTGAGATAAGAAATACGGAATGGGATCTCCTTAACTCGAAAAAAGGCTGAAATTGGTATGTTCAAACCTAATAAGGTAGGAAACTAAATGGAAACGCCTTTTGGAACTTTGTTGATGACAAACTGTGCCTTCTAACAAATATATTTTTTGTTAACACACAAACTGTATAACTGAAATATGAGCAACATCAGAACATTTATCTGAATTATAACCAAATAGTGCAAATACCAATGTCATGACAATAGAAGCGAGAACATGAATGGTGTACTGAACTCCAACATGATTATGGGGTACCTCATGTAGATCACCTTTGCAGACCTGGAACTAATTACCACCAGAAACAAATACGGTATAGCCGTGCATCCATCTTTTTTGTAGGTAAGCAGATCCAAATACAAAATAAGAAATATGCAACCTCTTGTGGGTCGGTAGGCATTGTTAAATATCTTGTATGTATAATACTTGGTATGGTGTAGTACACCACCCAAGTTTATACCCCATGTGTATGCCACGGTAGGGGCTTTTCCTACCCTATTTAACACGCATCGATCACCTCCAACGAGGTATGATCGTTCCCTCAAACCCTAATATGGTATCAGAGCGTCTCCCTTCCGAGACCTAGCTGCCTTCTGCCGCCGCCGCTGATCCAGCCGCCGCCGCCGCCGCTAAAAACCTCCAAAAATCTGCCGCCGCCGCCGCTGTTCCAGTCGCCGCCGCTGCATCCAAAAACCACAACCCAAAATCTGCCGCTGCCGTCGCTGCCTAGCCACCGTAGCCGCCACAAAACCAAAACCAAAACCAAAACCCTAAAACAAAACCTCACAAACCGACGCCGCCGCCATGAGCTCCTCTTCGTCAAGCTCGTCATTGGCCGCCGCTCTGGGCACTCCTCCGACCCAACATCTGACCAGGGGGAACTTCCTCCTGTGGAAAGCCCTCATGCTCCCTGCGTTCCGCGGAGCGAACGTGATGGGACTGCTTGATGGATCGGACAGTGCGCCGCAGAAGACTGTGGAAGTTGAGGACTCCGACAAGAAGAAGATCACAGTGGACAACCCGAACTATTTGGCCTGGATTGCACGTGATCAACAGGTTCTACGTTTCTTGCTGAATTCTCTTTCGCCTGATATCCTGTCTCACGTGCTTGGCATGGAGTCCACCGCTCAAGCTTGGGCTGCTATCAACTCCATGTTCTCCTTGGCATCAAGATCCAAGGTGCAGCACATCCGGTCCCAGCTCAACGACACCAAGAAGGTCGGCCTCACAGCTGACCAATACTTCACCAAGATGAAGACGTTCGCCTCTGAGCTTGCTGCTATAGGAAAAACCCTTGAAGATGATGAGCTCATCGGATACCTTCTTCATGGCCTTGATGGATCATACAACTCTCTTGTCACCTCGATCAATGGAAACCCCGGTACCACACTTGATGATTTTTATGATCAGTTATGTTCATATGATATGCGTAACAGTGTGACAGATGATGCTGCTGAGGGGTTCGTATCCTCAGCCAATGCTGCTCAGCGTGGGCGTGGTGGTCCGCCCCGCACTGGTGACCGTGGTGATCGCTATGACCGTGGCCCGCGTGGCTATGACCGTGGCCCGCGTGGAGATTCACGTGATCGCCGTCGCGATGGAGGTGGCCAGGACCGCCGTGATGGAGGAAATCGTCGTGACACTTGGCGTCCTCGTGATGATAACAAAGGTGGTCGCCGTGACAATGGTGGTCGCCGTACTGATGACAAGCGCCGTCCTCAGCGTGATAGAGCTCCTACTCCCTATGTTGATGTAACTTGTCAAATTTGCAAGATCCATGGCCACCCTGCTGCTGATTGTTGGTGGCGATACAACAATGATGGTTCTGATAGTGATGGTGATCATGACGACAAGGTTGCGCATATGGCATCCTATGGAGTCGACACAAACTGGTACGGCGACACAGGAGCAACTGATCACATCACCGGGGAGCTGAGCAAGCTTTCTACTCATGAGAAGTACAATGGGCGTGAACGCGTCCACACGGCCGACGGGCAAGGTATGGTTATAAGGCATATTGGTCATTCTATGTTACATACCCCACATACATCTTTACATCTCAATAATATTCTTCATGTTCCTAATGCATCAAAGAATCTTTTATCTATTCATAAACTCACCCTTGACAACAATGTGTTTCTTGAATTTCATCCATTCTTCTTTTTGATTAAGGATCAGGCCACAAGAAGAACACTGTTTAAGGGTCCGTGTCATGGTGGGCTCTACCCCCTAGTGCCTATCTCTACGGGGTCATCGTCCAAGCATGCTTTTGTCACAATAAAGCCTTCATCCTCAACATGGCATCGTCGTTTAGGGCATCCCTCCTCCTTTGTGGTGCAACAAGTCATTAGGAAACATAAGTTATCTCATACTCCAGAAATAAATCCTTACATATGTGATTCTTGTCAACTAGCAAAAAGTCATCAATTGCCATATCCCACCTCTACTAGTGTTTCCACTGTTCCATTGGAACAAGTGTTTTCTGATGTATGGGGTCCTGCTCCCGCTTCTGTTGGCAAGCACACTTACTATGTAAGCTTCATTGATGATTTTAGTAAATTTACATGGATTTATCTTTTGAAGAAACGTTCTGATGTTTATCAAGTTTTTCTCAATTTCCAACAACTTGTTGAGCGAAAGTTTGAAAGGAAAATTGTTACCATGCAAACTGATTGGGGTGGTGAATATGAAAAACTCAATGGTTTCTTTCAAAAAATTGGCATTACCCATCATGTTTCATGTCCACATGCCCACCAACAAAATGGTTCCGCTGAACGCAAACACCGTCACATTGTTGAGGTGGGCCTTGCCTTGCTAGCCAATGCCTCCATGCCTCTTAAATTCTGGGATGAAGCTTTTCTCACAGCCACTTTTCTCATAAACTTGCTCCCTAGCAAAGTCATAAACTCAGAAACCCCTGTCGAACGACTCCTTCACACATCACCCAACTATGACTCTCTTCGTGTTTTTGGTTGTGCCTGTTGGCCCAATCTACGCCCTTACAACAAGCGCAAGCTTGCTTTCCGGTCTACACGATGTGTTTTTCTAGGGTATAGCCCTCGTCACAAGGGAGTCAAGTGTCTAGATGTTTCCACCGGTCGTGTTTACATATCCCGAGATGTGGTTTTTGATGAAAATGTTTTTCCTTTTGCCTCCCTAAACCCAAATGCCGGCAAACGTCTTCGTGAAGATATCCTTCTTATTCCTACATCATCTACTCATGGGGATGCTAACACTGATGACTATATGCCTTTGCCCTTTGTACCTGTTACTAATGGTGGCCAGGAATGTGAGGAAGCTGCAGGAGAAAACCGCATTGAAATTGGTGAAGAAATGATGCAAAACCAAGAAGAAAATGAAGCCACGGATGAAGACAAAGAGGATCCTGACACTGATTCGGATGCTGACGCTGAATCTGCCTCGGATCACGAAGAAGTGGATCCCGGCGCTGATTCGCCCACGGATCCCGATGCGGATTTGTCCGTCTCAGCCGGTGACAGCGATGGCGCCGATGTGTCGCCTGCTAGTTCGCCACTCGCCTCACCTGGGTCACCTCGGTCCACACCCCCACATGTGGACAGCGCTCACTCCAGATTCCACGACGACGACACAATGTCCTCGCATGCAGAAGACGTCGACGCCATGCATGCAGATGGCGACAGCAGCGCTGGTGCTTCTGCTCCTCATTCGCCGATCGGGTCTGCCGACCCAGTGGAGGGAAGATCCACTGCGGATGATCATGCTGTGGTCCAGTCTGCTGCTCCACGCCGCACACGTCTACAACAAGGTATAAAACAGCCTAAAAAGTACAAAGATGGTACAATAACATATGGGAAACAAGCTAGTATTTACAAACAAACAAATTCCATTAGATATGGTTTGCTAACATCAACAGGAGAACCATGTTCACTGTCCGAGGCTTTAGATGATCCAAAGTGGAAAAATGCAATGGAGGAAGAATATGAAGCATTGATTCAAAACAAGACATGGCACCTTGTTCCACCAAGTAAGAATAAAAATTTGATTGATTGCAAGTGGGTTTATCGTATCAAGAAGAATGCAGATGGCACAATCGACAGGTATAAAGCTCGTCTAGTAGCAAAAGGTTTCAAACAGAGATATGGGATAGATTATGAGGATACTTTTAGTCCTGTTGTTAAGGCTGCAACAATTAGAGTTGTTCTAGCCATTTCAGTTTCTCGAGGATGGAGTTTACGGCAGCTAGATGTCAAGAACGCGTTTTTACATGGTGTTCTGGAAGAGGAGGTTTATATGAAACAACCCCCAGGTTTTGAAGATTCAAATGTTCCTCATTATATTTGCAAACTTGACAAAGCTTTATATGGTCTCAAGCAGGCTCCAAGGGCATGGTACTCTCGGCTTAGCTCAAAATTGCATGGTCTTGGTTTCACTCCCTCGAAGGCTGACACATCCTTGTTTCTGTATCAAAAGTCAGGTATCACTATATTTGTCTTGATTTATGTTGATGACATTATAGTAGCAAGCTCCTCAAATGATGCCACAACCATCCTTCTTCAAGAACTGAATAAATATTTTGCCATCAAAGATCTTGGAGATTTACATTTCTTCTTGGGTATTGAAGTAAAGAAAAACAAAGATGGTTTGATATTGACACAGGAAAAATATGCCATGGATTTGTTAGCAAGAGTTGGGATGAAAAATTGTAAACCGGCTCCTACACCATTATCTCCTACCGAGCCACTGTCTCTTCATGAAGGGACACCGCTTGGTCCTGAAGATAGCACACAATATAGAAGAATTGTTGGTGCTCTTCAATACTTAACTCTCACACGACCGGATTTGTCTTTCTCAACCAATAAAGTTTGTCAGTATCTCCATGCACCAACAACAGCACATTGGACAGCAGCAAAAAGGATACTTCGTTATGTTCAGAACACCTTACAAATTGGTCTTACTTTCACACGTTCCTCTCATACACTTCTGAGTGCCTTTTCAGATGCAGATTGGGCTGGATGTCCTGATGACAGACGATCCACTGGAGGTTTTGCTATCTTTCTTGGACCAAATTTAGTGTCATGGAGTTCTAGAAAACAAGCCACGGTTTCTCGTTCAAGCACAGAAGCCGAGTATAAAGCTGTAGCCAATGCCACGGCTGAAATTGTATGGGTTGAGGCATTGCTTAATGAACTTGGTATTCAGCTAAAGGAAAAACCATGTCTATGGTGTGACAACTTAGGTGCTACCTATTTGTCTGCAAACCCTGTGTTCCATGCAAGAACAAAACATATAGAGATTGATTTTCACTTTGTTCGAGAAAGAGTAGCAAGCAAAAATCTAGAGATCAAATTTATCTCTAGCAAGGATCAAGTTGCTGATGGTTTCACTAAAGCCCTTCCTGTTAGACAGTTAAGTGAGTTTAAGCGTAATCTAAATCTTTGTAAGAGTTTAGATTAAGGGAGGGTGTTAAATATCTTGTATGTATAATACTTGGTATGGTGTAGTACACCACCCAAGTTTATACCCCATGTGTATGCCACGGTAGGGGCTTTTCCTACCCTATTTAACACGCATCGATCACCTCCAACGAGGTATGATCGTTCCCTCAAACCCTAATAGGCATATTGTGATCAACCTTGATTGTTCACTCCTGATCACCTGATGCTCTTGAACCCAACAAGATAATCATGTCCGTGTGGACCTGTTCTTTCCTCTACTCAAATATGAAGCCACCAAAAAGATGGATCAGCTTGTAAACGAAGTGTTACATCACTGATAAATTTCTAAGATCAATGTACTCTTTCATTGAAGTAAAAGTATCTACCTAGTTCATTTGATTCTGCATCAGGCACTTGCAACTTGCTGATGAGCTAATTGATGTCAATACGACATGTAAGCACCTCATAAGAAAAGAGATCATATCCTTGCATAGATTAGTGGGAAGAACATACCTAAGTTGTGAATCAATGTTTTCCGACCAATCTTATAACGACGGACAACACTGTCTTTTCCACACAGTGGCCGGCTGGCCGCTGCAGTGCGCCGATATCGATATCGGTACCTCCCTATTTTACGCCCGTTGACAGCTTAGGCTAGCAGCAAGCTCACATCTGCTAAGCAACAAAGACATGAAGAGATGACGTATATGTTTTAGTCAGTTGATTTATTAATAGATGATAATCGGCGGCACCATGATCAAGTAATTGTCCTTGCGTGAGGGCAGCGGCAACTAAACCATCACCTTAGAATTGCAAAGAGGCTATTTCTAGCATACACGTTGCCATATGGAGCTGCCAAAGAAAAGGTGCGCATATACAATGTGACTAGAGGCTGGGGCGCCTCCTCACTGGTCCTTCACGGTCCAAATTTGTTTTCTGCTGCGGTCATCTTTCTTTTGACCCGTAGGATGATCTTTAAAGCTCTGTAGCGCTAATTTCTAGCAAATAACTGCTGAGTTGCGAGTTACAATCTTGTCCTAGCACCTACCATCTCTGTTTCATAATGTAAGACATTTTATTAAGTTAAACGTATGGAGTATAACAAGTTTTTCTATCATCTGTATGGACAAAATCAAATAAGGTCAGTGACAATTTTGTTTGCCCGAACCACAAACGAGCTGCACAAATAGTATTGTTCACGATCTTTTTTCTTATTATGAAAACGCCAGACATGTAACAAAAATAATACAATAAGCTTTATATGAGCTACATTTCCAACACAAAGCCTGTACACATACAAATGGTTTGACCTGGAATGTTAATACAGCATGAATGTTCATCCAGGCTTTAACTGCTATTGTGCACGTGCACCTGTTTGTAGTCGTTAACAAGTGCAGAATATATTTCAGCTGGAGTGTCGTTGGAAATTGCTTTTTCCAAACCTCCTGTCGTGACAGACTTTGTGTCTGTCGTGCCGCCTCGGCAGTCTGCCGCGATAAATTCCTCTGTCGCGGCAGAGCAGCAGCGGAGTGCTTACGGGGACGATCTGGCTGTGTCCATGGCGAGCAACTTGGAGTCGCTCGAGCAGACCAACAGGAGGTCTGTGCACTCGCCACGTACCCCAGGCGGGTGTGCTGGTCTCGGGTGTATGTTTGTGCCGGCAAGCTCTCCAAGTCTCCCAGGCGGGGAGGCTGGATCGAGTTCGCCGCCGGCGCAGCTGGTCTCTACTGAGCGCAGAAGTGGTTCTTTGACGCCGCCAGCAAAAGGGACCAGAGTGTTACTGCCTGTGGTGTCGCCGGTGCCAAAGAACCAAAGTGTTGCTGCTTTTGGAGGGATTGCTCATGGATTGGCCGGGGGGCGTCGCTCCAGTGCACGTATTCGGGCTCAACCAAATGCCGATGACACCGCGATGGAGAGAGCCATGTCGTTGGCTGGCCACCGAGACTCCTTTAAAGGTACAAATTTAAATTCAGCTTTCTCAATTGTCTCTAAATTCACATATCGAGTCTCTAAATTCGGCTAAGGAGATTAAAATCTGTGAAGCGCAGCAGTCCATTCATTTGTGGAATAAAACCGTTTTTGCGAAGGAAAATGCAGAAGATGATCCATAATTTAGTTGTTTCTAAAGCATCTAGTCTTTGCGAGGATTTATTGGACGATGTGCATGTTGAGAATCATACGAATACTCTCATTCATACCGAAAAAGTGAAAAAAACTCGGGGGAAAAAACTACTCTGGAAAACCTGTACGTAGGAGTGTTAGACTAAAAGGTGATTTCATAGTTTAGCATGCATAATTTGAAAGGGATTTTTTGGAACAGCCATGGGCTTCGTGACCCAGGTAAACACTTTTTCAAGAAACAATGAGAGAGGAACGGTTAGATTTCATTGCTCTTTCAGAGACAGGAAGATCTTACTTTGCAACTCCTTTTTTAAACCATCTTTTGGCCGGTTTTGATTTCACATGGTTCTGCTTACCACCTCATGGGAGGTCGGGTGGAATGCTTGTTGGTTTCAATTCAGCAACTCTACAAGTCAAGAAAGTTGATGGGGGAGATTACTGTCTTAAATTCCATTCACGCTCAAAAGATGATGGTTTTGAGTGGGTCTTGGTAACAGTATATGGTGCTGCCCAAGATGCCCAGAAATCCAACTTTTTGTCTGAGTTGGTCCGAATTTGTGACACTGAAACATTACCTCTCTTAGTGGGTGGGGATTTCAATATTATTCGGAAACCCGAGGAAAAGAATAACGATAATTTGAACCTCAATGGCCCTTTATGTTTAATGCCATTATCGATAGTCTCGACCTGAAAGAAATCGGTCTGTCAGGTAGACAATATACGTGGGCAAATAATGGAGACACTCCAACATACGAGAAGTTGGATCGTGTTCTTTCTAATGTCGAGTGGGAGCAGAAATTTCCAATGGTCACGGTGCGTGCAATGACCCGAGTGGGGTCAGACCATACACCTCTGTTATTAGACTCCGGTACTCATGCTCACATGGGTAATAAGGCACCTCTATCAGAGACGATCTTCTTAGGAACACCATGTAAACTCACAATTCTCTTCATGTAGATATCTGCGAGCTTTGCACTCGTGTAAGTGGTTTTCACAGGGATAAAGTGAGCCACTTTGGTCAGACGGTCAACAATCACCCATATCGAATCATAACCTGACTTGGTTCTGGGTAGTCCGGTGATGAAATCCATTCCAATTTGCTCCCATTTCCATTCTGGTACTGGTAATGGTTGTAGCAGTCCAGCGGGTTTCTGATGTTCTGCCTTTACGCGGCTACACACGTCACACTTGGCAATATATTCTGCGATATCCCTCTTCAGACCATTCCACCAAAATCTCTCCTCTATATCCATATACATCTTGGTGTTACCCGGATGTATTGAATAAGGTGAGTCATGTGCCTCTTGTAGGATTAATTTCCTAAGTTCTTCATCTTGCGGCACACAAATACGGTTCTCAAACCACATCGTGCCTTGTTCATCCTCCCGGAATCCTTTGGCCTTGCCTTCACTCAGATTGGTCTTGATTTCTTCCATCACTTTATCTCCCTTCTGTGCTTCTCGAATCCTATCCATCAGCATGGGTTGTACCTCTAATGAAGCTACGAATCCATTGGGTACCACTTCTAGTCTAAGGTCCTCAAATGCATTGCACAAATCTTCCGGCAATTCTCATGCCGTTAATCCATCAACATGAACCTTACGGCTTAATGCGTCAGCCACTACGTTGGCTTTTCCTGGGTGATATTGCAAACTCAAATCATAATCTTTTATGAGTTCTAACCATCTCCTTTGTCTCATGTTCAGCTCCTTCTGGGTGAAGATATATTTGAGACTCTTGTGATCGGTGAATACCTCACACTGTTTTCCCATCAGATACTGTCTCCAAGTCTTCAGTGCATGAACCACTGAGGCCAACTCTAAATCATGAGTAGGATAGTTGACTTCATGCTTCTTGAGCTGTCTAGAGGCGTAAGAAACTACTTTGCTTCCCTGCATCAAGACACTTCCTAAACCATGACGCGATGCATCGCAATATACTTGGAAATCTTTTTCTATATCTGGTAGACACAAGACTGGTGCTGAAACTAATCGCTTCTTCAAATCTTGGAAACTGGTTTCGCAGGCTTCAGTCCACTAGAACTTTTTATCCTTCTTCAACAACTCCATCATTGGTTTGGCAATCTTCGAGAAATTCTCAATAAACCTCCTATAATATCCTGCCAATCCCAGAAAACTACAGATTTCTTCCACGTTCTTGGGTGGTTCCCATTCTGTCACTGCGGACACCTTTTCTGGGTCTACTGCGATCCCTTCCTTAGATACCACATGTCCTGAGAATCCAACTTTCTCCAACCAAAATTCACACTTGCTGAATTTGGCATACAACTTGTGCTCTCTCAACCTCGGCAACACTATGTGTAGGTGTTCCTCATGCTCCTTGTGACTTTTGGAATAAATTATTATGTCGTCAATGAAGACAACAACAAATTTATCCAGAAAATCCATGAATACCTTAGTCATCATATTCATGAAATAAGCTGGTGAATTGGTCAAACCAAAAGGCATCACTGTGTACTCATACAGACCATACCTAGTGGTAAATGCGGTCTTGGGTATGTCCATCTCCCTAACCTTCATTTGGAAATACCCTGATCGAAGATCGATCTTAGAGAATACACATGCACCTTCCAATTGATCAAACAGATCATTGATCTTGGGTAGTGGGTATTTATTCTTGATAGTCACTTCGTTCAGTGAACGATAATCTGTAACTAGCCTCTGCGTACTATCCTTCTTCTCGACAAATAGTATCGGAGCTCCCCATGGTGAAGAACTCGGACGAATGAATCCCTTCTGCAGATGTTCATCTAACTATTTCTTGAGTTCCTTCAATTCATCTACCGCCATTGGATATGGCCTCTTGGCTATGGGTCCTGTCCCCGGTACCAATTCAATGAGAAACTCCACATCTCTATCTGGTGGCATTCCTGGCAATTCTTCTGGAAATACATCAGGATATTCTCTCACTATGGGTACCTCTTCAAGGCTAACCCCCTTAAGAGAATTTAGCTTAACCCGCTTCAGCTTGAACTTGGATTTAAATTTGACTCTTTTGTTCTCCGGAGTGGTCAGTGCAATTGTTCTGCTTGCACAATCTATTATTCCCTCGAATCGAGTCATCCAATCCATCCCTAAAGTGACATACAGACCTTGGGATTCTAGAACGATCAGATTTACTGGAAATCGGTGTGCCCCTATCTCTAACCACAATTGTCTACACCAAGTATGTACTAGCATTTCTCCTCCCGGTGAACTTACCCTAATAGGATTCCTCATAGTTTCAATGGGTATTGCATTTTTGTTCACAAAGGTTCTTGATATGAATGAATGAGATGCTCCGGTATCAAATAAAACCAATGCTGTAAAGGAGTTGAGTAAAAGCGTACCAATCACAGCATCAGGTTCATCGTATACTTCCTCCACGTTGACATGATTCACATGTCCCTTCTGGAATGGATTAGGCTTGGAGGCTTACTCGGCCTTCTTTTCTGGGCACTCATTTGAGTAATGTCCCTTGTTCTTGCACTTGTAACAAGTCACCTGACTGATGTCTCTCTTGTGTTCATGACGATGCTGTCCATTGCCATTATTGTTCCCCTTGCCATGGTTGTGTCCGTTTCCATTCCCATGTCCATTCCCTCCTTTGTTTCCATTATTATGGTTATGGCCATGGTGGTTGTGGCCATTCCCATGCTTGTGAAAGTTATTCCTCCACTATGCTCATGAAAGTGTGGCTTCTTCTGTATGGGTCCTGAATTGTACTTGCTGCTGCTGCCACTATACTTCCTCTTCCTGGTCTCCTCTTTCCTGATGTTGTCATCCAGTGTGATGGCTTGATCCAGAAGTGCTTGATAATTTGGTGCATACGCCACTGACAAAGGAATTTTCAGTTCACCGCTGAGTCCCTTAAGGAATTTATCCTTCCTCTTAGCATCAGTATCAATGTCCTCTAGAACATAGCGTGATAGAGCACAAAAATCCTCCATGTATTCCTTCAGATTCCTGTTACCTTGCCTCAGATTGCGGAACTCATCTTTCTTCAGGTTCATGATTCCTGAGGAAATGTGAGCATTGCGGAATCCCTCCTTGAACGTGTCCCAAGTGAGTCCAGCTAGAGGATGTGTAATCTGGTAGGTCTCCCACCACTGTGCTGCTGGTCCTTCAAGTAGGTGAGCAGTGAATCTCACCATCTCCGCATCATTGCACTCACAAGTGACTAGGTCCTTGTGCACAGCACGTAGCCAGTCATCTGCTACAATGGGTTCAGTGGCTATAGAGAACTTATTTGGTCTAAGTCTCAGAAATCTAGTGAGCCTGTCCACTGGGGGTAGGGGTGGTGGTGGTGGCGGTGGAGGTGGTGGTGGTGGTGCATTCTGGTTCGCCAAAAATTGTGCCATCATGTTCATCAATTACGTCTGTGCTGCCATAATCTGTTGCATCACATCATTGTTGTTGTTGTTGTTGTTGTGGTTGTCGGGGCACGGCGAGGAGGCATCTATGGTTACAGCATAGGTAAGCATAGACAGAAAGATCTAAAAGAAATATTTCTACCCATACAAGCAATTATCAACAAACAACCATAACCAACCAATCAAACAATAGGAACAAGCAAAATTTTATAAAATTTCGAAATTTATAGTTTTGAAAACTTAACTAACACGATATAGGTTCTAACACAAGCGCACTAGTACTGCCATACCACATTTTGATAGGTCAATACTCTAACGCGAGACGATAACTAATAACCTATGTAGAGTGGTGGTCTCGACTATGTCTTCCTTCTAAAAGTTCTTCTTAAGTGTCTTTTGAAACTCCATTTCACAATCCATAGCCATAATCATCATTGATCCTTTGTTGATATATTCTATGAGGTTGGTCATCTAAAACAAGAGAAGGTAATTTAGAAAGCAATAGTTGAGAAAGGTACAAGAAAGATATTTGGAAAGATTTGGATAAGAAGAAAATAAATTTTGTTCCTATGGTCTAATTTCTAATCCAAACCTAGGGTTTTCGAGCCTACAGGCAACATTACGCTCTGATACCATTCTGTAGCACCCTCACTTTGAAAAGCAAGAATACATTGTGAATATGCTAGGCCCTGGATCGAGTATGGCTAGCATTCACCAACAGGATGTAATATCATGCATAAATGTTAAACGTTATTACATCGCAAGTACGAATGATCCAGAAAAAAAAGTACTTTATTACAACTTTGCATAGCCGAAGCTAGCTTAAAATAAATAAAGTTCCACAAATATTATTCAGAGTTCAAGCAGCAAATAAATAACAGAGAGCTCCATCATCTTCATGAGCCACTGGTGAACATGTTGGTTGTAAGCTCGAAATAGACAAACGTCCTTACTCCTCATCTGAACAACCTGCAATATTAACATTGCAGCCCAGGGAATTTTGGTCAATACCTTGTGACAGGCTGGTAAGTGTCATACTATGGTGGATATTTAATGGCAAAGACTATTCTACATGCATATCTGGCTGGTGGATTTCATGGCTCGTGCGCAAAGCAACTTTTATCCTACACTTGAAAAGCTTTTCTTTTAAAACCAACTATTATTGAGATAAACATGGCATGAAAACCAATATCTCTTCTACCCTTGTTCACCCATCAAATTTTATTCTAAAATTGGAATGAATGAGATTCTTCTGTCGACCACCTTGCTTAGTTACTCAAATTGTCCATAACCGTGGACACGGCTAAGATCTTAGTTTTATTTACTCTCGAGAGTTTGTGGCACTTTCCCCACTAGACTCAACTAACCCAAACTTCCAAAACACTCATTTAGTGAAAAGAAAAGGAGAGAGTCGAGACGAGATCTTTCAGAAGAGTTTTCCCATACACATGTCCGAACAATACCCACCTACATCCCCTACATCTGCTTGTTCGTCCGGTCAGGTCTACTCAACTTACTTAATCAAGACAGAGCCCATATGACTAGTGGCTGCACTGGAAGTAAACTAGACACGGAGTGACATGAAATCTCTAATACCCTGGGTGGCAAACCACAAGTGCACATACTCAGGTTCACACCATGGAAATGGGCCTGAGTAGCCACTCAACTTTAAACAACCGGTAGAGCAACACCAAATCCACCCAGGTGATTGATTAATTTAGTAGAATTTTTCTTAACTCATCTACCACAAAACATTCATCTTTCCAGCAAGCCAAACTACTAAATTAATATAGGTCACTAGTCATCTAAATCATGTGGCTAACCTAACAGGTTTGCATAGCATAATAACTTTAATAAAAACAACCTATCATGCATGCTACTGGAAAAATAGTCTACAATGCCATATAAAAATAGTAATAGGCCATTCATGAATTTTGTGTATGCACTTGCCTTGGTAGTTGTTCAGGTTGTTGCAACACTCACAACACTCCTGGCACTCTTCACAATCTAAACAAACAATTGCATCAAATCAATACACAGACAAAATGGCAGTACAATAAAATATGCATGCAAGATGATTTTCTAACACACAAGTCAAGGTTAAACAATTAATAAAGTTATTACTTTCTGTTATTTACTATATGCATGATGCTCATGATTCATAATTTTAGTGATTTAAATAATTTTAAAACAATTACTATGGTCAAAATGCCACTATTTGAGTTTTTACAAAACATTATCAATGCATGATGCAAAAGTGCAAACCAAAAATACTACTGGACAGAGGACACTGAAAGACACACTTTTGTAGAAGAAATCAATTTAAAATAACTTATAGATTTAAAGATATGCCAAAATTACTCAATTATCTCATTTGAAATTTGAATAATTTTAAATTGGAAAAATAGAAAACTAATAATTCTAAAATAATCTACAGATCATAAGGTTTTCAAAAATATAAATTTCATTAAATTTGGCCAAGCCATTAAAAAGATATAAAGGTTTTAAGGTTCAGGGGTTTTTCTATAAAACTGCCAAATTAAAACAATTCGGCCGAAATTCAGAAAAAGGGCGGCTGATGTGGCGTTGACGTGGCGCTGACAGGGTGCGGACTGTGCGGCTGACTCAGCGTGATCTGATTGGTTGATACCGGTTCGATTTAGGGAATTAAAATGAACCGTACGATCTAGATCTAACGGCTACGATTAAACGCATCTAGGGTCGGCCGGAGTTAGGGTTACGGCGAGCGGCGGTGGACGGCAGCGACGCGTCGGCATCACATGTTCCCAGCGATCTACAGTGCTCCAGGACGTGCAAATCTCACCTCGGTGATCGGCGTGACGAGGGGATGTCGGTGGCGAGGTGGCGTGCTCGGTGATCTTCTCCTCCTCCGGTGATTGCTCGCCGGAGTTGCGGGTGGCGGCGGGTAGCTTCGGTCGTGCACGTTAATGTCGATCTGGCGATGATAAAAATAGGTGATGATGTCCAGAAGCTCCGCAATGAAGAAACAAAGCGAATAGAGGGAAAGGGAGGAGCTGGAGTCGTCGGTGAACGTCCGGAGCTCGGGATTTACCGGCAGCGGAGCTGCGGGCGGCACGAGCTTCAGCGCGGCAGCCTGGCGGCGCTTTTTCTAGGGTTTTGGTGCGGAAGAACTGCGGATGCGAAGGGGTTTAAATAGGCAGTGCGGGGCGACGAATCCGTGCCGAAATCGTTAGGATTCGATCGAATCCTTGTTGGTCACGACGTCGGACGAGAGAGAGAAGGAAAGAGAGAAAGAAAAGAGAGAGGGGAGAAAGAGGCCGGGGCTACGGGGAGGATGGGCTGGCCTTGGGCCGGTTAGCTGGGCTGGCTCGGGTGGCTGCGGCCCCTTTCTTTCTTTTGACAAATCTTTTTCTCCTTTTTCTTCTCTGTTTTAAAAACTGAAAATAAAACCAGTTCAAAACTTTTTGGATAAATTTGTAAAAATACTTTTTAGAGAGCTTATTCAAAATACAATATTATGGCACTGGTCTTGCCATCAAGTAAAATCAAAATATTTGAAAATTTGGCTAATGTTGCTTAGCACCTTTAATGCCATAATTTGGATAAATAGAACAAAAGGAACAAACCACTAAGATTTAAATAAACTAAATTCAACAAACAAATGCATAAGATGAATGAATGCATGCTTATGCAATTTTTGAAAATTGGGATGTTACAACTTCTCGTTTGAATTAGCTTGGCCACGCCAAGATGGATTCTATGGTATGGTGGCAGCCGAGTGGAATGCAGTGAATAAAGGTGCATCACCGATTGAAGTTTGGCAAAATAAAATTAGGCATCTAAGGAGATTCCTGAAAGGTTGGGCCAAAAATAAAAGCGGTAAATATAAGAAGGAAAAAGAAAAATGGTTAAAAAGTATTGATGAATTGGATATCAAAGCTGTGAGTATTCCTCTTTCTGCATCCGAACAGGAAGCACTAAGAGATGCTAATGAGCGGATTAATAACTTACGGCGTGACGAGGAAACCAAATGGGCCCAGAGAGCGAAGGTCAAACATGTTCAGGAGGGGGGTAATAACACAAAATATTTTCACCTCATTGCAAATGGTAAACATCGGAAAAAGAATTTTTTTCAACTAGAGCAAGATGAAGGAACTATAGTGGGCAGCGAAAATCTAAAGGTCTATATTACTGAATACTACAAAAGATTATTTGGAGCGCCGGCCCCGAATGATTTTTCTTTGGATGAGAACCGTGTAAATGATATACCACAAGTATCATCTCAGGAGAATGAAGCCCTCACGGCTGCCTTCTCTGTGGAGGAAGTGTATGAGGCAATTTCACAAATGGAACTCAACAAATCACCTGGACCAGACGGGTTTCCGGCCGAATTTTATAAAAAGTTTTGGGACATCATCAAAAGCGACTTGATGACCATGTTTGTTCAGCTACATCAGGGGAATTTGCCACTGTATAAACTGAATTTTGGAGTAATTACTTTGATCCCAAAAAAGGAAGAGGCGGTTCAAATACAACAATATAGACCGATTTGCCTTCTTAATGTCAGTTTTAAGATATTCACTAAGGTAGCCACTAATCGCGTTACAGGGATCGCCCATAATGTGATTAGACCTACACAACCGGCTTTCATGCCAGGTCGTCATATTTTAGAAGGAGTAGTTGTGCTCCATGAAACCATCCACGAGCTTCATAGGAAAAAAATGGATGGAGTCATTTTTAAAATCGATTTTGAGAAGGCGTATGATAAAGTGAAATGGTCGTTCCTCCAACAAGTTATGCGTATGAAAGGATTTGCACCTGCGTGGTGCAAATGGATTATGCAATTTGTTTAGGGAGGATCTGTTCGAATAAGAGTCAATGATGACATTGGCCATTATTTTCAAACCAGAAAAGGGCTTCGACAACGAGATCCGTTATCCCCGATGCTTTTTAATATTGTAGCGGATATGTTGGCCATTCTTATTGCAAGGGAAAAAGAGGATGGTCAAGTTTGAGGTCTCATACCTCACTTAGTGGAGGGTGGGATCTCTATCCTACAATATGCTGATGATACAATCTTATTTATGGAACATGATTTGGCGTGGTAAATATGAAATTGATCCTTTGCATTTTTGAACAACTATCGGGCCTCAAAATTAATTTTCACAAGAGTGAAATTTACTGTTTTGGAAAGGCAAGAGAGGAGGAGAGCCAGTACAAACAATTCTTTGGATGTGAGGCAGGTTCCCTCCCTTTTAAATACCTAGGGGTACCCATCCATTACAGGAAGCTCCTAAATTCTGAGTGGTATCCAGTTGAATACCGTTTTCAAGGAAAACTTGGCTGCTGGAAAGGCAAGATGCTCTCTTATGGAGACCGTCTCGTCTTAGTTAATTCGGTACTAACAAGTTACCAATGTTTATGTTATCGTTTTTAGAGATACCCAAATGGGTACGGAAACGACTTGACGTTTACAGGTCGAGTTTTTTTTGGCAGAGTGATGAGAACAAACGAAAGTACCGATTAACACAATGGAATATTATATGCAGACCTAAAGATCAAGGGGTTTAGGGGTTGAGGTCCTAGAATTAAAAAATAAATGTCTGCTCAGTAAGTGGCTCTTTAAACTTTTACATGTGGAAGGGGTGTGGCAAGAACTGTTGCGTAACAAGTATCTTTCCAACAAAACCTTGGCTCAAGTGGAAGCCCGACCAACTGATTCTCCATTTTGGAAGGGCCTCATGAAAGTTAAAGATGAGTTCTTTAAGCGAGGTCTTTTTAAAATCGAAGATGGTTGTTCCACTAGATTTTGGGAAGATATATGGTTAGGTGATTCCTCGTTACAGTCCCAATACCCATCACTCTATAACATTGTCCAACGGAAAAGCGTTCTGTTAACAGTGTGCTTTCTAGTTCACCCCTTAATATAAGTTTTAGGAGGGCTCTAATTGGAGATAAGTGGGATGCTTGGTCTCATTTATGTCACAGATTGATGAGTGTTCAATTATTGGATACACCTAATGTTTTTGTCTGGAAATTAACGACCAATGGTTTGTTTACCGTTAAGTCTATGTACGAGGACATGATGAATTGACACACAAGATTTTTGCGTAAATATCTTGGAAACTGAAAGTACCGCTAAAGATAAAAGTGTTTATGTGGTTTCTTAATAGAAAAGTGCTGCTTACAAAAGATAATCTTGCTAGACGGAACTGGCAGGGATGTACTAAGTGCTCTTTTTGTGGCTAAGACGAGACAGTAGAACATTTATTCATTTCCTGTCCTTTTGCAAAAAAAATTGGCGTATTGTTCATAGCATATATAGTATCACACCGCCGGCTAATATTACTAATATGTTTGGTAATTGGATGAATGGGATTGATAGAAAGACTAAGGCCCAAATTCGGATTGGTATCTCAGCCTTATGTTGGTCGATTTGGAACTGTCGAAATAATTTGGTTTTTAATCGAACAAGATACTTTCATGTTTTGCAGGTAATCAATATGGCAGTCCATTGGATTCAGCCGTGGGCGTTTCTCCTACCTTCGGACTAGTGAGGTCCTATGGTTACTGGATGTACACGGCTCCTGGAGGTCACACAGGATATCTTCAGCCGGGCTACGTGGCAGCATATTAGTCGACTCCGAGATGTGTAGTTGCTTTATGTTGTCTGTTTTCGTTGGTTGATATATGTTTCAACCTTATGTGACCCATAAATTATAAACTTTGATACACTGCAATAAGCACTAGTGGAAAAATGGTCTTTGGGAAGGGGGGAGCCATTAGGCCCGGTTCAGTGACAAACCGGGACCAATGCCTGGCATTGGTCCCGTTTCGACCGGCTAGGGTCCCGTGAGGCATTGGTCCCGGTTGGGCTAGGGGCATTAGTCCCGGTTCGTGCTGTCAACCGGGACTAAAGCTCCCTCAGAGCATTAGTCCCGGTTGACAGAATGAAACGGGACTAATAGTCCCCTGCCTACAAAGCCAGCCGGCCAGCTTGTACTCCTCTATTTTTTCTGCTAGGAGGTGTGAGAGGTGGGTGCTAGTTTGTTTTCCTTTGCTATGCACTAGAGGTGTTCAATGAAATGCCCGAGCCACATTTAAGTTCACACAAAATGATATGAGGTGCCCGAGCCACCCTTAGGCTTTGTCCTCTCTCTTTCCTCCGTTCGATCGAGGTTAATTAGCAACCTTTGTCCTTTTCATCTGTAATTGATACAAATTTTGCATGTGTCGATATACGGTGGTCATTTCAGTATTCAAGATGTTATTCTAATGGTATTTGATAAACTTAATTATATGATATGCAGATGGATGAACGGAAGCGATGGATGTATGGCGACCGACGCAGTTCCGATTTTATTGCAGGCCTGCATAAATTTATCCATGTGGCTGAGGCAAACAAAGAGGATGGTTTTATGCCTTGTCCATGTGTGGACTGTCGGAACGTCAAGGAGCACTCTTCCTCGAGAACCCTTCAAGGCCACCTGCTTCAGAGAGGTTTCATGCCCAGCTATAATTGTTGGACCAAGCACGGAGAAAGAGGGGTTATGATGGAAGACAATAAAGAAGAAAAGGATGATGAGAACTATCCTATGTTCCCTTAAGAATACGGTGATACTGCGATGGAAGACAATGAAGAAGAAGGAGGTGAAGAACAACAGACGTCAGATGAGCCCGATGATGGTCTTGGTTGGGTCATTTCTGATGCAAAACGAGAATGCGATACGGAAAAGGAGAAGCTGAAGTTGGAGGCCATGCTAGAGGATCACAAAAAGTTGCTGTATCCAAATTGCGAAGAAGGCAGCACAAAGCTCGGTACCACACTGGAATTGCTGAAATGGAAGGCAGAGGCTGGTTTATCTGACAAGGGATTTGAGAAGTTACTGAAAATAATGAAGCCGAAGCTTCCAAAGGATAATGAATTGCCCGAGACTACGTACGAAGCAAAGAAGGCTATCTGCCCTCTAGGATTAGATGTGCAGAAGATACATGCATGCATCAATGACTGTATCCTTTACCGCGGTGAGGAGTACGAGAATTTGGATGCATGTCCGGTATGCACTGCACTGCGGTACAAGATCAGACAAGATGACCCTGGTGATGTTGAGGGCGATGACGAGCCCCCCAGGAAGAGGATTCCTGCTAAGGTTATGTGGTATGTTCCTATAATACTACGGTTGAAACGTCTGCTCAGAAACAAAGAGCATGCCAGGTTGTTGCGATGGCATAAAGAAGAGCGTAAGAAAGACGGGAAGTTGAGACACCCCGCCGATGGGTCGCAGTGGAGAAAAATCGAGAGAGAGTTCTCGGACTTTGCAGGTGACGCAAGAAACTTATGGTTTGGTCTAAATACAGACGGTATGAATCCTTTTGGGGAGCAGAACTGCAGTCACAACACCTGGCCCGTGACTCTATGTATCTACAACCTTCCTCCTTGGTTGTGCATGAAGCAGAAGTTCATTATGATGCCAGTTCTCATCCAAGGCCCGAAGCAACCCGGCAACGACATTGATGTGTACCTAAGGCCATTAGTTGATGAACTTTTGCAGTTGTGGGCCATACCAGGTGTACGTGTGTGGGATGAGCACAAACAGATGGAATTTAACCTACGAGCGTTGCTGTTCGTAACCATCAATGATTGGTCTGCTGTTAGTAACATTTCAGGACAGTCAAACAAGGGATATAACGCATGCACGCACTGTTTAGATAAGACTAAAGGTGCATATTTGGAAAAATTTAAGAAGGTCGTGTACCCGGGGTGTCGTCAATTTCTTCCAGCCAATCATCCCGTAAGAAAGAAAGGCAAGCATTTCAAAGGTGAGGCAGATCACCGGAAGAAGCCTAACCTCCCTGATGGTGATGCTATATTTGGTATGGTCAAGGACATAGAAGTAATATTTGGAAAGGGTCCTGGCAGTCAATCTGTTCCGAAAGTCGTCGCTACCGGATAGGCGCCCATGTGGAAGAAGAAATCTATATTGTGGGAGCTACCCTATTGGAAAGTCCTAGAGGTCCGGTCTTCAATCGACGTGATGCACGTGACAAAGTCTTTGCGTGAACCTGCTAGGCTTCCTTGGCGTGTATGGGAAGACAAAAGATACACCGGAAGCACGGGAGGGCCAGCAGCGTATGAAAGACCCAAACAACAAGCATACGGATAAAGGGTGTCATTACTTAAGCAGCTACGCTCTTACGAAAGCAGAGAAGGAAATATTTTTGAATGCCTGAGCAGTATCAAGGTCCCGGCTGGCTTCTCGTCAAATATAAAGGGAATAATAAATATGGCAGATAAAAAATTCCAAAACCTGAAGTCTCATGATTGCCACGTGATTATGACGCAGTTGCTTCCGATTGCATTAAGGGGGCTTCTATCGGAAAATGTTTGAGTACCCATTGTGAAGCTATGTGCATTTCTCAATGCAATATCTCAGAAGGTAATCGATCAAGAAAGTATGACAAGGTTACAGAACAATGTGGTCCAATGTCTTGTTAGTTTTGAGTTGGTGTTCCCCCCATCATTTTTCAATATTATGACGCATCTCCTGGTTCACCTAGTCGACGAGATTGCAATTCTCGGTCCTGTATTTCTACACAATATGTTCCCCTTCGAGAGGTTCATGGGAGTCTTGCAGAAATATGTTCATAACCATGCTAGGCCAGAAGGAAGCATCTCTAGAGGCTATGGAACAGAGGAGGTCATTGAGTTTTGTGTTGACTTTATTCCCGACATTAAGTCGATTGGTCTTCCTGAATCGCGGCATGAGGGGAGACTTAGTGGAATAGGCACGCTAGGAAAGAAAGCAATGATATGTAGGGACGGGCATTCTTTCACAGCACACTACACATTTCTACAAAGTTCCACCTTTGTGGCTCCGTATATCGAGGTACACAAGAATAGTGTACGCTCCAAAAACCCAGGGAAGCCTGACTCCTGGTTTGGTAAGCAAAATATCAAGTATGAGAGTAATATGTTTGGCAATCTGAAATTCATAGGCAAATGATTATCTATGCAATATTTTCTTATGTCGAAACAACCATTTAAGTGATATTGAATTTGTAACTATAGTCCTTACATGATGTTAGATCAGTAAGCAAGATTAGTTATCTTGATAAAACAATTCGCTCAATTAAGATAAAAACGGTTATCCTTTTCGATAGGTAGGTCACGGCAGAGACGGCTCCAAAAATAACTTTCGTATTTTGCAGAAACTATGGAACCACACGGCAGAGACAAAAATGAGGAAAATATCCTCGAGTATATGATCCGTGGCGAGGATGTCGCAAGTCACTTTCTGAACGACTCCGGTGAGGGGGATGAGTCTCTCAACGGAGGAGACGGCGTATGGGAAGAGGCCGAACTCGGCGTCTCCGATGAGGGAGAAGCCGACAAGGCAGAAGCCGGCGGCTCCGGTGCAACATTGATTAATACAAACTCCAATGAGGTGCATATATATTTATATTAATTAATTTAGCCTCTGTTGTCTATATACACATATTAACAGTCTTTCTTCTTTTAGCCATCCAGATCGAGCAAATCCTCTGTGAGGACGAAACGAGGCCCAAGCAAAAAGTTGGAGGACCATCTCTGGTACAGGATCGAAGAAGTCGCTGCAGATGGCGAACCCATTGCTCCAATTGATGTTAGAAAAAAATTTGTGAAGCAATGCGGTGTTGTTGTTAGGGACTACGTCCCAATCACCATCCGAGAATGGAATAAGCCAAGGGATCCTAAAGTTAGCTGGCTCGGCCCAGTAGGCAAAAAACACCTTTTTGAAAAGGTCATGGTTAATTTCACCTTGCTGTTGCCAGAAGTGGATCCAGAGGAGGGGAAGCTAGATGAGAAGGAGATGGCTGCCCAACAAAAAGCTCTAGAAGATAAAGTCAAGGCGTGGGTTCTTAAGAAGATGGCGGAGCTATTCAACAAATTTAAGAAAAGATTGTACACCGACTTTATCTTGAAAGATAAAACTCCGGATTTCGATCACGGGTATGAGAAGATAAGAGACTACCGGGAAGATTTTGTGGCATACAAGAAATTGGAGGAAGCTCAGTTAAAGTCTGCAATAAATAAGGCAAATGCGGCTAAAACGAAGTACCACCATACTATGGGGCCTGGTGGCTACGCCTTTTCCATGCCTAAGTGGGAAAAACTTGAGGATGACCTGCTGGCTAAAGGGATCGTTCCAGAGCCTATAAAGAAGGATGGATCGAACGGTCAAGAAATTGGTTTTACGGGCATGGGGGCACATTGGACGCAGAAGGGAAGTGCATATATAACAGAAGACACAAGGATAATCCCCTACTACCCATCGAAGACATTAGGAAAGCAGCAAAGGATGTTGAAGATGGACGGTTCCGTCCTGATAGAGAGGATGACGCGCTTGCACGCGCCCTTGGGAATAAAGAACACGAAGGACGAACATGAGGCACCCCAGGCTCCAAGCCGTGGGCACATGGGTTTCCCGAGGAAAGGAAAAAAATTCCCGATAGAAGTCATCTGAGGAGAAAGGAAAGGGAGGCAAGGGAAGCAAGCGCTGCTGCAGACCGGCTGCGTCATATAGAAGAAACAATGAAGCGGCAGCAGGATCAAATTGACCGACTTAGCCAGCAAGGCACTGCCGGCCTATCTCAGCAGCACGTTGTAGAAGCTGTAGTCGATGCTACCGACCCATCGAATCGGAAAAGCAGTGTGGCTTCGAGCATGCTCCCGGCTGGTGATGATGATGCACTGACGACGGCTCCTCTTCGTCGCTACCCAGTGGATGATATCACGGAGAGCACACCTTGTGAGCTACATGTGAAAGTGTTCAACTTAACCATGAAGGTGGCGGTCGGCTATGCCGTACCAATTGGACCTACACCAACTTTCCATTGCTCCCCGGTTCCTCATGGCTATGCTGTTGTCGGGGTGGATGAAGTTAGTAAAGGATTTGAGGAGCTGAAGCTGGAACACCCTGCAGGTGAAGATGGGGAGGTGGTTGAACTTGGAGAAGCCAGGAAAGGGACCATTCTATGGCCAAAGGAATTCATCGTGCTTCCAAACTGGCCGCCAAGGCCATCGACTCCTCAGAGTAGCAATCCATCTTCGCCGCCGACTCACCAGTCTCCAGCGCAACAGTCCTCTCCGCCGTCGCCGCCTCAGGCGCCGTCTCCGCCGCCTAACAAGTCTCCAGCGCAGCCATCTCCGCCGCCTCAGTCTCCAGCCCGGCCGTCTCCGCCGCCTCAGTCTCCAGCACAGCCGTCTCCGCCGCCACGTAAGTCATCTCCGGCGCCGCGTGTGGGTACTCTGGGGTTGGATAAAACCGATCACCGAAACGTAAGAGGTCACCCCTCCCAAAAGTACCTCACAAGAATCTTGCCAAGAGACCTTACGACCGTACTGTAACAGCCCAGATTTGATACCCTAAAATATGGGCCAAATTTTCACTTTTTGCTTTGCATTGCATCATGGCATACATTATTAAATTGCTAAATTTAATCAAAGCAACCAATGGAAAACATTAAAGGGAAGCAAAACACTTCCTAAAATTCCCAAACCAAATGCAATTGCTCAAAGTGGCAAAACAAAATATTCTTCAGTTTCCATATTTGTCCAGGAAGTTCCAAGAGTGCAAAATAATATTCTTGCTTTGTGCTTTTATAAGACTATAAAATTGATAGTTGGAATTGATCAAATTGCATTAAGTAAACCCTATGAACAAATGTTATGCAAAGATTTTTATTTTGCAACACCAAATTTTGTCAAGCTTCTACATGTCATGAGGAGGCTGCATGAATTTTTGCAGGTTTTATAAAAAGGTTTAAATGCCTCAATTAAAAATGAGAACTTCAAATAGTTGCAAATCAACTTTGAATTTTGAAACCAAGTTAAACCTTTCAAAAATTAAAAACAAAAATATGGTGAGCTTCCTTATATTATTGTGAGCCTCCCTGATTTTTCTCATAATTTTTTTGGAAATGATCTGATGCCTTAATTAAATGGAAATGGCTGCTGCTCTTTTAAAAGAAATAAAACAGAAAAGACAGAAAACAGGCAGGGGGTTTTCTGCAAAAGTTCCTTCTCCTGCACGCTGTAGCGGCCATGGCTGTAGCGACCGAGCTCGACGCCGCGTCCCCGACGCACCCGCTCGATCCCTGGCTTCCATCGGTGGATAAGAAGGCTCCCCGTTGCCCTAGCTCCTATCTCGCCCTCACTCCCCCCCCCCCCCCGGCACCGAAAACCCTAACCCTAGCCGCCCCGCGCCTCTGACCGAAACCTAGCGGTGCGCCGCCGCTTGCCGCCGACGTTGGAGACTGCCAGGAGCAAATCGAAGCGCGCCAGGAGCTCCGCCGTGGTCTCCTCTTCCTCCTTCTCCAAGCAATCGAGCTCGGGAGCCCTACATCGATGCGTCGGTCTCGTCTTCTTCGCCGCCGTCCGCCGCACCGCCACCACGATTCCGGCTCCGTCTGAGCTCCTCCGTCTCCACCAAGTGCCCCATCATGCTCAAGGTGAGCAGGGCTACCTCCTGGACGTCTCCGTCCCCTTCTCCTTCCCCTAGGTCCCTTGTTGTGGCTTAGCCGCCGTCGGCCGTCCGCCGTCCGCCGCCACCGTGGTTGCTCCGGTGACCTCTTGGTCACGTCCTGCCGCCACCTAGGTCGCCTCCGTGCGTAGATCGCGTCCGTGCCCTCCGTTAGGTCTAGATCGCCGTGGATCGACGCATCGGTGCGCGGCCGTGCCGCCGGTCGCCGCCGCTTCGCGCCGGTCGTGGCATCCCTGCCCAAGTCAACCCTGGCAGTGGGCCGGCCGGTCGACGTGGCATGCCACCGTGGCCACTGCCCCACCGGTCAGCCTCTGTGGCTAGCTCCGGCCCGGTACAAAGAGTTACGGCCCATTTTCTGGAAAATGAATAAAGACAGAAAATTCAAATGAACTTAGAATTTGAATAACTTTTGAACCACTTGTCCAAAAATTACAAATAATATGTCAAAATGCTCAGCAATAAAATGCCTATCTGTTAGTACCTTTGGATAAATTAATTGGTCGAAATAAATTGCCTTTATTTGCTGAATACTAAAATGGCAGAAATAATGTTGATTTTGGAAATTCCATAACTCTATGAATATTTGTCCAAAAATTATGGTTAAGCTCTTAAAATGTTCAGGAAAACAACATCTAAATGTTAGTTCCATTTTCCATGCAATAATGATCCTTTAACTTGCTGTTTATTAAAATTCAAGAAAATGGCAGATTTAAATCAATTTTTGGGAATATCATAACTTGGTGAATATTACTTCAAAAATTGCAAATGATATACCAAAATGACCAGCAAAGCAAATGCTATCTACCTATGTTAATATCACAGCATGCAAACAAATTTTCCTTTGATGTTAATTTCGAAATGGTTAAAATGATTTAAATCGCATAACCGTTTAAATCACCATTTATTCGTCGTTGATCGGAAAATTGCAAACAAGGTACCAAAACAATCAGTGGGACAATATCTATCTAATAATGTCATTTTCATGCATTTAGGACCCATATTTCAGTACTGGACGTTTTGATAAATAACGCAAATCACTAAGTTAAAGATGGAGTTTCGACCCGTTAATTGCAATATTTATTTTAGGGGTTCCATTTAACTTGTGGGAGATGCCCAATATGATTTCAATGCATAATATGACCATATCATCATGATTGTGCATTGCACCTTGTATTCGTGTTATTTATTCCTTTCTTGTATTGTTTGTGTTTCGGTAGATTCTGGAGTCGAGGTTCCACCACAATACCTTGACAACCAGCGCGACCAGTACTACCAGCAAGGCAAGAGCTAACCTAACCTTCTTGGCATATCTCATATTACCCAAGTATTTTTATCCACCATATTATTGCATTCGATTCTAGCAACAAGTTTGTTCAGTGGATAGAATTCCTATAACTTGCATGTTCCCTGAACCATTACTATGTTTCCCTACCTATGAACCATAGCTTGATGTGTTGGCCTGAGATAAATTATATCTGGTGTATGTTATGCTTAGACATGCTTAGCCTGCTTAGCCGAATGCTTAAGTTGTCCGTTGAATAATTTCCATAATTGTGAAGTGGATTGAATGTTCGGACAATGGTGGAAACTTGTGTTACTAATTAAATTGCTAAAAGGCTTGGATGAGTTGCCAACAAGGTTGTTGGTGTTTTTCCTCATTCTTTCCGCCTAGGTGTGAGTGCTTATCGACCGAACCAAGAACCGAGCATGCTTCCAAAGGTGGGAATATGGGCTCCTTACTAACCGAATAATTAGTGCGGGCGTATCCAAGGGTCCTCTAGTTTGAGCTTTCCATTTGCGTGTGAGTTGGATGGATGAAAAGAAGAAGAAGAAGATGATGATGGTGATAGGAGTGGCGATGGGGCAGGGTGTTGAAATAGGCGCTGAACTTGTCCTGTCGTCACGATGGCCCTTGGATAGTCTCATGCTTTGTAAAGGTTTAACCGCGCCCGCCCTGCCGGCTTTCCCCGGAAGAGAGCTAATTGCATAGGCAAGGGGTCGGACGGTACCAATGGTAAAAACAGTACACCCCTGCAGGGTTTAATCTTTTCGAAAAGCCGTGTCCACGGTTATGGACAAATCTTGGTGAGATAGGTAAGATCATAGAGAACCTTAACCTAATTGATATGGCAGCTAGAGGTTGCATTAATCAACATGTGATGAAAGGTTCATTTCCTCGAGGGAGATTCGAGGGAGTGCCTTGGTGGAGTTAAGTGGTGATTCTGAATGATAGTAGGTTCCATGGGAACCGAAGAAGAAAAGTTTACTATCTTATCCCCTTATGAAAACCTCTGAGTAGTCGATGCCATGAGTCTTAGTCTTCGGAAGGATAAAAACTAGCTTTCTGCAAAAACAACTACTTATACAGCTTTAAAGCCTCCGTCAGCATCGGGCCTATATCGCCCTACTAATTCTTGCGAGTACGTCGTACTCAGCCTTGCTTTGTTGATTATTACCTGTTTCAGAGGAGGACGTCACCGAACAGGAAGGTGGGTTCTACGTTGACATCGACGAGTAGTCTGGGGTTCCCAGGTGGCAGCTTGGGACGTCGGAACAGGCTGGCAGTGTTATGTTATTATAGGCCTCTTAGGCCATAATTTGGATCTTGTTGTTTAGACAACTTTAAATTCACTTCCGCTTGCTGTAATGATGGGTCAGTGACCTCTGATGT
The DNA here is from genome assembly GCA_012064385.1 of Puccinellia tenuiflora. NCBI lineage: Eukaryota > Viridiplantae > Streptophyta > Magnoliopsida > Poales > Poaceae > Puccinellia > Puccinellia tenuiflora. The sequence continues at coordinate 117,615 of QRDG01000669.1, forward strand.
GTCATTTGTATCTTTCTCATATATGAGTTGCTCTATGATATCTTCGTGTCGTAGAGTCTGTGATGTGCCAGTTGTTCCACAAGTCTTGATCTCTTAATTATACGTGATAGCGATGTCTGAGCTTATGGCATGATCGAGGTGTTGTCGCCGATGATCCATTCCGAGCACACCTGCCAATGAGTTTTGGCCTGGGATTGGTAAACCCAGTAACCTTCGATTGTGTAGCATGACCGGTTGCACAACGCTTCACTGTATAGTTCTGGGGTCGGGGCGTTACAAATTGGTATCAGAGCAGGACTACCTGTAGGAAACCCGCTCTATTGGTCGAAGTTGAGTCTAGTGTAGTAAAATTATTTATGAAATAAAATGAGTTGTGAAAACCCTCTTAGGTTTCTTTTTTACTCCTTACCCAACTCGCTCTAACTCTGAGTCACCTTACCTCTATTGATTTTGAAGTTGGGTCAAAGTTTAGGTTCACGGGGTTGGTTCCTACCTTTAGTTTACTGGTTAGGTTGTTTCCGTTTCCAGAAACCGAAGTAAACTCCGTTGTTCTCACCCAATGAAGAAAAGGTGCAAGACATCCAAAGCCTTTGAAACGTTTCACACCTAATCGGATATTCCTCTCTTTGAGCTATGGCCCATGGTCTTGAACCGAAGGTCCCGGATTGTACTGGAATTCTGGTGTATTGATTCATGAGGGTTGTCACCCATATGAGCATTATGCTATTTGTGAGTCCCAGTACATGAAGCTGATCTTTAACCCAAGATCTTTTCCGTTCAACCACCTAATGGGTTTTATTCCGACTGGCTAAAGTCTGCTAAGTTCAATTATTTTCCTGCCATGTTGATGTGATGATACTTGTTGGTTCCTCTATCATCTACCGCATTGTTGCAATCCATGGGTGTTTTCCCCCTAAATAGCTACTAATTGTGTCCTTGTTACACTCTTCAGAATGGCTCCTACCCGTCGTGGTGAAAACAGCAACCCTGACCTACCGCCGCCACCCTCTATGGCGGAGGTACTGATGATCATCGAAGAGGGCCGTCTGCGCAATGAGAATCTTCTCGCGCAGTTAGTGCAGCAAGGGGCTCGGAGAAATACTGAATGTAACAATCTCAATGACTTCCTGAAGTCCCAGCCTCCCACCTTCGCTTTTGCCAAGGAGCCGTTGGATGCTGATGATTGGCTGCGCGCCCTTGAGCGCAAGTTTACCGCGCTACATGTTCCGGCTGCAGAACAAGTGAATTTTGCAACCTACCTTCTGATGGGAGCCGCTGGCTCTTGGTGGGAAAGCCATGTGGCAATGTCTGCTGCTGGTCATGTGTTCACCTGGGAGGAATTCCGCACTGCCTTCCGTGCAGCCTACATCCCCAAGCCCGTCATGGACTTGAAGAGAAGGGAGTTCCTGAATCTGAACCAGGGACGGATGGATCTCCAAGCTTATGGGCGGGAGTTCAATCACCTGTCTCGCTACGCCCCTCGAGATGTGACCAATGATGAGGACCGGCAATACCTGTTCCGCAAGGGACTGAATCCGCAGCTTCGTTATGAGCTGTTGCCCTTCAAGTTCCCGTCTTTTCAGGAGCTGTACAATCAGGCTCTCACTCTGGAGCAAGGCAGAAAGGAGCTAGAGGCTTCCAGGAAGTTAGCTCCAGTGGACAATCAGGACTCTTCTTCTTCCGAAGCCAAGAAGCGCAGGGTATTCGTGCCGTTCAGTTCGGTGCCCCGTGCTCCTTTCGTACCCAAGCCTACAGGACACGAGCCACCTCCGCCTCGCCCAGCTACTTCGACCGTGGGTGCGGCTGGAAGTGGGTTCCATCCTCGCCCGCCTGCACCGCCGGGGCTCACTTGCTATGCCTGTGGTCAGCCGGGTCACTACTCAAGTGAGTGTCCTCAGAAGGCAAGGGGCTCTACCCCTGCACCAGCTCCTTCCACACCCGCTGCCAAGGCTGCGACTGTTAACCGTGGTCGTCTAACCCACGTCTCTGCTGAAGCCGCTAAAGAGGACCCCCGTGTTCTCATGGGTACGTTTCGAGTCATTACATATCCAGCTTAAGTTTTATTCGATTCTGGAGCATCGCCTTCTTTCATCTTCATGTCATTTGCACACAACCATCAAATACCCTTTGAGGATATGGACTCCCCTCTAGTGGTCAATTCTTATCATCTTACCGGTGTCTCCCAATCTAGCTCGTGCTCTGGAGCTGGGCAATGTATGTCTATGTCTTGAGAAATTAGTGCCCCTACCTTCTGTCACTGACGCAACCTCCCCCTTCAGACCTGCAAAGCCTGAAGTGTCCGCACACCTAACCAACTCGGAACCTCAAGCAGAAATGATGATTGGGGTTCGTCAAGAGCATGACCTAAGCCTGCTAGGAGTCCTGACAAGGCCGGTGCTGTAGCTCACGCACCTCACCGGAAGGCCCGATGACGAAATCTCTTAAGTCTTTAACCTCAACCACTATGCCTGAGGATCGTGGGTAATTCTTGGGTATGCCCGGATTCAGTCATCTTTCTCAAAGACGTATGGTCTTGTGCAAAGTTCTTATTTCCAACCTTGGAGAAAATTTGTCTATCACCTTGAGCTATCTTCTGACTTTCTCATCGGCACGTCATGCTTGCTACCTTACTCTGCAACAAGGAAGATCAACGTGGGATCCAGAAGATCATTGAAGTTAAGAGTTGTCATGTTTCCCTCCTCTCCCTCTTCCTACTCTAGGAATCTCGGGGCGAGATTCTTGTAAGGGGGATAGAATTGTAACAGCCCAGATTTGATACCCTAAAATATGGGCCAAATTTTCACTTTTTGCTTTGCATTGCATCATGGCATACATTATTAAATTGCTAAATTTAATCAAAGCAACCAATGGAAAACATTAAAGGGAAGCAAAACACTTCCTAAAATTCCCAAACCAAATGCAATTGCTCAAAGTGGCAAAACAAAATATTCTTCAGTTTCCATATTTGTCCAGGAAGTTCCAAGAGTGCAAAATAATATTCTTGCTTTGTGCTTTTATAAGACTATAAAATTGATAGTTGAAATTGATCAAATTGCATTAAGTAAACCCTATGAACAAATGTTATGCAAAGATTTTTATTTTGCAACACCAAATTTTGTCAAGCTTCTACATGTCATGAGGAGGCTGCATGAATTTTTGCAGGTTTTATAAAAAGGTTTAAATGCCTCAATTAAAAATGAGAACTTCAAATAGTTGCAAATCAACTTTGAATTTTGAAACCAAGTTAAACCTTTCAAAAATTCAAAACAAAAATATGGTGAGCTTCCTTATATTATTGTGAGCCTCCCTGATTTTTCTCATAATTTTTGGAAATGATTTGATGCCTTAATTAAATGGAAATGGCTGCTGCTCTTTTAAAAGAAATAAAACAGAAAAGACAGAAAACAGGCAGGGGGTTTTCTGCAAAAGTTCCTTCTCCTTCACGCTGTAGCGGCCATGGCTGTAGCGACCGAGCTCGACGCCGCGTCCCCGACGCACCCGCTCGATCCCTGGCTTCCATCGGTGGATAAGAAGGCTCCCCGTTGCCCTAGCTCCTATCTCGCCCTCACTCCCCCCCCCCCCCGGCACCGAAAACCCTAACCCTAGCCGCCCCGCGCCTCTGACCAAAACCTAGCGGTGCGCCGCCGCTTGCCGCCGACGTTGGAGACTGCCAGGAGCAAATCGAAGCGTGCCAGGAGCTCCGCCGTGGTCTCCTTTTCCTCCTTCTCCAAGCAATCGAGCTTGGGAGCCCTACATCGACGCGTCGGTCTTGTCTTCTTCGCCGCCATCCGCCGCACCGCCGCCACGATTCCGGCTCCGTCTGAGCTCCTCCGTCTCCACCAAGCGCCCCATCGTGCTCAGGGTGAGCAGGGCTACCTCCTGGACGTCTCCGTCCCCTTCTCCTTCCCCTAGGTCCCTAGTTGTGGCTTAGCCGTCGTCGGCCATCCGCCGCCACCGTGGTTGCTCCGGTGACCTCTTGGTCACGTCCCGCCGCCACCTAGGTCGCCTCCGTGCGTAGATCGCGTCCGTGCCCTCCGTTAGGTCTAGATCGCCGTGGATCGACGCATCGGTGCGCGGCCGTGCCGCCGGTCGCCGCCGCTTCGCGCCGGTCGTGGCATCCCTGCCCAAGTCAAACCTGGCAGTGGGCCGGCCGGTCGACGTGGCATGCCACCGTGGCCACTGCCCCACCGGTCAGCCTCTGTGGCTAGCTCCGGCCCGGTACAAAGAGTTACGGCCCATTTTCTGGAAAATGAATAAAAGACAGAAAATTCAAATGAACTTAGAATTTGAATAACTTTTGAACCACTTGTCCAAAAATTGCAAATAATATGTCAAAATGCTCAGCAATAAAATGCCTATCTGTTTGTACCTTTGGATAAATTAATTGGTCGAAATAAATTGCCTTTATTTGCTGAATACTAAAATGGCAGAAATAATGTTGATTTTGGAAATTCCATAACTCTATGAATATTTGTCCAAAAATTATGGTTAAGCTCTCAAAATGTTCAGGAAAACAACATCTAAATGTTAGTTCCATTTTCCATGCAATAATGATCCTTTAACTTGCTGTTTATTAAAATTCAAGAAAATGGCAGATTTAAATCAATTTTTGGGAATATCATAACTTGGTGAATATTACTTCAAAAATTGCAAATGATATACCAAAGTGACCAGCAAAGCAAATGCTATCTACCTATGTTAATATCACAGCATGCAAACAAATTTTCCTTTGATGTTAATTTCGAAATGGTTAAAATGATTTAAATCGCATAACCGTTTAAATCACCATGTATTCGTCGTTGATCGGAAAATTGCAAACAAGGTACCAAAACGATCAGTGGGTTAATACCTATCTAATAATGTCATTTTCATGCATTTAGGACCCATATTTCAGTACTGGACGTTTTGATAAATAACGTAAATCACTAAGTTAAAGATGGAGTTTCGACCCGTTAATTGCAATATTTATTTTAGGGGTTCCATTTAACTTGTGGGAGATGCCCAATATGATTTCAATGCATAATATGACCATATCATCATGATTGTGCATTGCACCTTGTATTCGTGTTATTTATTCCTTTCTTGTATTGTTTGTGTTTCGGTAGATTCTGGAGTCGAGGTTCCACCACAATACCTTGACAACCAGCGCGACCAGTACTACCAGCAAGGCAAGAGCTAACCTAACCTTCTTGGCATATCTCATATTACCCAAGTATTTTTATCCACCATATTATTGCATTCGATTCTAGCAACAACTTTGTTCAGTGGATAGAATTCCTATAACTTGCATGTTCCCTGAACCATTACTATGTTTCCCTACCTATGAACCATAGCTTGATGTGTTGGCCTGAGATAAATTATATCTGGTGTATGTTATGCTTAGACATGCTTAGCCTGCTTAGCCGAATGCTTAAGTTGTCCGTTGAATAATTTCCATAATTGTGAAGTGGATTGAATGTTCGGACAATGGTGGAAACTTGTGTTACTAATTAAATTGCTAAAAGGCTTGGATGAGTTGCCAACAAGGTTGTTGGTGTTTTTCCTCATTCTTTCCACCTAGGTGTGAGTGCTTATCGACCGAACCAAGAACCGAGCGTGCTTCCAAAGGTGGGAATATGGGCTCCTTACTAACCGAATAATTAGTGCGGGCGTATCCAAGGGTCCTCTAGTTTGAGCTTTCCATTTGCGTGTGAGTTGGATGGATGAAAAGAAGAAGAAGAAGATGATGATGGTGGTGATAGGAGTGGCGATGGGGCAGGGTGTTGAAATAGGCGCTGAACTTGTCCTGTCGTCACGATGGCCCTTGGATAGTCTCATGCTTTGTAAAGGTTTAACCGCGCCCGCCCTGCCGGCTTTCCCCGGAAGAGAGCTAATTGCATAGGCAAGGGGTCGGACGGTACCAATGGTAAAAACAGTACACCCCTGCAGGGTTTAATCTTTTCGAAAAGCCGTGTCCACGGTTATGGACAAATCTTGGTGAGATAGGTAAGATCATAGAGAACCTTAACCTAATTGATATGGCAGCTAGAGGTTGCATTAATCAACGTGTGATAAAAGGTTCATTTCCTCGAGGGAGATTCGAGGGAGTGCCTTGGTGGAGATAAGTGGTGATTCTGAATAATGTAGGTTCCACGGGAACCGAAGAAGAAAAGTTTATTATCTTATCCCCTTATGAAAACCTCTGAGTAGTCGATGCCATGAGTCTTAGTCTTCGGAAGGATAAAAACTAGCTTTCTGCAAAAACAACTACTTATACAGCTTTAAAGCCTCCGTCAGCATCGGGCCTATATCGCCCTACTAATTCTTGCGAGTACGTCGTACTCAGCCTTGCTTTGTTGATTATTATTTGTTTCAGAGGAGGACGCCACCGAACGGGAAGGTGGGTTCTACGTTGACATCGACGAGTAGTCTGGGGTTCCCAGGTGGCAGCTTGGGACATCGGAACAGGCTGGCAGTGTTATGTTATTTAGGCCTCTTAGGCCATAATTTGGATCTTGTTGTTTAGACAACTTTAAATTCGCTTCCGCTTGCTGTAATGATGGGTCAGTGACCTCTGATGTGTCATTTGTATCTTTCTCATATATGAGTTGCTCTATGATATCTTCGTGTCGTAGAGTCTGTGATGTGCCAGTTGTTACACAAGTCTTGATCTCTTAATTATACGTGATAGCGATGTCTGAGCTTATGGCATGATCGAGGTGTTATGTGCCGATGATCCATTCCGAGCACACCTGCCAATGTGTTTTGGCCTGGGATTGGTAAACCCAGTAACCTTCGATTGTGTAGCATGACCGGTTGCACAACGCTTCACTGTATAGTTCTGGGGTCGGGGCGTTACACGTACACCAGAGGAAATGCAGGGTACGTAAAGGCCGAATGCGACGCGTGGTTTGCTAATTTGAAGAAGCCGAAAGAGCCAGAGTTCCCCTCCATCCCACAAGAACATGCCGATGTCGTGAAAATGCTGAAGAATATGGCCCAACCCCCACCAGCGCTGACACCAGACTATGAATGCTCTATTCGTGAGTCGGTAAAATGGTAATCAGTGAAATCAGTTGCCCAGCTCGGAGCACAGGAAAAACAATCGTGCCCCCCCCCCCCCCCCCCCCCCCCGCTCATAGTGGTCTCCAATACCGAGGCGAGGTCGAGCAGAGTTGCGATCGATGACAATTCTATCGCACCTGATCTTGTTGCCATGTACGGAGAAGCAGCCGCTGCGCAGGGCTTGTCTATTCATCAGTACTTAGACAAATTAGTCACAGATTTTCAGGTTGTACCACAATACAAATACCGGCCCGGGCGTCCTCTCGTCAAACCTGAGTTAGTCAAAAATCTACCAACAAAAATGCGAAGATTGCATAGTTGGTACATGGCAGCCTCAAAGAAAGGGGGAAATTGGATCCACGTGGGATATAAGAACGAGCATTACGGGCATGGAAATGGAGTGGTACTGATTGAATTTACGGAATTATTTCAGTTGTACCAAGAAGATGCGCTTGACAAAGCTATCATCAGTGCCTATTGTCTGTAATTATTATTTTTGTAATTAATTTTCTTGCTAGCTCACCTCGTTCATTGTATTTTATAATCTTACTCATCATTATATTAATTATACAGAATGCAGATTCTCCACTGCAAAAGAGGACAAATCTATGACATTGGGTTCGTTGACCCAAATTTCGTTCATGAAACAAGTCTCCATGATTTTTACAGCGATACAGAGAATAACTTGGTAAATGCGTTATGGTTTAACGAAACCAAAAGAGAAATACTATTTCCTTACAACTTCAAGTAAGTGTTACTGTCTTGTACACATTCTATTTCGCTTAATTTATCGATGTTAAGTGTATAATTGATGACTTATGCGTGCGCAGCTTCCACTTTATTCTGCTAATCAATATGCCTGACAAAGGAGTAGTACTTATCATGGACTCGAGACATAAACCCCTTAAGGAGTGGGAGGACATGCAGCAATGCCTCCAGAAGTAATTTCAATCATTATGTCACTACATCGATAGCAATTAATTAATATATAAGTGCTTTATTCATTTTCTTTGTCGGGCATGGCTTGGAAACGATTCCCGCCAATGCTAGGGGTGATGTAAGAACTACTAGCTAGATTCGCGCATCTATTTGATTCTAGTTTCAATACCATTACCATTCTTGATTATTATTTTGATTGAACTCTGTTTCCGTAAAGTGCTTGGAGCAGCAAATGGGGACTAATTTATGTGGATATTACGTCTGCGAGTTTATTCATTAGACGTGCTGTGAGAAGGATAGAATCTTAAAACAACTTGAAGTGCGTATGCAATATTCAAAATTTTAGTTTATTGCCATCAATTGTGTTTAGTTTCATTCATATATATTGACCTCTTTTTTTAATTAGATCAAACGGTTGCGGGAAGGCCTTCTACCATAGGATCGCGTACGAGCAATTCAAGAGAAAATTGCCGGATTCTTAGAGATGTTCTAGATCCGAAAGGAGAATACTATGTTAATGCTGAAATTAAAGTGTGATCGAGTGTAAAAGAGATGTATATATATATATATATATATATATATATATATATATATATATATATATATATATATATATATATATATATATATATATATATATATGAATGAAACTCGTGTGTACTACATGTACCGTTTGTAATATGTTTGACTAAGCACGACGAATGAGATGTGTGTAATATATTCGTGACGTTGATGTGTAATAGTGGTTCCCCATATTTCACTAGTAGTGGCATTTTTGTAGTTACAAAAATTATTTAATTTCAGTTTTTTTTACATAATCAAATAGGTCTTATTTTTCAGAACATTTTGATATTTTATTCATATTTTTATGAATTACAGAATAAGCATTATTGATTTTACAAATTTAAACCTTTTCCTGTGATTTCTGAAAATAGTGAAATATCTGACGGGCAAATAGTCCCGTTTCGTATTACGAACCGGGACTAAAGCCACTCCGCCCTGCTGCCTCCGGACGTGCCACGTGCTGCCCCCATTAGTCCCGGTTTGTGTCCCAACCGGGACTAGCATTAGTCCCGATTGGCTAGTCCCGGTTGGGGAACCAGGACTAATAGCCCAAATCAACCTGGACTAATGGGGTGTTTTCCACTAGTGTAGGCAATAAAAAGCTGTATGCATCACTCGATATAGAGGCCGGGGTATTTTCGAAGAAAAAAAAAAACTGCTATTGTGCATTACACTTTAACCAAGATGTTGGCCACCTGGACAACTATTTATGACGACCGTCTTGGCAACAGTAGCCTCTTGAATATTCCCTGCCATAAGCCCATAACACACGGTATCTTTAAGTGTAGCTTATGATGGCCAGTTAGTTTCTTGCTGCCTGTACTCAAACCAAATATCATGATAACATGAATAGATGAGGAAAACTACAACCGTTAAGCGGAATCAACACAGCAAAACGATCAGGAAAAAGCAAACGAAATTTGCCAGTTATAAAACAGATGCAACATAAAGTGGAAAAATATGTGCACTTTTGGATCATATCATTTTTTCCCGGCAATCTGCTAAGGAAGCTTGCAATGCTCCTACGTTTACCTATCTGATTTTTCCAAGTCAGCTATTTTGCTTAGGTGGAGCAGTAATTATGAAGAAAGAGAATAGCATTGTACCTTACTAACGATACTCGTGTCCTGCAACCCGATGCAGGAATACCCCGGGGGATCTCGCTGTTTCATCGTCCGGTTTCTCGCGATGCCATGCGTCCTATGAGAAGGGTCCACATCTAATCTTATCCCCACCGAAACCCACCGCAACCACTCGTTCCTCTCACCTCTCTCGGTCTTTTTCTCCCACCACGCATCTCTTCCGTCTCTCTCTCATCTCTCCTCCGTGCGCTCGTGTGCTGGCCGGCCGCCGGTCCCCTACGTCTCCGCCGCCGATGAAGACCTCCCTGGACCCCTCCCATCACCGCATGCCCCATCTTCGGCGCCGGCCCATCTCCGCATGCGCCGGTGGTGGTGAGGCCGCGAGTGGGTGCTGCCGCAAGTCGTCCCATCCTGACTCCTGTAGCTACGACCGGCGCCGCCGCGACCTCCTCCACCCCGTGTCGAGCTCCATCGTTGAATTGACCGCCGTGGCGCAGGGTCCCGTCGGGGAAGACCTCGCCGGAGTTGCAGCCCTGCTCCGCCTGCGACCTCCTTACCTGTGTGCGTGTGCGACCGTGCTGCCAAAGGAGCGCTGTTGTGCTCCCATGGGAGGGAGCCGGTGCTGTCGAAGGGGAGCGGTGGTGCTCCCATGGGAGGACGGCGGTGCTGCCAAAGGTGTGCGGCGGCGCTTCCACGGGGAAGCGGCGGCGCTCGAAAAAGGACGACGACGGCGATGCTATTGAAGAAGAGCGAGAGTGCTCTCCATGGGAGATTGGCCGTGCTGCCAACAGACCTCACCGGAGGATTTTTTTTTTTTGCTACCATGCTACAATGTAATATTTTTTTTGCTACAATCGTACCGTGGTTTGCTATAATAGTATAAATTTTCGCTACGAGGTTTCCGTCGTTTGCTACAGTAGCATAATTGTTTGTTACCAGATCTCCGACGAGGCCAGTATAATTTTTAGACAAAACTGTTTTTTTCTACAATGTAGCAAAAGCGCGACCTTTGTAGCAAAAGCGGGAAGTGCCCCCGGGGACGCCTAGCACTCTCCAATAACTATTGCGTTCTAATCTTTTGAGGTGCTCCACCATTCTTTTCTTCCGATCACCTACCAAACTATCTTGTCATTGGCTAGTTGCTTCAAGGCCCCACATCAGCTTTTATTTTCACCACCGTGGGTAGATAAGATATCGATGCATTGTTTTGTTCTGTATCTAATATCATACAAAGTGAGCTAGAGCAAAATAAGATATGGCACGATTGTATCTACACTGCGACTGCCCTAATGTTGTATGTTAGAACATGAACATTCTAAACTCCCAAAGAATGAGGAAATTAAAGTAACACTTTCCCGACAGCAACCTACAATTTTTCCCATGAAGTGACTGAACCAATCAGAGCAAAAGAGCACCAATGAAACTGGAGATTACTAAGAATTAGCAGAACTAATTATCAAAAAACAGTGAACAAAGAGAGTACCACTCTATGTACCTCATAGGTGCAGCCAACATGCTTATGACAGAACATCTAAATTTGTCTCTACTTTCCGAAAGAAAGAATGGAGAACATGCTTAATGAAAGTATGTAAGGTAAATTCTGAAATAACAGAATCTAGTGAGCGGCTTTAGAATACCATACACGTTGAAGGTAAATAGAATGCATAAAAAAAACACATGTTGGATTTAACTGTCGAGCAAATGTACATGGATACCCCTTGTATGAAGGGTTGATGTGGAGACAGGCCCTGTTGTACAAACCAGCAATCGTATATATTAGGTAGTACATCAGTTAATGAAAACAAACAGAGACGAGTTCGCTGAATTGAAACTCTTAATGCATGACAATCATTCATAAATAAAACATAGAAGGTAAATTCAGCACAATGCAAAAGAAGGCTCTAATTAATCTGCTGAAACTGGATCGGCTGGCTTAGTCTAATATCAATGTGAAAAACAGCAAGTGTCTTTCAAGCAAGCTTTCAGTGCAAGTAGAGTAATTCAGAATGTCAGTCGTATTTTCTTGTACCCCTTTAAACATTTCTCAAGGTTACAGAACAATACTAACACACATAAGCAAATTATTCTAGCCTTCTGTACTACGCATATTGCAGCTAAACATGCATGGTGGGACTGGGAGTGAAGCTTTATAAACAAACAAGAAAGTAAAATCAAGATAATTCATTCAACTCAGCTTTTCATAACCGAGGTTATCAGTGCAACTGTAACATGTAGGTAAACAAATCTATGAGCCTTTCCACTTCTAGGTGTCTGATTACAGTTATACCATCTTAAAGATCTACTACGATACCCTTTTAACCAAGAACTATGGAAGGTGTCTAGGTAGCTGTAGCACATGAATAGCGAAACAGAGAAATAGGGGAAATTTGGACCCAGCCAAACTAAATCACAGGTTATCCATAATAGTGTGAGTGATAAACAACATGTCTATCACGTTGTCATGTATTAAGAAAACTAATTTTAGTATAGTTAGATTGATTCTAACCCTTGTTGTATACGGCTTGGACAGCCTTGGGCTATACGCCTTGTACTCCTCTCTCTGTTAATATAAATACGCACGGACGTGACCAGGAAGAGGCACGATCCTTACTCCTACCAATCTCACTAGTTTTCATGGTATCAGAGCCACGACTCTAAACCTACCGATCCGATCTAGCCTCCACTGCCGACTCTTCCTGTCCGCCGGCAATGTCCTACTCTCCGTCTGCGAGCGTCAAGTCGTCAAGCTCCATGACCGGTGGTGGCTCAAAGCTGCCCAACCCGCAGCTCAACTTCGCCGGCTTGTCGTCTTCATCGACCTCTCATCAGGGGCCGTTCAACTTCGCCCCGCTGATCACCACCAAGCTCAGCCCCAACAACTACCTCTACTGGAGGACGCAGGTGGCGCCTATCCTTCGGAGTCACCTCCTTACGGGCTTCATCGACGGCACCTTCCCCTGTCCATCGGAGTTCATCGACAACCCCAAGGCTAAGGATGATACCGATGCACCTAAGATGCTCCCCAACCCGGCGTTTACCGCCTGACATCAACAGGATGCAGCGCTCCTCTCCTCCATCATCTCTACCTCAACTGAGCCCATACAGGGCATGATTCTGTTCGCTACCTCGGCTCAAGATGCTTGGGCTACTCTAGCTGATAGCTTCTCCTCGCAATCGTCTGCTCGTTACATGCAGCTCCGCCGTGAGATTGGTGAAGTACAGAAGCTTGATTCTTCGGTGACAACCTACTTCAACAAGATCAAATCCATGTCCGATACCCTAACAGCCATTGGCCAGCCGCTCCGTCAAGAAGAGCTTATCTCAATAATTCTCAATGGTCTCGCTGATGATGATTTTGAGGCCTTGATCGAAGTGGTCACAGCAATGACCACCCCCATACCCTTGCGCGATCTGTTCGCCATGTTGCTGAGCACGGAACAACGCATGGAGCGGAAGAAGGCACAGCTGCGCAGCGGTCCTGGTGACTTCTCCTCTACCAATGCATCTTACCGCGGCGGTGGTAATGATGGCAGACCGCCATATCGCCCAGATCACCGGTCAGGCGGAGGCGGTGATCAGCGGAGTCAGTCTCGGCCGGGATATGTATCTAAACCGGCCAGCCCCAACTATCCTTCAGGTGGCAGCAACAACTCGCGCTCAGGCGATCGCGGCGGTGATCGCGGCGGCAATCGCTTCGAGAACACGGAGCGGTCTAGAGGCGGTGGTGCAAACCGCCCTATTTGCCAAATATGTGAGAAACCCGGTCACAAGGCATCCAGCTGTTTCAAACGATTCAAGCAAGACTTTCTCGGAGCCGACAACGACGGTCGGTACATGGAGCGTCAAGTTGCTGCAGCTACTACACATGGTCATGGCCAAACAAGCTCTTACTCTGTTGATCCTGCATGGTACATGGACACTGGAGCTACCGACCACCTCACCAATCAACTCGACAAGCTTGCAGTGAAGGAAAACTACAACGGCAATGATCAAGTGCATGCGGCAAACGGACATGGTATGCATATTCATCACATTGGCCACTCTAACATTCCTATTTCTTCATCAAATTCTTTACATCTTAGGGGTATTTTACATGTCCCTTCAGTCACTCGTAGTCTCCTATCTGTTCGTAAATTTACTATAGATAACAAGGTTTTCATTGAATTTCACCCCAATTTTTTCCTTGTTAAGGACCGAGGCACGAGGGCAATTCTTCTTAGTGGTCGCGTGAGCGGTGGTCTCTATCGTCTTGATGATTCTCCTACCAAACAAGTCTTTAGTGGAATAAAGGTGTCACGTGATAAGTGGCACTGTCATCTAGGGCATCCAGCTACACAGACAGTTCAACATATCTTACATCATCACCAGCTTCCTTCGTCAAATTCGCATAATAATGTAATTTGTGATGCTTGTCAACAGGGAAAAAGTCATCAGTTACCTTTCTCTCTCTCTAGTCGTGTTATTTCCGAACCACTTGAATTTATTTATTCGGATGTATGGGGTCCTGCTCAATCATCTGTTAGTGGACACACATACTATGTCAGCTTTATTGATGGTCATAGTCGGTTTACTTGGTTGTATCTCCTCAAGCGCAAGAATGATGTTTTTAATGTCTTTCTCCAGTTTCAACGTCATGTCGAGCGTCTTCTCAATAAGAAAATTATTCACATGCAAACCAATTGGGGTGGTGAGTATATTAAACTCAACAAACTTTTTAGTGATATTGGGATCACTCATAGATTTTCTTGTCCTCATATTCATCAACAAAATGGCACGGCCGAATGGAAACATAGACATGTTGTTGAAACCGGGCTAACTCTTCTTGTTCATGCCTCAGTTCCGTTTCGTTTTTGGAGTGATGCCTTCTCCACAGCCTGTTTTCTCATAAATAGGCTTCCTAGTCGTGTCATCAATATGAAATCTCCTTTGGAGTGTCTTCTTGGTGAAATACCGGACTACACTTTCTTTCATGTGTTTGGTTGTGCTTGTTGGCCTCACCTTCGTCCCTACAATAATCGAAAACTTGATTTTCGTTCCAAAAAATGTGTGTTCCTAGGGTATAGCTCCCTTCACAAGGGCTACAAGTGTCTCCACGTGCCTACTAATCGTGTGTATATCTCTCGCGATGTTGTGTTTGATGAAAGCGTTTTTCCGTTTTCTCAGTTACCTCCTCAGAATTTCGATCATCTAAATCACTCTACCCCAAATGTTGGCCAATTTGATGATATTGCACATACCTCTCTACTTTTGCCTAACCATGGTGCAGGGAATATTCGTGGTGCTCGTCTGGAATTATTAACGCCGGAAGAAGAGACGGCACATGAAGTCAATTATGGTCACGACGATCGGTTGCATGCCTCGTCTCGCGTGCCCTCGGACCCATGGTACCGATCCGCACCCTCCAGAGTTCGCGTCGCCAACAAATCTCACGCCGCTAGCGGCCTCAGGCTCGCAGGTCTCTCCGGCCCAGTCAGCTGGCCCAATTACTCCACGCGCGTTGGAATTCTCCATGTCGCCCGTGAGCGATGCTTCGCCCACCCAACCTGCTCATCCCAAGATTGCTGAGCCTGATCGTGCTGTTACTCGCCTGCAGTGAGGAATTAGGCAGCCCAAACAGCGCCTGGATGGCACCATTGCTTGGACTGCTACCTGCATGGCTCATGCAACTGATCGTGCTGTGTCTGAACCGAAAAACCTTCAAGACGCTCTTCACACTTTGCATTGGAAATCTGCTATGGATGCTGAGTATTCTGCGTTGATGAAGAATACCACCTGGCAACTTGTTCCTCCTCGTCCAGGTATTAATGTGTTTGACTCCAAGTGGGTATTTAAAGTTAAGAAAAATTCTAACAGATCAATAGAGCGATATAAAGCACGCCTTGTGGCCAAAGGTTTTCGACAGCGTTATGGCCAAGATTATGAAGACACCTTTAGTCCGGTGGTCAAACCGACTACAATTCGTCTTCTTTTGTCTCTTGCAGTGTCCCGCGGTTGGCATTTGCGGCAACTAGATATTCAGAATGCGTTTCTAAACGGTGTGCTTGAGTAGGAGGTGTTTATGCGACAACCTCCCGGTTTGAGGATCCAACTAGACCACTGTATTTGTGTCGTCTTCAGAAGGCTATTTATGGGCTTAAGCAGGCTCCTCGTGCTTGGCATGCTCGTCTGAGTTCTGTGCTTGGCTCTCTTGGTTTTCGTGCCTCTACTGCTGATACTTCACTATTCATCCTATCCAGGTCTGGTCTTACCATGTTTCTCTTGGTCTATGTTGATGATATAATTGTGATCAGCTCCTCACCGTCAGCTACTAATAAGTTGCTTTGTGACATGCGTGCCGAGTTTGCAGTCAAAGATCTTGGAGACCTTCACTATTTTCTTGGTATTGAGGTTCATCATCACACTTCTGGTCTTGTTCTTGTTCAGAAGAAGTATGCTATGGATCTCCTACAACGAGCTGGTATGCTCAAGTGCACACCAGCATCTACCCCTATGACAGTCGTTGACAAGCTTTCTGCACATGAGGGTACTCTTCTTTCTCCTGATGATGCCACTCGTTATCGCAGTGTTGTTGGGGGATTACAGTATCTCGATCACTCTTACTTGTCCAGATTTATCATTTGCTGTGAACAAAGTTTGTCAATACTTGCATGCTCCTCGGGATCTTCATTGGACTGCTGTCAAGCGCATTCTTCGCTATGTCAAGTTCACGATTTCACATGGTTTTACTCTTAGGCGTACATCTGATACTCTTCTGTCAGCATTCTCAGATGCTGACTGGGATGGAAATACTGATGACACGATCTACGGGGGGATATGCTATCTTTTATGGTGGTAACTTGATCGCCTGGAATGCACGTAAGCAGGCTACAATATCACGATCAAGCACTGAGTCAGAGTATAAGGCAGCAGCTAATGCAACAACGGAGATAATCAGTCTCTTTTGAGAGAATTGGGCATTTCTCAGAACAGAATACCCATACTATGGTGTGATAACATCGGAGCTACATACTTATCATCAAATCCAGTATTTCATGCTCGTACCAAGCATATTGAAGTTGATTTTCATTTTGTTCGAGAAAGGGTGGCTCAAAAACAACTTCAAATCAAATTCATCTCTACCAAGGATCAAATAGCTGATATATTCACGAAGCCTCTTCCATTACCAGCTTTCGAGTCATGTCGACGCAATCTCAACCTTATGGAGCCGGTTAAGATTGAGGGAGGATGATAAACAACGTATCTATCACGTTGTCATGTATTAGGAAAACTAATTTTAGTATAGTTAGATTGATTCTAACCCTTGTTGTATACGTCTTGAACAGCCTTGGGCTATACGCCTTGTACTCCTCTCTCTGTTAATATAAATACACACGGACGTGACCAGGAAGAGGCACGATCCTTACTCCTACAAATCTCGCTAGTTTTCAGTGAGATGGTTGTTTCAATTATCACGGCAAATGCAGATGGTTTCAATTATCATCCCATCTATCAAACCAAAACATGCGCTTTGGATGGTCATATTCTGAACATGGGTATCTTTACAAGAAACCAAAACAAGCTTCCAGAGTACTGAATTCCAATTCAAACATGTACAGAAACTCTGAAGTTTCTTGCTGACTAATATATATACACACAGTAGATCGAATTCAAACATTTACACAAACTCTAAAGTTTCTTGCTGACAAATATATACACACACAGTAGATTAGGACAAGATACCTTATGACTATTCAGAAGTTCAACTGGAAATAAATAAATTTCAAAGGCAACCTGCTTTGAGTTTTGTGTTGTTCAATCCTGAAAAGCATGTGTTGGCAATCAAAATAATTTAGCCTTCACAGATTGCCCATTACGTTTTGTATGAATGACTGGACAAGATCTCCTTGGTTAAATGGATAAACCAAAATGAACTTTCAAGTTAGAAAACCAAACTTGCTGAAGAGAAACAACTTATCTGCGTACACCAAGGAAATACCATCCAATATATTATATGACATGGTAAATAGGAGACAATTTAAGCTCACATGGTTCTGCAGGATTAAGGAAGTCACACAATTGTGAAATCAAAGGGCACATAAGCATAGGAGCTAGCTTAGATTAGAGGAGTTGGAACCACAACGTGGTGAAACAGGAATTATAAGGCCCCGCTACATGGCATTAACAATTTAAGGAGTCTTGCTCCTATCTCAATGACAAACGAACTTTATAAGCTCAGGCAGCCCTTGCAATCGACGCATGAACATATAGAACCGAAAAAAATGATTGAAGTCTTCAAAATTTTATCCCTTGGTTTTGATTTGGACACTGCTAGCTACATTGGAGAAAGAACATACCATTAACTAAGATAATGAATAATGCATGTCAAAATGCTGATTTATCTTGTCAGTATAAATTCTTTGTGACCTTCCATATACATTTTTTAAATACCATTTTAGACTTGAGTAATAGGAGAGCATGTACTATTGTGCTGCCAATCTATCTAAGGCATGAAATGTTCAAAATATGCACAACAAGCCACCGCAACCTGAATTCTCAAACAAATGTATAAAGCGCATCACATGAAAGATCAAGACATGATTATGGAATTCAGTTAACATCTGTTCAAGTAGAGGTGAAGCAAAAGCAGCACATGTAGACGAACCTGAACATTATAAAAAAAATAACACAAACTGGTGTGAGCTCAGTCTTACCGGTCATAAATGTGTCGCTCAAGCGCAACCAACAAAACCACTGCACATTAAGGAAAAATTTATAAGGCCAGAACCAAACTGGAGCACATCTGAGCTCAAGGACAACTGATGTCAGGCAAGATTAAGCATGAACAAATGTACATTGTTATGACCAGCAAAATACAAATAAGGTATTATGAGATGGGACTTTGCTATAGTACTTGTGTAGCAACCCGAGATTTTGTATTGTTAGTACAATAAAATTAGAACGTGCTCTTTGATCCAACTAACAACATTTAGCTAATGAGAATCGAGATAACTCCAGCTGGAGATCCATTCTCAAGCTATATTACCAAGGAAGCATGAGAAGAGGCCAGAGGCATACCAGATTTTTTAAGTGGTTCATGGAGATCTATTCTCAGGCGTCTCGAGGGAGAATCTTGTGATCTTGTCTCCGACTAATATTTTCTGACTGGTTGTGATGAGGCGATGTTAAACGAATGTCACATACCACAACCAGGATAATAAAAAGATCATCCTAGTGTGTGCCTCATCAGCAAACTGTACTGCAATATTATCAGTTCAATCATCAGTATGCAAGCATGGCATCAATCTCAATGATTATATAATTGATAAATTGTTCTAAGCGAAATGCATTCAGACTTGAAAAATAATGCTTGTTAATGAGCGAATCCAGGTGAGAGCTAGAAGCAACCCCCATATTGCAATCTTTGCCTATTCATGTCGGATTATAGTTGAGTTAAATTTCAGGACACGCCACAAATAACCTCCTAACATCAATCTCTGCCATTAAAAGATAGACAATATAATTCAAAGAGACGAAAAGGAATTTTCAAATACCTTTCATGTCTACAATGGCTTTGTATAAAAGATTCTTGAACACTCACATCCCCAAGCGCCCCAGCTGAAGAGAAGAAGTTCAGGAGCTATACATCAAAGGTTCAAAAGAAATTTAGTTGGTCGCTGATTTGCGGCCTATGGATCCACCAATCTGCATCAACAATTCATCATACAAAGCCGAAATGAAGAAAATCATTGTGGTTACAACTGCTCCTTCAACTTTAAACCGAGGTTAAAGTCTGACAAAGAACCGTCAAAGCACATCAGCCAAACACGTTTCGTTCTGCGTGCCACAAGTTACAACAATGTCCATTCTCAAAGAAAGCTGCAGCTGCCATTGCATGAGTGCATGACCCATGTCTGAGTCCAACAAGCTATTAAAATTGAAGAAGATTGTAGGTGCAAAAATTTCATCGAGCAGCTTGTATACCTGAGCGAAGAACAAGTACACATGGGTGTAGAACACGGCCAGCGAACATGGTGTTGGGTTCTTGATGAACAACTTCCTGAAAAAAATCCTCTACAAACGCCAGTCCTCTCCACTTCGCCTCCACCACCTCGTGCTCCTGCATGTCCCGCCGCTTCCTTGCGCTGGCAGGCTGCGCCACTACCAGACATCATCTATGTCGCCGTGCCGCGGGAAGGAGGCGATTCACACGGCTCGCCGGTGAGGTTACCCGTCCTTCTATTCCTAGAGTCCGCTATCACCCCTCCAACGACCTGATCAGCTCCATACCAGCAGCAGAGGAAAATGTCGGCGAACCAAAAATACCGTGAACCAAAAATAATAGTGAACCAAAATGTCGGCAAACCGAAAATAATAATAAATCAAAAATACAGGTGAACCGAAATTAATAGTGAACCGTAAAGGAACCAAAATTCGGGCGAACCGAAAATAATATTGAACCAAAATTCGGATGAACCAAAAATAATAGTGAACCAAAATTCAGGTGAACCGAAATGGCGATGAACCGAAAAGGAACCAAAATTTCGAGAACCGAAAATACATGTGAACCGAAAATAATAGTGAACCAAAATAATAGTGAAACAAAAATGCCGGTGAACAGAAAATAATAGTGAAACAAAAAGAACTAAAATCCGGGTAAACCAAAAATAATAGTGAACCAAAAATGCCGGTGAACCACAAAGGAACATAAAATTCGGGTCAAGCAAAAAATAATAGCGAACCAAAGATCATAGTGAAATAAAAATGCCGGTGAACCAAAAAGAAACTAAAATTTGGGTAAACCAAAAATAATAGTGAACCGAAAATGCCGGTGAACTAAAAAGGAACCAAAATTCGGGTGCACCGAAAATAATAGTGAATCAAAAATACCGGCGAACCGAAAATAATAATGAACATAAAGGAAACTAAAATTCGGATGAGCCAATACGGGTGAACCGAAATTAAGTTAACCAAAAATAGATTTTTGAAAAATGAATCATATTTTAAAAATGTTCATATTTGAATTTATTTAAAAATGATTCATATTTGAAAAAAAATCTTTTTCAAAAAGGTTCAGATTTTAAAATTTGCTCATTTTTTGAAAAATGATTCAGATTTGAAATACATTCATTTTTATAAAAGAAACAAAGAAGAAAAAATGAAAACAGGAAAAAGAAAAAAAGAAAAGAAGAAAAAAAAGAAAATGGAAACATGAATGCTACAATAGCAGAAACATATTACTGCATCGCGGCCCATGTGCTCCGTGACGCGGGTGAGTCGGATTTAGGTTTTGCGTTCCTTGCTCCAGTATGTACGCGAGGTGAAAAATCCTGTATGCAGTGGGAACACAAAATCTGCATGCACCTCTCACCTCATTCGCTCTCTCTTCTTCTCCCTGCCTCTTCTTATTCTTTCATCTATGAAACAGATCGATGAGTCCATCACTCACACAACAAATATCGTCAATGGATGAGGGAGACGAAGGTTGGACATGGCCCTCATGGGGTGCCGGCCATGGGAGTTGGATCACAAAGTTGTAGCCAGATCTTGAGGAGTTAATGGGCACCATGGAGAGCGGCCGGGTAGAAGAGAAGATCATGTCGCCTGTTGATGGAGATGCTATTCTGGCGGAGGAAGAAGCTGAGGTGGAGCAGGAGGTAGAGGTCGGTGGGATGGAGGAGCGGATCATGGCGGTGAAGGAAGAAGTCAAGGTGGAGCAGGATGTAGAGGTCAGCGGGGTAGAAGAGTAGATCGTGGTGGTGAAGGATGAAGCTGAGCAGGGAGAAGATGAGGATTGCAACGGCGTGCATGCCTCCAAGTTTTGTTGACCTATTTGGATCGTCATCGTGCACACCAAGCTGAGCTGTTGGTCAAGGCTGAATATATCCGTACTCACCAATTGAAGCCCACCATTTACACATCTATGTGTGAGGGATGCCTACGTCCGACTGTGTGCACAAAATGTGGTGTTCATGGTGACATATCAATATTTCTTTGCTTGGGATGCAGGTTGCCAGCTCCACAAGTTTTGCGTTATTGCGACATGTGTGGCAACCCAATTCAGCCTAACAACACTTGCTTCAAAGATTACGCAACAACAGTGGCCGTAAACAAAGAAGGGACTTGTACTATGTGGACGCAGCCGCTCCAAAATTTCAAAGGAAGAAGACGATGGCATGGCCGTGCCGGAGACCGAGGCTTACTAGTTGGAAGGATTTTGATGTGTGCCGGAGTATCATTTTTATATTACTTTGAGTTTGTGTTATTGGGTTATTATGCATGATGTAAGTAAGTCTAAGTGGATGATCTATGTAAGTTGAAAGTATAATTGAGTTATATATAGTATGCATGATCTATCTAAGTTTGATCTATGTATTCTATGCATGATTATACTAACTTCAAGTGGTGTCGGGGGGCAGCCCCCGAGTAGGGTCAATATGGCGAGATACACATGGACTCGGAGTTGACCGAGTCAATGGTAAACCGACATACCAAACCGGCTTACCCGGAGTCGACCGGGTCAAGGCCAACCGACATACCCTTATGTCGGATCATACATACTATATGTCGGAATCTTCTTTGTTCTCCTTGTGTGCAGGGAAGAAGAAACCGAGTCATGATGTGCCTGGCGTGCCTGTGTCGGATCGGGAGGAATAAACCTCTACCTCGGCTCCCAGTCAAGGCTCACGTCTTGTCCCTACAATCACGGGGCAGGCGTCCTGTCACTGGCAGGATGGGACGCACTGCCTACTCCTTGACTCGGTGGCCGTGGTATGGGCAGTCAGCCCTCCATGCTGCTGACCGATGCAGTACGGGGGAGCAGTGCACAGGAGTTGATGGATTGGACATGCCACGCAGGGGTGACGGAAGCAGTCAGAGGCCCACGCGTGGCCACAGTGCTGCCTACGCCAGCACTGACGTCAGCCCTAACTCTGTACCCTGGGTTTCCCTATATAAGGAGCACCAGGGGCTCCTCTTACAGGGACGATTCCCAGACACATGCCTAGACGCTGGACAAACACTTAGTCATTTCCTTAAGAGCTAGCAGGAGAGCCAAAGAGACATCCTGAGACTCGGTAGAGAGCTTAGAGCTTGCAGTTCATCCCATACAGCTCAAGGAGCAGCTTGTAACTCAGTTGTAATCCACATATATAGATCAGACAGGCAGGAGTAGGGGTGTTATCTCCTCACGAGAGCCCCGAACCTGGGTAAAATCGTGTGTGTGAGTGTGTGAGTTTCGGTGTGCGTCTTCACGTGCAAACCCTCCCTGGTACCTCCAGCGTCCATCGGCCCCAACTCAAGCCTACCCATGGCATCTGTCCGTGCACCACCACGACAGTTGGCGCCCACCGTGGGGCCAGCAGCGGCGCTGGCTGGTGTGTTCATCCGGACGGGCTCCTTCATCGCGTCGGGTGAGCGTGTTCTCTGTGGCCTTGTCCACAGGTTCGGCTCACTCAACGTCGTCAGCGACAACGCCGGCTGTTTCGGCAGCAGGCCGTTACCCCGGAACGGGTGCCTCATCGAGTTCGGCTCGCTCACCGTCTACGTCGCCACCGAGGTCCCGTGCCGGTTTCCCGAAAGGGTGCAGGTGGCTGCGGATCCTCCCGCTGTTTGCGCAGCTCGCGGCCGGCGTATCGCTCGCCCCGCTAGCTGTGCAGAGGTCATGATGACCGCCCCGGTTGCTGGTGCCGGCCTTGCTGCGGCCGGGGTGGCCGAGGTCAGCACAAGGTCTGCCAGGACGGCGCGCCCGCCGCTGGAGAGGCCGGAGAACCGTCAGGAGCAGGCCGGTACATCTGGTGTGCCGGCGACGCCGAGTCCTCTTCAGGACGTGATCGAGAAGCTGGCAACCCCAGTGGCTCCAAGCGCAGATGCGACTCTAACTCAGGCGGAGTTGAACAGCAGCGCAAGGAGATACTCGAGGAGGCTCTAGAGGTGCCCGAGTCAGGCAAGAGTTTGACATCTCTCTCCGTGAGTATAACATCGCTCATGGTTTTACTCTAGTAGCAAATCCTGTTAGTCGCATGATGAGGTTGCACAACTGAGGTAGAAACCTCAACGCCGAGATAGCTAGAGATGGTAGAGCCAGATCTAGTAGACACTGCTAGTCCATGTGTCGGCAGATAGGCCAAAGTACAGCACCCCAGCCAAGAATCTTAGGGCCGCGAGGCAGCCGCAGCTGAGTTACCAAGCTATCCGGAGATGCTCGTCGTAGGCAGCAGGACGAGTCAACGAGCTATGGCTATGCTTACACCGCCAGAATGAGCATTCCGGAAGGCAAACCCGGATGTAGGTGGGTCTCGGTACCTCACTCGAATGGTGGTGCCGGGGCAGTGTCCAAGGGACAAGCCTCTTCGCCACATGTCGGCGGAAGCCGTGGCCAGAGTGTAAACTCTGGTAAGAACAAACAGCTGCAGGCGTATGATCCGGTATACGCCGGAAAGCAGAAAGCTGGCCAAGGTCAACCCGGTCAGGGAGCACCAGGACCCGTTCAGGGCAGACAGGAAACTAACCGGGTCAACCCGGCAAATCCGGGTCAGCCACCTCGGTATCCGGTACCCAATCCACCTCGGCAACAACAGGGTGCCGGGTATGCCGAGCAGGCCGCTGACCGGTATGACGATGGTTACTCGGCCATGGAGCGGGCCGGGTACACAAGATTCAGAGATCTGGCGACTGAGGGTGCACTCGGTGCTAGGCTGGGAGCTCGCCAGCTGCCAGCTCATGATGTCCGCAACAAGCTTGACAGAATCTATCTGTCTGAACTGCTGGAGGAGCAAGGCCCACCGGGTCCTGCGTGTTTTGGACCCCGGATCATGAAGCAGCCACCGGTGCCGAACTTCCAGCTCCCCCGGGGTGCCAAGACCTATGACGGTAGCACCAAGCCGGAGGACTGGCTAACAGATTACGTCACAGCGGTGCACATCGCTGGTGGCAGCCGCCGATGGGCTGTGCGGTATGTACCGCAAATGCTAGAGGGTCCAGCCCGGATCTGGCTGAACAACCTGGAGGAGAACAGCATTGATTGCTGGCTCGACTTCTCCGACGCTTTCGTCAGCAACTTCTCCAGCACCTACAAGAGGCCGAATCGCCCTCAGCAGCTGTCCATGTGTCGGCAGAGAGAAGAAGAGACGGACCGGGAGTACCTTACCCGATGGAGCACGATCCGGAACTCCTGTGAAGGAGTGATTGAGTCACAAGCCATTGCATGGTTTGCGCAAGGATGCCGACATGGTTCCATGCTTTGGCAGAGACTCCAGAGGGAGATGCCGGCCACCTTGGCCGAAACAATGGCGATAGCGGACAGCTATGCACTCGGTGATCCGACACAGCCTTTGCTGACCCAGGTCGATGTGGGCAGGAGGTATCCTGCTCAAGACCGGGACAGATCGGGCCGGCGTAGCGATCGCCCGGACAACCGAAACAAGAGAAGAGACGACCGGCCGGATTACCGGTACGGGTCAGACCAGGTCGCAGCTGTTGACCAAGATCAGGTGGGTGCCGGCAGCAGCCAGCGCCAGAAAAATGATGGTCCCTCGTGGGGCCAGAGCTCGGAAGGAAAAAGGCCGTGGAACGGCGAGAGGAAGCCGTGGAACGGCGAAAAGAAACCATGGAATGGCAACAAGAAGCAGTGGGATGACCAGGAGAGGTACACTTACGAGAAAATGCTGGATGGCCCCTGCAGCTTTCACACCAAGCATCCCAGCAGACCGGCACAACACACTACCCGGAACTGCAGTTGGTACCAGCGTAAGCCGGTAGCTGCCGGTCCGATCTCCAGACCTGCACCTCTCACTGGTGCAAACACTCAACCTCTGAACACTCAGCCGAGGCAGGAGGATGTCAACCAAGTGGCAAACAACAACAACAACTACAACCGCAACGCTGGCCCGAGTCGGCAGAATGAGTACCGAGAGCCCCACCAGAGTTACATGGTCTTTGTGACCGAGCCGACGGACAAGCAAAGCCAGCACCGACGCGCGATGGAGGTGAACGCGGTCATGCCGGCCGTGCCCAAGTTTATGTACTGGTCCGAGGATCAGATCAGTTGGAGCATCAAGGATCATCCCAAGGTCATGCCGAATCCCGGGGGTTATGCTCTAGTGTTGGATCCGACATTCGTCGGGCCCAGCATCAATGTCAGGTTTACCCGGGTCCTTGTTGACAACGGGAGCAGCATCAACATCATGTATCGGGACACCATGGTCAAACTCGGGATAACCGAGAACATGATGCAGCCAAGCAGGACCACCTTCCATGGTATCGTGCCGGGTGTGTCGCATGCGCCCATGGGTACAGTCTGGGTAGATGTCGCATTTGGCGACAAAAGCAATTGCCGAACTGAGAGTCTGCTATTCGAGGTCGTGGACCTCGAAAGCCCGTATCATGCCTTACTCGATAGGCCAGCACTCGCCAAGTTCATGGCGTCCACGCATGTGGCTTACCTGAAGATGAAGCTTCCGGGACCAAATGGTGTCATCACCATCTCGGGTGATTACAAGCGCTCCATGGAGTGTGCTTCTGCCGGGTCCTGTCTGGCCGAGTCTTTGGTGATTGCCGCGGAGAAGAAGAGAATTCTTGAAGTGGTGGCGCTGGCCCAATCCGCTCAACTCGGTATGCCGAGTCCAGCTAACCCGCAGCAGACTGCAACTTTTCAGGCGGCGAAGGAGTCCAAGAAGGTTGGCGTTGACGAGTCTAACCCAGACCACACCGTCATCATCGGTGCCGGGTTGGACAGCAAATAGGAAAGCGAGCTCATCCACTTCCTCCGTGAGAATCGGGATATCTTTGCATGGTCCAGTCAGGATCTGCCGGGTGTTCCGAGGGAGTTGGCTGAGCACTCATTGCATGTCAGGCCAGATGCTAGGCCAGTGAAGCAACCGACACGGCGTCTTGCCGAAGGAAGAAGGAAGGCTGTGGGCGACGAGTTAGCCAAGTTACTCGCAGCAAATGCTGTCGTAGAAGTGAAGTACCCGGACTGGTTGGCTAACCCGGTCCTGGTAGAAAAGAAAAAAGATGATCCGAATGCTGCCACTGTCTGGCGCATGTGTGTTGATTACACCCACCTGAACAAGGCATGTCCTAAAGATCCATTCCCGCTGCCCCGGATCGATCAGGTGATCGACTCCACGGCCGGGTGTGAACTACTATCGTTTGTAGATGCGTATTCTAGTTTTCATCAGATACCGCTGAACCCTGACGATCAAATAAAGACTGCCTTTATCACCCCGTACGGGGCTTATTGCTACCGAGTCATGTGTTTTGGGTTGAAAAATGCCGGCGCCACTTACCAGCGTTGTATGCAAAAATGTCTGCATGACCAGATAGGCAAAAATGTGCAGGTATATGTCGACGACATAGTCATTAAAACTAAAGAAAAACACACTCTGCTGGATGATCTCAAAGAGACATTCGCAAACCTGCGGAAATTCCGACTTAAGCTCAATCCGGATAAATGTACATTCGGTGTGCCGGCCGGAAAGTTACTCGGTTTTCTCGTGTCAAGCCGAGGTATCGAGGCAAATCCAACTAAGATCCGGGCAATAGAAAACATGAGGTTGCCGAGATGCCTCCGGGATGTCCAGAAATTCACCGGATGTCTGGCTTCTCTGAGTCGTTTCCTAGGTCGGTTGGGAGAAAAGGCCTTGCCCTTATACCAACTGATGAAAAAATCGGACAGGTTTAACTGGACCCCGCAAGCGGATGCGGCGTTTCATGAGCTGAAAATGATGTTGGCTACGGCGCCGATACTGGCTTCGCCACTACCGAGAGAGCCCATGTTGCTCTACATTGCGGCCACTAACCGAGTCGTTAGTGTCGTAGTGGTGGTGGAACGAGAAGAAGAGGGAGCTACCGTGCAGAGGCCGGTGTATTATTTGAGTGAGGTGCTCTCTGCATCGAAACAAAACTACCCTCACTATCAGAAAATGACTTATGGTGTCTACATGGCGGCCAAAAAACTAAAGCATTACTTCCAGGAGCACCCCATAACTGTTGTAAGTGCGGCCCCTGTGTCGGAAATCCTTGGCAACAAAGATGCCAGTGGCCGAGTCGCCAAATGGGCTATCGAGCTCGCAGCTTACGCGCCGCAGTACGCGAGAAGAGATACCATCAAATCTCAAGCAGTGGCAGATTTCCTTGTGGATTGGGCCGAGATGCAGTATGAGCCGTCCCTGCCAGACTCCAACTACTGGAGAATGCATTTTGACGGGTCCAAGGTAAAGGAGGGCCTGGGAGCTGGTGTAGTTCTCACCTCGCCAAAGCGAGATCAGCTGAAATATGTGCTGCAAGTCCATTTCGCAGCATCCAACAATGTCGCCGAGTATGAAGCACTGATTCATGGACTCAAGGTGGCCAAGGAAATTGGAATTCGCCGGATCATCTGTTATGGTGACTCGGACCTGGTGATTCAGCAAACATCGGGCAACTGGGATGCCCTAGATGCCAATATGGCGGCATACCGGTTCCATGTGAATTCACTCACATTCGACGGACAGATAATGAAAGTGCTGACATGCTATCCAAGATTGGGTCATATCGGCAGGCCATTCCGCCCGGGGTATCACTGGAGCATCTTCATAAGCCATCAATCAAGCCTTCACCCGAGTCTGAATCAATATTTATCCCGGGTAATCCGGAACCCGACATCGTCCCGATGGACGTGGATGTCGGGAGCCAGCAACAGGACTCGGGGACTGCTACGCAGGACCCGGGACTTCCATGGATGTCGAGTACATTGAGCACGACTCAGCCATTACGCTGGAAAATTGGAAAGCCGCTTGGCGGAACTCGGGGACTCCTTGGGAAGACTCGGGGACTCACCAGCCTATGTCAGGCGTGGTGATGTCGGTTGATGCAATGGAAATCGACGAGCCTGTACTTGGTACTCGCCCGGTACCGGCATGGGCACAACCCATCATGACATTCATGTTGGATGGCACCCTTACCGAGTGATGAGGTCTCGTCCAGACAAATCCAAAGGCGATCCAAATCCTTCACCATCATCAACCAGGAGTTGTACAAGAGAAGTGTGACCACTGTACTTCAGCGCTGTGTCGAACCAGAAGAGGGGGAAAAGATTCTCCGAGATATCCATCAGGGAGAATGCGGTCACCACGCCTCTTCCCGAGCTATAGTGGCTAAAGCATTCCGATATGGGTTCTACTGGCCCAGTGCTTTGCAGCAGGCAGAGGACATAGTCCGGAAATGTGAAGGATGTCAGAGGTTTGCACACAAAATCCATACGCCGGCCTCCGCACTCAAGACTATTCCCATCACTTGGCCATTTGCAGTGTGGTGTCTGGATATGGTGGGACCGTTCAAGCCAGCCCGAGGTAACATGACTCACATTCTGGTGATGGTGGACAAGTTCACCAAGTGGATTGAGGTGAAGCCAATAAGAAAGTGTGATGGGCGCACAGCCGTGTCATTCCTAAAGGATATTATCCTAAGGTATGGTCACCCGCATAGCATTATCACGGATAATGGCACCAATTTCGCCGAGGGAGCCTTTGCTCGGTTTTGCCTGGAAAAGAGAATCCGGCTAGACTTAGCATCGGTTGCACATCCGCAGTCCAATGGACAAGTGGAAAGATCAAATGGTTTGGTCTTATCCGGCATAAAACCTCGGTTGATTGAGCCTTTGCTGCGTGCTCCGGGTTGTTGGTTGGATGAGATTCCAGCGGTATGTGGAGTCTAAGGACTACACCGAATCGCTCGACCGGCTATACGCCATTCTTCCTGGTTTATGGAGCAGAGGCAGTTCTGCCAACCGACATAGAGCATGACTCGCCAAGAGTCGCATTATATACCGAGTCAGAGGCAAAGGAAGCTCGGGAAAATGATGTCGATCTGCTCGAGGAAGCACGAGAATTGGCATTGTCCAAGTCAGCGATATATCAGCAAAATCTCCGACGCTACCATAGCCGGAAAGTAAATCCTCGCAAGTTTCGAGAAGGAGATTTGGTGCTTAGGCTTGTGCAGCGCACCGCCGGAATGCACAAGCTATCACCTCCCTGGGAGGGGCCATTTATTGTGAGCAAGGCTTTGAACAACGATGCATATTATCTTATTGATGCTCAGGCACAGGTGAAGAACAGGATGGACAGATCCGGAGAGGAGACCAAACGACCTTGGAATGTAGCTCTTCTTCGCCCTTTTTACTCTTAAGGACTCACTGTATGTATCTCGAAACCCTGAAATGATATGTCGGCACCCCGAAATGAAACTCGGGGACTGCCTTGCTGTGAATTTGCTGTGTGCATGTTTATCTCTGTTTCCTGTATGTCGGATGGCTCCAAAAATCGTGCTTCCAAGTTTGCAAGTATTGTATGCTATGTTTTTGTGATTTTGTGACCCGACTGCCAAAGAAACCATAAATGGTAGGCAAGGGCAGAGATTGCAAGGGTAGTAAACAAGAAAACGGACTCGGGGACTCGGTCCAGGAGCGATTCGGTTTCCTTTTGTTGTCTTTTTGTTTTATGTCGGATGGCTCTAGACCATATCTCAAAGTTTTGAGTATTGTATGCTATGTTTTTGTGATTTTGTGACCTGACTGCCAAAGAAACCATAAATGGTAGGCAAGGGCAGAGATTGCAATGGGTAGTAAACAAGAAAACGAACTCGGGGACTCGGCCCAACTGCGATTCGGCATAAGCTGTTTCTTTCTTAACTTATATTTCGGATGATTCCGAGCTTTGACTCAGAGTTTTTAGTATTGTATGCCGTATCTCGGTAATCTTGTGACTCGACTGTCAAAACACCGAAAAAGGTAGACAAGAGCAAAGGTCGCTAAGTATGGTAAACAAGAAAATGAATTCGGGGACTCGGTTCAGAATGATCCGGTACACTAATAACAATGCTAAAAATGTGCAAAGTAAAAACAAGTGCCAAACATAAAGGCTTAAGGTTATATTACATTTGCACCCGGCATCCGGGATTTGGATTTCAGTTTTTTCTAAGTCTAGGCAGCAGGATCCTAGCTACTCGGAGCAGAAGGAGCAGTGTCGGTCGAGGCCGGTTCCTCGGTCGTGGCCTCGGTCGCAGGTGCAGGAGCGGTGCCTGTGGCCGTGCCGGGAGGAGAGTCGGCTTGGATCTCCTCGTCGACTTGTTCTTCGTTCTTCTCTCTTCGCCCTCGTCGACCTCCATTTCCTCTGCTTGAGGAACTCGCTCACCCGGGACGAAGCTATGCACCAGAGCATATTGGATAAGGGAGTAAGCCAGCTCTTGGCGACGCCGGATGAGTTCCGGGTCAGAGAGCCACTTTGATCCGTCACACGCACGGTCTTGAGCATCTCGAGGTCGAGTTTTCGTACCAAGAAGCACATATGTAGCGCTCTTCATCCGCACCGACTCGGGCGGCGGATGATCGCCAATCATCGAGCCTTTCCTCGGAGGCCATCAGGCACGTGGCCAATTCATCAACAATCGCAGGGGCCTCACACCCGGGCCAGAGAACATTGTAGACCCGGATCGCAGAGCTAAGGAGGTTCATTCCGATAGCCCTCATTGGTACCAAGCGCGCCTTCAGGGCCACCAGATGAGTATCTATATCCCAGTCGGCCGAGATCGGGCCATCTTGGATTTTCTTAAACCGGTGCTCCTGAGCGCTCTTGTCCGCAGGCAGCCTTGGTGTGGGGGAAGCGTTCTGAATAAGGAATGGCTAACGCTAAAATAAGTCATATAAGGATAAAAGTGAGAGATTGAATAAAGACAGAAGGGGAAGGGGCTTACTGTCCATCTCGGAGTTGATGCTGGAGATGTCCACCAGCCACTGCGAGATCTTGGTCTTCAGAGCTCGGAGCTCGCTCTCAGCCGAGGTCGCTTGTGACTTGGACTCCTCAAAAGACTCCTTGAGCTTCCGAGTCTCCTCTTCTCGGAGCTGTTTCTCTGTGGCGGCGGTCTTTTCCAACTCGGTGGCTCGATCCCGAGATTTCTCCAGCTCGGCCTTCAGCCGGGACACCTCCTCCTGCTCTTTCTTCAGCTCAGCCTGGTGCGCAAGCTCGCGCTCCTTCTGTGCGGCTGTGCCAAGGTAGTAGATGTCAGAATGGGAAAACTGATGCAAGTACAAGTTGAAAGGCAAAGATGGCTTACTCTCGATTTCGAGATCCGCTTCTCCAAGTCTTCGGCCTTGAGCGCCGAGTCAGCTACTTGGTCCAGTTTGGCTCGCAGCAGCTTGTATTGTCGGAGAGCGTCTTGTGCTCCAGCAGCAGCTTGCGGTTGCAATGTGTGCGCTTGGTCATGCAAGCCTAGAACGAAGAGATGTTAATCTTGTTGGTGAAGATTCAGGCCGAGTTACCCTCACTCAACCGAGTCAGCTTTACTCGGCCGAGCCTCAGTCACTCGACCCGAATCTCGGGGACTGGGGATAGAGGATATTTGCATGAAGAAATTAAACACGAGTTATCTTTATTCGGTAAAGACTTACCGCGGCTGCTTGGTTGGCTGCGAGAAGGGCGGTCTTTGCTGCGTGCATCTTTTTGGGCCACCAAGCTTGGTCCCGCCGGATGCTCCGAGATCAGGCCCGCTGGTGACTGCGAGCTCACTTCGCTGTGTCGGCAGCGTTCCAGTCCATGTTATATTGCTCAAGGGAGCCCAGGCTTTTCCCGCTAAGGGTTCGCCGTGGGGCAAACCCCCAGCTGGCGGTCTGGATTACTGCCGATGTCGCTGCGCTTGGCTTGGGGGCACAATCAACTGCCTTTCCGGGTTAGCCGACACCGTTTTCACCGGTGCCTTTCCAGTTGTTACCCCAGTTGCAGGAACTGGGGCTTTGAATGTCTGTTGCTGTGGCTGCGGCTGTGCCGGTGGCGGGCTGGGCTTTGCCGTCGACGTCGATTTGGACGGCGATGGCTGTGTCTTCTGTTTCTACAGCTGTTGCGTTGATGGAGCTGCTTTGGTTTCTGCTGCTGTCGCGCTGGAGGAGGCTGTGGTTGTTTCTGTTGTGGAGCCGGTTGTTGCTTCTGCTGCTGTGGTGGCGGTTGTTTCTTCTGCTGCTGCTGTGGTTGATTCGGCTTGTGCCGAGTCCTTCTGGACCTCGGTCTGCTCTACCTCTGGAGCCGAAGAGCTGGCTCCGAGATGCGTCACTTGGCCGGGCGCTGAGGTTTGGTCGGGCACGAGGTTGCGGTCTCGACCGAGAGTCTACATTCCGGCTCCGGATTCCGGAGCCGAAACATCTGCAGCCGGACTCGTCCTCGGAGGGCTTGGCACCCGGGTTGTCATCGGGCCGAGGCGGGTGTCGGTTGCCCTTGGAGGGACCCGGTCAGTCGACCGGTCGGGAACCTTCAGAGGAGCCATGCTGTGATTCAAAACAGTAGGATAGTGTTGTCAAAAGGAGAAAGGCAAGTGTAAGTAAGTATAAGAGGAGAATGTCGGCAAGAAGGATTTTACCCCTTGGAGACAGGGCGCTCGCGGCGCTTCACTACTGTCTTCAAGCGCGGCTTCTTTTGCGAGGGACCAGAGGTGCCGGAAGTTCCGGCATCTGCGGGATGCGGCCGCTGGGCGCTTCCGAGCCGCACCCTTGGGTCCTGTGGCGAGGGGTGCCCACCTCGAGCACGTCAGTCCGAGTCAGCTGGGGGCGGGGACACCGGATATGAGGTATGCAAATGGGAGAGGGTCATGCACCTCTAAAATCCGACAATCGTCGTCTTCGTCCTCAGACCAGTCTCGGAGGGAGGAGGCACGAGTCTTACCCGTGGCAAGGAATTGAGCCAACGTCGGGAATTGGCACGTTATCCTCGTCGTCCGGGTCTTTCGAGTCGGCTTCGACTCGGTCCTTACCCCAGTTGGCAGAGGGGTTCTCTCCGTCCTCCTGCAACTGCCGACCGAATCTCTGCGTAATGGAAGCGAGAAATGGTTAATACCAAGTACAGAGTTGCACTGACATAAGGGTTCATATCGGCAAAAAAGATTATGTCGGCTGAGGCACTTACTTTCGGGGGAAGATTGCTCCGGCTTTGGGGTTCTTGCCCATTCCCATTCCTCCGGCATCTTTGTCCGGGCTATGGCCTTGATGCGCCGCCGGATCTGGGCATTATCCAGCTCGACGGTGCTGACCCGGGTCGGGTCCAGCGGGCCACTCATGTGACATATTTTGTGGACTCGGCGCTGGAGGGGCAAGACCCGGCGGCTAATAAAGGTTGCGAGCAGGTCGTCAGCCGACATCCCTTCGCCCTTGAGTTGCTCGACAACTTGGTGGATGTGGTTGACCTCCAGTACCTTATCCGTCGGGTTGTACCCCCAGTTAAGTTGTGCGGTAGGGGGGCCGATGGCGAACTTCGGCAGGTTGATCATGTCAACCTCGGTCGTGTTCTTCACGTAGAAGAAAGAGCGCTGCCATTTCCGGCATGACTCCAGACCGAGGATCCGGGGAAAGATGGAGCCGCGCCGAGGTGTGACGGTGGCGGCCCCGCACTG
>QRDG01000669.1:152535-335925 GCA_012064385.1 Puccinellia tenuiflora
CTCTGCCACGATCTCCGTAACGGCTTAACTGCCGCACGATCTGCCCCACGATGGGCCACAGGGAGCCAACGGCTCGTTGTGGCGCATCTGATCGGGTGAGACCCGAGGCGACGCGAGCGGTGCGGTCAGGACTGCACTTGAGTGCTTGCGTGGGTACAGAGGCCGAGGTGACCGGCGTGACGCAAGTGGCGTGCGTGCCAGCGGCACGTCTATCCGTGACAAAAACCGAGGCGTTATGTAGAAGATGCTCTGCCACGTAGGGGAAGTGATAAACTCGGAAAAACCGTGGAGTTCTCCCGTAAGTCGGAGCGATCCGACATGAAGGATGATAGCAAGTTGGGATACAAATTGCTTTCCGACATATAAAAGGTTTGCCGATGTATGTGATGTCGTAATCAAGTAAGATGCTGGTTTTCAGGTAAACCTGCCGTGGCCCTCCATCCGAGGCTGCAGGACCGCGCCAGCTTCGGGGACTATGTCGGGGGGCAGCCCCCGAGTAGGGTCAATATGCGAAATACGCATGGACTCGGAGTTGACCGAGTCAATGGTAAACCGACATGCCGAACCGGCTTACCCGGAGTCGACCGGGTCAAGGCTTACCGACATAGCCCTATGTCGGATCATACATATTATATGTCGGAATCTCCCTTGATATTCTTATGTGCAGGAGAGGACAAACCGAATCAGGAAATATCCGGCATGCCTATGCCGGATCGGGAGGAATGAAGCTCTACCTCGGCACTGGTCAAGGCTCACGTCTTGTCCCTACCATCACGGGGCAGGCGTCCTGCCACAGACACGATGGGACGCGCTGCCTAACCCTTGACTCGGTGGTCATGGGATGGACAATCAGACCTCCATGCTGCTGACCGATGCAGTACGGGGGAGCAGTGCACAGGAGTTGATGGATTGGACATGCCACGCAGGGGTGACAGAAGCAGTCAGAGGCCCCGACGCGACCACAGTGCTGCTTACGCCAGCACCAACGTCAGCCCTAACCCTGTGCCCTGGGTTTCCCTATATAAGGAGCACCAGGGGCTCCTCTTACGGGGACGATTCCCAGACGCCTCACTAGACACTTAGATATTTTGCTCAAGAGCCAACAGAGAGCTAGAGCACTAGCCCGAGACTCGGTACCGAGCCTTAAGCTCATTGTTCTTCTCATACAGCTCAAGGAGCAGCTTGTAACCCGGTTGTATTCCACATATATAGATCAGACAAGCAGGAGTAGGGGTTTTATCTCCTCACGAGAGCCCCAAACATGGGTAAAACTGTGCGTGTGTGTGTGTGTACTTCTGTGTACGTCTTCACGTGCAAACCCTCCCCGGTACCTCCAGCGTCCATCGGCCCCAACTCAAGCCTACCCATGGCATCTGTCCGTGCACCACCACGACAGGGACTACGAAATGTTTTTCCATGGGGGAGAGGTATACGTATCAGGGAACCATATGGTATCTTGGTGGATTTACTTCCAGGTACAACTGTGGTGGTGGCTTTTGGTGGGATAGTCGAGAGGGGTTTTAGAAATCTCCAAAAGGGACCAACGTTCGACCAGCAAAACAATGGTATGAAGTTATGGTGGGGTTGAAAAGGATCGGGGATTGTTGGGGAAAAATTCTAAGGGAGCGAAACCAAAGTTAAATCAAAGACCGTCTGGTTCAAAGAAAACATTTTGAAAGTAGAAAAAGTTTTCCAAGTGTGGGAAAAACACCGCTAAAATTAGGGACGAATTTCTGGGGTGTTACAAACCTTCCCCCTTAAAAAGAATCTCGTCCCGAGATTCGGAGACTAATAGAGATTCTCGGGGTTATACAAGATATTTCTTGTATGGTTTAATCTACCCCTATATTTAAAATATTTTAAAACTTTTTCTACAAAATATTAGAGTTTAACATTCAATAAGATTAACACTCAGCAGGATATTTTCTAAAACAAACATTATCAAGGCATGATACTTTTATTCCACCCAATGCATTCTAAGGATGGCATGGCAGTGGCTCACACAATCAATCAACATAGGTTCTTTACTATGGTCAAATAACAAAATTAAACCTATGGTTTTAGTTCAACCAAACACAAGCATGGCAAGCTCAAACAAAATCTACACACAGATCATCACTCGATAGCCTGGATTTAACTTGGCCAAATCATTACCCAAGTATGCAAAACAAAATGTCAGGGATATGCTAAACATGTCCCTGTTCTAGATTTATTTTTGAGAAGCTGTATATACCTTTTCAAGTACACACAGGTTTGGAAAAAGAAAACAGGGTTTCTTTTTAAAAGAAAGCATCTGTTTCGCCAATAATTGACTTGCAGACACTATGGGGTAGGCCATCCCAAAAATCATTTTGGCAAAATTTTCCCTACGAAACACTGGAGAGACGAGGGACTGTTCTCCTGAGGAAAGGATAGAGGCACACAGAGGATTATCTTCTTTCTTGCTGTCATGTGGGACCGGGTCCACCTGTCAGTCTCCTTCTTCCTTTCTATCTTCTTCTTCCTCACATCATCTCCATCCGTACCTGGCTGGCTCTGAGTGCGCGAAGCACTCCATTGCGGCACCGCTGTGCGTGCTGTCCAATTACGCAGCGGCCATCACGGCTTTGGGCACCTCGGTGATTTCGCGCCAATTGGACGAGCATTGCGCGCGATTCCTCTCTTTTCCCGCGCGAGGCTGAGCAGTGCGCGGCATCCGAGCTCTGCGGCTATAAACAGGGGTCTCTGAAATTCCTTCCTCTTCCACTACCACCATGGGTTTCCTTTCCGCAATCTTCGACGAATTTTACGCGCACCGAGAGGGAGCGGCATTCTTCAAGCAGTTGTTCGTGATCGTGATCTTCTGGATCACAGCTTCGGTGGTGGTAGCACTGTTGTATGCGGTGGTTGTTCTCCTGTTGGTGGCTCTGTACAGCTGGTGGTGCGACACTGGCGGTGATGCTGCTGCGGTGCCGGCAGTGGGCGAGCAGGTGGTGCTGCCGCTGGTGGCTGATGCAGCGGTTCCTCCGGCTGGCGGGAAGCTGGCGGCTCATGCAATCCGTCGTCGTCATCGCGCGGCTCATGACCCAGCTTTAGGTGAGCCTATCTCATCTTCAGGTGACGCCACTGAGCGCGAGAGGGAGTAGGATTTTTTTCTGGGGTGCTCTTCTGTATCTGCACTGGGGTAGTGGTAGTGTTGTATGTTGGAGTAGAACTTGTATCCGCTATTTCTGAAATTCCCCTTATGTACTGAACTCATTTGATGCATCAAACTTGCCTTCACTACTGATTTAGATCCAGATTTGCATTCCTGAGATCTTTCCTTAGCGGTCACAGATTTGTTCTTGCAGCAGAGGGAATTGCAGAGGCACTATCACACAGATAGTAGAACTTGCTACTCGGGGAAAATATCATTTTAGAAAATAATGCTGCATTTTATGGCCCCAAAACTTCCAGCAGCATGGCATAATCATTTCAATCATACCAGATAGCAAGCACGCAACAGCTACTAAACACTCGACACAACACAAACACACGTACAAGCAAGCATAGGAATCACAAACACACTCACAAACTCTCATCTAACTGCTTACGAGTGCCACTCACGCTAAACTAAACAAATCTCACTCTGCTTGACGATCCTTCACAAACGGTGGAGTGCGGCCGAGCCGAAGAGTGGTGTCCACGTCTCCTTGTTCCGCAAGGTCGCAGGACACATGAACACCTTCGAGGATCGGAACTTGCTCAGGGGTTCGTCGGGATGGGCCGGGATCTGGAAGTGGAAGTCCGCTACTTCGAGCTTGCCTGCGGGAGAGAGTAGGTGTGCTTTCCCCTAGGTATTGGTGTAGGCGGGCACGGCTGAGGTTCCTCCTTGTAGTCACGAGCTCCTCCATCAAGAGGTTGTTGAGGTTCGTCATTGCGATGGCGTAAGCAACTTGGTTGATTAGTGCTGGGTCAGGCTCCTTCGAGACGTCGGCTTGGACCATCTCTCCACGGGGCTGTGGTCTGGCCGGAAGGTAGTAGAACTCTCGAGTTTCAGCTAGCAGGGGTTCGGAGGACCGAAGACGGACGAGGCATTCCCAGGCTGCTACCTGGATGGCTAGCCCCAGAGTGGGCATGCCGCCACCTTGGATTAAGTAGGGCTGATTCGTGCCCCGGGGACATGGGCTGATCCTCACATCGGCCCGGAATTCATCTCCGGACGACGAGAGTGAGCTCTGAAACACCACGTACACGGGGTGAACGGTGCTACCAAGGATATGGTTGACGGCCCTCCAGAGAAGCAATCGAAAGCTCGAATGCTCCTCGGCAGTGGTTTCCAATATGGCATTAAGGGTCGCCATCGGATTTTCTTGGGTTCTAGATTTTTGGGGGGATAAGGATGCGAGGTTCCTCTATGGGATTCTACTTCAAAAGAGTTGGGTTGCCAGGGAGAGCTGGCGAGGGTGGGTTATAAAGCCACTAGGACAGCGTTCTCAAGTCCACTTGGTAAGGTCGACTGCTTCTCATGGAAGAAACCGACTAGTCTTGCTGGGGAAGATTGGGACATGTCCTACTACACCATACTGTTGACCGACACGAGCCATGCCAGTTTGGCAGAGATGGGTTAAATCCATCGGGTCATTGTCGGGCAAAAGTAAGGCGAGGCTTTCCATGCTAGGGTAGTCTACAGCCAGCCTGGTGCTCTGATACCATGCTCTGTGGCACCCCCCTCTGACACATATTGCCAAAGAGGCGGTCGCCCCGTGCGCCAGCCCAGGATATCCGGACGCACGTTACGACAATGCAACATAGCGGAAATATCATTACACAATCAGGCCCAGTGGGCTACAAAGGGTTTACATGGCCATCAAGGAATGAAAAATTATCATGGCCAAGTATGGCACGGGACAGGGTTTAACTGCCAGCGGAAGACACAGGTACGGCAACGGCTTGGTGCGACTCCATTCCACAGGCATCTGGCTGGGCTACTGATCCTAGCACGCTCCTGCTCAATTTCCTTGCTATGGTAGGAGATGAATCCTCTCAACGTCTGGCCACATGAAAAGCCAGTCTGAGTACAATGATGTACTCGCAAGAAAATAACCACAAGAAATGAACAATCAAGCAATCAGGCAACAGATCACCAGCAATAATAATAATCTAAACATGACAATTATCTACTTACGACCGTCCAAAGGATGACAACATGGCATCACAGTAAAACATGGCATAAGCAAACAACGGGAGTACCACCAGTACAGAGTCCAAGCCAGGTGGGGTTGGATCATGTACCGGAGATCACACAAAGAGCTTACCTGTGACGAATAACGGGTGTACCCATTAGTACCAAGTAACACAACAAATCATATCATCACAGCTAGGCTCACTGGCCTCTAGCCTCACAAGGCTAATCTCATCTGTCACCACTTGCTAGGCCCACGGGCCTTATCACATTTCCTTATCTCAAATAACGTTCTCTGCATCATCTTATTGTTTATTAAGTGTGGTCAAGTCGTTCATAATTCTTTCAAA
Organism: Puccinellia tenuiflora; assembly: GCA_012064385.1. NCBI lineage: Eukaryota > Viridiplantae > Streptophyta > Magnoliopsida > Poales > Poaceae > Puccinellia > Puccinellia tenuiflora. Next base: position 158,029 of record QRDG01000669.1, read on the forward strand.
CAAATCTTAAGTTTAACCTCCGGACACGACAAAGACACAGTGTGATCGACACTGAACTGTTGTTCCATATCCCAGGAACGAGGCTAGCTGGCTAGGTTGATGCTCTCGAGAGTTTGCTTTACCACCTATCAGAATGCACCCCACTCAGCCGACACCTCAGGTTTATCACGCCCAAAGTCGTACTAAGCAAAATACACTCTCGCGACGTTCCACTTGCTAAGACACTCTCCTGCACCACCCTATACACATGGTACAACGGGCAAGTAAATCCGGCACATCCCCCGGCGCTACCGGGTATGCCTAGCCCCGGAATCCCTATCGCAGTCGAACTCGTGCCTGTCGACCACTCCCCTCGGACAGCACAACCGAACGACTACGCCCAACTGATGGCACAAAAGGGGCTTAACAACCTACTAGGTCACAGTTTCCATGGGACAACGGTGGTATCGCGTTCAAGGGTTCAGATTAGTGGCACTATGGATAGACCTTATCGTTGTTTGGAGGGGTGTTTCATTTAATCAAGTTTCATCATTCACATGTCCAAGCAAGAGGGTATTAGTCCAACACAACAACTACAATAACATAATAATATATCACCAAACGATAAAACATTAGCAACACAATATTTCAAGCAATAGATAGTTTGCATCAACCGGGCGACTGTGGCGGAGATGCCTCCGGCCGGTGCCAGCCTCAGGTTCATAAAGAAAATAAAACAATACGGTCAACCGGGCGACTGTGGCGGAGATGCCTCCGGCCGGTGCCAGCCTCAGGTTGATAAAAGAAAAATAAAACAACACAGTCAACCGGGCGACTGTGGCGGAGATGCCTCCGGCCGGTGCCAGCCTCAGGTTGACAAAAGAAAATAAAACAACACAGTCAACCGGGCGACTGTGGTGGAGATGCCTCCGGCCGGTGCCAGCCTCAGGTTGATAAAACAAAACAAAACAACACAGTCAACCGGGCGACTATGGCGGAGATGCCTCCGGCCGATGCCAGCCTCAGGTTGAGTAAATAAAATGAAATGAAAGCAAAGCCACGATATCTCGTGACGCACAGTTCACAGGGGATCATCAATCAAATACACATATGACATGGAAATGTGCAAAGAAACAAACATCTCTTGAGTATTCGTAGCAAGTGGTTAGCTTGCCTTCGACGATCGACGCCATTTGGTTTCGACGGTCACGGGCGTCACGGTTTAGGGTATTGGTCTGCCGGTACTGCGAAATACACCTATACATGCATATAAGGGGCTGAGCATATAAACATTTTAAAAAAATGTAAAACCTATACCGCTAGATAGAGCTCTTAAAACTAAGAATTTACAAATTTGAATCACCTCGAACGGAGCTACGGATCAAAAGATATAGCTCGGCGACGTTTAACTATCTGCTGCTCACTTCTGGAAAAAAAAAACAGAACGGGCTGTTTTCTGTTCGGGCCGGACTGGTTGCGCACTCCACTGAAATACACCTTCTCTGCGGGAAAGCGGAGAAGCGCGGAGGGCGCCTCCACTTAACCCGACGGGTGGGGCCGGGCCCACCTGTCGGCGCGACGCGGCGCCACGCTGGCCGCCAGCCTGGCGGCCTTCAACCCAGCGTCGACCACGCGCGGGACAGGCCCGACGCGGGCGCGCCTGGGCTCGGCCGGCCGCCGGAGCTGGCCGCGCTGCCGCCGCTGCCCGGAGCCGCCACCGGCTAACGCTGCTGGGGAGGGTGCTCCGCCGCCGCCGCCAGTCGCCTACTCCTATGCGCGGACCGAGCCAGGCCGATGCGGGACCGAGCCCGACGCGGCACGGGCTAACCCGGCCGTCGGTCGCCGCCATCGCCGCCGTTGCCCTGGCGCCCGCTGCCAGCCACCAAGGGCGCGGAAAGGGCCGCCCCGCCGCGCCGCCTCCGGTGGTGCAGACTAAGGGCAAGGGGAAGCCCCGGGTGCGCCGCCATGGCCGTGTGCCTGCCGGTCGCCGCCGGCGGTTCCCGGGCGGAACCGAGGCTACGGGCCACCAAAACACGAACCATTTTGTCTAGGGGGTAGAGGGGATCGAGGGGAACTCCTCCATGGTCTTAATCAAAGGATGGCTCTGCAGGGAGCTCGTCGTGGTCCGTGGACCGACGACGACATCCACGGCCGAAACGGAGTAGGGCTCCGCCATCCCGCAACTAGAAGGGCAGAGGGGTTCCAGGGGGGAGAGTGAGGTGCTCGGGCGCGAGGGAGCTCGGAGGTGGCCTCTTATAGGCAAGGGAGGGAGAGTTGGGTGGTGGCCGGTGCGGCCATTGATGGCCAGCCGAGGTCACGGCTGACGTTGCTCTCGGCCACAGTGGCGAGGATAAGGAGGAGGAGGAGAGGATAAGAAGGCTGAGCTGGGTGTGCACTACCGCACGAGGCTGTACTGCAGCCGAGGGGTTAGGCAGGGGCTGGGGTTAGGGCTAAGCAAAATTAGGTCACGCCAAAGCGTGCGTCCAGCGCGATGCGAGCGACATCGTCGTGTTCCCGACGACTCGGAGCTCTAAACTGAAAAAGGGTTGCACCACGGGGTTCACAAGGACAAGACCAAGACAACCAAACTGGCCACACTCAAAAACTCCACACTTCGCAACACAAGATTTTCAGAAAACCAAGGGTGCGCCAGGTGTTCGATGAAATGACCAAGGCTTTTCTCATATCAGAAAAATCCCCAAAATTCACAGTATGCTAGGATAGGTGTATGCAGTATGTCTGTGAAGTTTGGGATCAATTGGACACAGGGAAGTTGGTTGAATAAATTGGTGTCCGAAAATGCACTAATGGCATGGGTATGCCAAGTGCACCTACTCAAATGATATTGGCGTGATATTGTGGATATGGGGTTGTGTATGGGATCTTGTCAACTTGGAAAAGTGGCAATGCCAAATGATTTTTGTAGCTAGGGGTTGCTTTGGAAATCACAATTAGGCCTAAAAAGGGCATTACAAAGGAAGTACCTCAAATATTGCTCAAATGAGGTTGGGCCAATGGAGTGAAATGTTCAAGAGGCCAAATCATGCACCTCACCAAAATTGCAGAATTTTTGGATGAGTGGAAGGTGTCCAGATAATTTTTGGATTGGAATTGGCATAATAGAAAATATGACTAAACTTGGGATTATTGTATGGGACTACGAAATGTTTTTCAATGGGGGAGAGGTATATGTATGAGGGAACCATATGGTATCTTGGTGGGATTTACTTCCAGGTACAACTGTGGTGGTGGCTTTTGGTGGGATAGTCGAGAGGGGTTTTGGAAATCTCCAAAAGGGACCAATGTTCGACCAGCAAAACAATGGTATGAAGTTATGGTGGGGTTGAAAAGGATCGGGGATTGTTGGGGAAAAATTCTAAGGGAGCAAAACCAAAGTCAAATCAAAGACCGTCTGGTTCAAAGAAAACATTTTGAAAGTAGAAAAAGTTTTCCAAGTGTGGGAAAAACACCGCTAAAATTAGGGACGAATTTCTGGGGTGTTACATTCAAGTTGCTCAACAAATTAGGCCCCATGGAGTGGACGCCCGAGGCTGAGGAAGCTCTCCAGTCCCTCAAGCACTACCTCACCTCACCGCCAGTCCTCGTGGCCCCAGCAGAGAAGGAGCCTTTGCTGCTGTACATCGTAGCCACCAACCAGGTGGTCAGCGCCGTGCTGGTAGCAGAGCGCGACGCACCTCCGAAGAAGTCGATCAAGGGAAAGCCTCCCAGGTATCCGTTCCCGGGGCAATCAAGCAAGAAGAGGCGGCCGGGTGACCAGGGGTTCGAAGATCCTAGCACCCCGCCCCCTCTCGTTGTCATCGAACCCCACATCAAAGGAAACGAAGGGATACACTCCGAGGCGACCCAGCCGGGGGCTACTACAACAACACCCGGGGCGTCGAGGACGTGGAGGAGGCCGAACCCGCCGAAAGTCTGGCAACCCGCAAGGTGCAACATCCGGTCTACTTCGTCAGCTCGGTGCTGCGCGACGCCCGGGAGCGATATCCCATGATGTAGAAGCTTTTGCTAGAAATCCTCATTGCTTTCCGCAAGATGAGGCATTACTTCGAGGGGCAACCGATCACGGTGGTGTCCAAGTACAATCTGAGAAGCCCCCTGGAGAACTCGCTGGCCACTGGACGCATCACGACATGGGCCATGGAACTTCAAGGCTTCGGACTCAAGTTCGAGCACACGAAAAACATCAAGAGCCAAGCACTTGCGGACTTCATGGCCGAGTGGATCGAGACGGCGTTCGACGACCCGGAGGAGGAGACAAGCCTTCCCGGGAAGGAAGATCCTGACACCTAGACCATGCACTCTGACGGCTCCTATACCAAGGGGCAGGGAGGTGCCGGGGTCGTCCTCAGCTCGCCAACCGGCGACCGCTTGAAGTACGTTGTCTAGATGCACTACCAAGGAAACATCTAAAACAACACGACGGAGTACAAAGGTCTACTCGCGGGACTTCGTGCTGCCATCGACCTCGGCATCGGCAAGCTCGTCGTCGAGGGTGACTCTAAGCTAGTCATCAAGCAAGTCAACAAGGAATACGCATGTCCTCAGATGGCGCCATACATCGAGGAAGTGTGGAAACTCCAGCGGCGCTTCAGCAGCTTCAGAGCTGTTTACGTCCCGCGGGAGGAGAACACGTCCGCGGATGAGCTGTTGCAACTGGCGTCCAAGCGGGAACCAGTGCCTCCCGGGATCTACATCGAGGTGCTCCGGCAACTTTCAATCTCTCCCGGGAGACACAAGCCAAGGTGTGCATCGACACAGGAGGCTGGCAACCCTTCTACACCGACAACATGGGTAGCCAGCCCAGAAGCTCAAGACCCGGCAGTGCCCGCGGTGGTAGAAGCTTTGCTTCTTCCTGACCAGATGGTACTGCTGGTGGACCGAACCCACCCACCCTGGGTCCAGGACATGGTGGAGCACGCCCTCCCGGAGGACGACCACGAGGCCGAGCGGGTGGCCCGCCAAGCGAAGCTCTACATCTTAATTGACGGCGAGCTCTACTGGCGACGCGAGAACGGAGTCAAACTGCGATGCATAGCATAAGAGCAAGGCCAAGAACTGCTGAAGGACATACACGAGGGGACATGCTCGAGTCACGTGGCATCGAGGTCACTGGCAGGGAAGGTCTTCCGCCAAGGATTCTACTGGCCAATAGTACTTCACGACGCAGAGCAGCTAGTCAAGACCTGCGAAGCCTGCCAGTACTACGCGAAGAACACGCACCAGCCGGCTCAAGCACTACAGCCGATACCAATCTCCTGGCCGTTCTTGGTCTGGGGGCTGGACATTGTCGGCAAAATGCCAAAATCTATGGGAGGACACGAATACCTGTTCATGGCAATCGACAAGTTCACAAAATGGGTTGAGGTGATGCCAGTACCACGCCAGACGGCTCAGGCCGCCATCAAGTTCATCGAGGTGATCGTCTACCGCTTCGGAGTTCCAAACAGAATCATCACCGACAATGGCACTTAGTTCACCAGTCAAGTCTTCCTCAACTTCTGTGAAGAAATGGGTATCAAGGTGTGTTTCGCCTCGGTATCCTTCCCAAGAAGCAACGGGCATGTGGAACGAGAAAATGTAGAAGTTCTCAAGGGATTGAAGACCAAAGCCTTTGACAAGTTGGAGAACAAAGGGAAAAATGGATTGATCACTTGCCAAGCGTACTGTGGTCCCTCAGAACAACACCAAGCAGAGCCACTGGAGAGACATCTTTCTTCCTCGTCTATGGAGCTGAAGCTGTACTGCCATCAGAACTCAAATACGGATCACCCCGGGTGCTCGCCTACGATGAGAACACGCAAGAAGAGCGAAGGATCGATGACATAAACCTCCTGGAAGAGAGTAGGTGCTGGGATTCCTTACGGTCAGCTCGGTACCAGCAAAGACTCCGCCGATACCACAGTCGTCATGTTCGCTCGTGGGAGCTGCAACCCGGAGACCTGGTGCTCCGCAAGAGGCAAAAAATGGAAGGCATGAAAAAAATGTCATCCAAGTGGGAAGGACCCTACCGGGTCACTCATACCCTGAAACCCAGAGCGGTGTACCTGTAGGACGAGAAAGGCAGGCCGGAGGGCAACACCTAGAACATCGAGAATCTTCGCAAATTCTACCCCTGATTACGAACATGAATCGCAAACATCAGATCCGTTAAAGCACGCCATGGGGGCTAGTGTTCTGTAAAATGGTGTAAGAATCGTCGCCAAGGGAATAAAAGATAAGTGATTTCAATTTCGTGAGCCTCAATTCTTGCATGCAAGCGTGTTATCCTTAGCAACCCGTAAGCAGGAGGCTGATATGTGCCGGTGGCTGATGGGTTGAAGTGCCGCGAGTGGCCTCACGGACAGGCACTGCCGCCCGATCGTGCCGTACTGTCGCGGAAAGGAGGAATCGGGCAGTGCTGTGGTGAGAAGAAATTCACCACAGAAATGCACTATCAACTGTGCTTGCGGTTTGCTTCGGATAACGCGCTAGCATGGTAGGTGAGAGGGTCCATTCTTTTCCTACTGAAAGTTTGCTATGTGCAGCTCCTTCCCGGGACAGGATCAGGCGGCGGAACGCGACCAAGGAGCTGGGTACCCGGGAAGGACGGGATGGGTCGAGGACGCGACAGGAAAACAGCTAAGTCCTTGCATCTGCATCCTGCACTTAGGCATAACATCTCGCTCGGAGTCAATATACCATCGACCTGCGCATGCTTGATGGTTGATGAGAGCCTTTGCGGGGGTATGCTCCACCCCGGCGAATGGTCCGTTTTCCTCTGGCCTAGTACCCGACAACAGTGGAGAAGGACTCCGGAAGGTATAGGCCTACTTAGGGGTACATCTATCGTGCAGAGGTAGAGTGCTTGACACCTAAGAGGCCTCATCTGAAAACCCGACAGCGCGTTAGTGCAAAGGAAGATTTGGGAAATGACCCCGGGAGTTGAGTCTAGGGTTGCATTCATCCGAATTTACATTCTGAATTACACTTCTGAATTTACATTCGGTTTTGCAACTACTTAAGCCTATGCTTGTAGCGCCCCAACCCCGGAATTATACAGATAGGCTATGTAACCCACAAGCTATGCTACACAACCGAAGGGCATGGAATTACCGCTCCCACGCAACACATCGGTCGTGCCATAAACACTGGCATAGCTATCAATGTATAAAACAGAGATCAAGACTTGTGGAACAACTGGCACATTGCAGACTCTACGACACAAAAATTCATATAGCAACTCATATATGAGAAAGATAGAAATTTCACACAAAAGGTCACAGACCCTCAATACATCATGCGGAAGCGAGGTAGTGTTGTCTAACAACAAGATGCAAATATGGCCTAAGAGGCCTACATATAAGCAAATCCCAGCCAGCTTGTTCCACGGTCCCAAGCTGCCACCTGGGAACCCCGAACTACTCCTCGACGTCCATGAAGAAACCACCTAGCTGCTCGGTGTCGTCCTCCTCTGAAATACAAATATAAAGGCAGCAAAGAGAGACTGAGTACGACGTACTCGCAAGCTTAGTAGGGCGATATAGGCCCGATGCTGACGGAGGCTCTAAAGCTGTATGTAGCTAGTTTGCATAAAGCCAGTTTTCATTTAAAAGGATAAATAATGACACATGGCATCGACTACTCTGAATAATTTTCATAAAGGGGTAAGAGAGTAAGCTTTTCATCTTCGGTTCTCGGCGAACCAACTTGTAGCCAAAACCATCTCTCATCTCCACCAAAGGCACTCCCTCGAATCCCCCTCGAGGAAATGAACCTTTTGTCACACGTTGAAATGCAACCTTTAGCTGCCAAATTTTAATTAGGTTAAAGTTCTTTATGATCCCGTAAATCCATTCCCAAGGCGTCCATAACCGTGGACACGGCTTTTCGAAAAGATTTACCCTGCAGGGGTGTACTACTTTACCCATTGGTACCGTCCGGTTCGCCTGATTGGCCCTCTTCCGGGGAAGGCCGGCAAGCGGGCGCGGTTAAACCTTTACCTCGTGTGAGACTATCCAAGAGTCATCAGTGGCCACAGGGCAAGTTTACCCAGCCTATTTCAGCCCCTGCCCCATCGCCACGTCCTAAACACAAATCCTCCGCAACATCTTCTTTTCCACTCACACGCAAATGGAAAACCGAACTAGAGGACCCTTGGATACGCCCGCACAAGTTATTCAGTTAGTAAGGCGCCCATACACCCACCAATGGCAGCACGCTCAAACCTTGAGTCCGAAGACAGGAACTCGCACCTAGGGGCAAGAGTGAGGCAAAACACCATCCCCGATGGCAACTCACCCAAGCCTTTTAAGCAAATTAATTAGGTAACCACAAGTAACCACCCATGTCCGACATTCCATCAACATCATCATCATGGAATTAAATCAACGGACAACTATAGCATTTAACTAAACAAGGCTAAGCATTGCTAAGCATCTAGATACAATAATTAAATTCTTGTCTCAGGCCAACACATCAACACTATGGTTCATAGGTAGGGATACATGTGATTGGCTCGGGGAAAAACATGCATTCATAGGATACTCTACATGTTGATCAAAATAGACATTGGAATCACATGCAATATTATGGTGGATAAAATAAGTTTATAAACATTTGGATGCTAGATGCCAAGAAGGTTAGGTTATCTCTTGCCTTGCTGCCGGGGCGTGTAGTACTGCTCGTCGTGATAGGTCGGGGTGACCTCAACTCCGGAATCTATCGGTACCCAAAATAAAATACAAAGAACAAATACAATGAACACAAGGTGCAATGCGCAATCACATGATGACATGTCAAATTGATGCAAAGATACCATCATATAAATTTAATAGCAAAATTAAATGGGGAGCCAAATAATTAGTGCAATTATTTGGAAACAACCCCATATTTATCTTAGTGACCACATCCTTTATAAAAATTTAAATTATTGGAGAAGTGGCTCAATATGCATGAACATGACATGAATGGTTAGGGTTTGCCCTTCCGATCATTTTGTTACATCATTTGTAATTTTCGGAGCACCGATGAATAAATAGCAAAATTAAATAATTAAAGGAATTTAATTCTTTTAGACCAATTATGAATAACATCAAATAAATATTTGTGATCATGATGTGATATTAGCATGGTTTGATTGCATTTGAAGGGCTGATCACATTGATATCTTATTCATAATTTTTGGATTAGTATTTAATAAGTTATGAATTTTCCTAATTTGGTATTATTTAACCCATTTTATGAATTCTTAAATAAACAACAACATTATAACTTCAAAAGACAAATACAATTATTCTATCTTGTAGAGTTTATTTTTCTGAACATTTTAAAATTTGGTTTGTCAAATTTAAATCAAAACTCAAATAGTTAACGCTTATTTAATTTGTTCCAAAATTCAAAAAGGGAAAAAGGATTTCCCTGGTAGGCCGGCCTCAAGCCGGCCAGGCCGGGCTGCAGGCCGGGCACCAGCCCGAAGCCGCCGGCCTTTGGCCGGCCCAGGCTGGGTAGAAGGCCGGGCGGGTGGCCGAAAGGTCCGGCCCAGTGCCGGTCCAGGCCGGGCGCTCAGGCCGGGCACCTGCCCGAGCCGTCCGGCCTTCGGCCGGCCCAGCTGGGTCTGAGGCCGGGCGCGCGAGCACTGTGACGCGGCGGCGGCCGGCGTCGATCAACGGCGGAAGAGGAAGATGGGGAAGAGGGAGTAGGCCAAATGGGAGGGGGGAGCTCACCCTGGCAAGGGGTGGCCGAAATCAGCGGCGAGGAGCTCGGGGAAGAGGGGGAAAGTGGCGGCCAGAGGCGGGGAGAACCGGGTCGACGGCGACGATTTGGGCGACCCCGCGACAATTCCCTTGCCGTGGAGGTAGAGGACGTTGACGTGGAGCTCGTGGTGGTGCTCGATCTGCTCATGGGCGACTCCAGACGACGGCACGGTGCGCGGAGGGCGGCGGCAACGGAGGATGCTCGGGAGAGCAAGGGGGTGAGGCGGGGAGCAAGTGAGAGGGGAAATGGGGGCAGGAGCAGGTGGGGGTCCTCGTCGTGGGCGTCTTGGCCACGGGGGACGAGTGGGTGACGACCACGGGTGGGGGCACGGCGGCATGGCGCCAGTGCCGTCGGCCACTGTGGAGAGGAAAGGAGAATTTTGCGAAAACCCACCTGGCAACTTTTAAATAAATTGCAAAATGGTCCAGCAGCAGACTTTAGCGATTTAAAAGAGGCACCAGGACATTTTTATAAAATGTGCAAAAATTCATATAGGCTCTATTTAACCTTGAGAACCTCCACAAAATTTGGTGGTCCAAAATAAAATGTTTTTGGGCAACATTTGTTCACAGCCTTTAAATATAGTCATTTTTGACAATTTCCAATTTTTATTTATTTGAAGCACTTAAACATTTCCAAAAATACTAAAAATATTCATGGAGGCTCTAACATTAACATTGAAGCTCCCCATGATTTTAGTTTGAATTTTTGGAATGTTTAATTTAGTTTCAAAAATAGAAATTGAATTGAACCAATTTGAATTCTCAAATTCATTTCTTATTTGACAATAGTTAGAAATTGAGAATTGGTTTCAAAAAGTAAACTTGGAACTTACTGAACCATTTGGAAGTCCAAGAATGATTTGGTTTGCTAAGTGAGCATTTGCATTGGTTTGGATGTTGGGAAGTTTGCCTCCCCATTTCAATTTGTTTCCAATTGGATGTTAGAATTAGCAATTGCATATGGATGCTATGATGCAAAACAAGAGATGCAAAAAGTGGAAAAATTCTTCGTATTTTTCATTACCAGGCTGGGGCTGTTACAATGCTGCTAAGGCCAGCTCGGAGCTAAATCTCCTAGCTGTGCGCCCTTGTTTTCTTCATGCCTAACAGGAGAACTCTCGATTCCCGGGGGCGCCTGGGGAAAGGGAGGGAACCCGGAAGGATTTTCAGGCATCTCATGGCCTCCCTGCGCATCCGGGCACCAGGCAGTGAAGCAGGGAGAGCACCTCGGCCACCACCTCGCTCATGGCGTTGTCGTCTACCTATGGCAAACAGCAAAATCGGTCAGGATCTAGACCAGGCCCTAGAAGAGAGGGAGGTCAAAGGAGCCACGACGCTTACCCACTAAATGGCTTTGAGGTCGGCCCAGAGCACGGATGCCCCCGGGATCCCTATGGTTCTCTCCTTCAAGGACGCCAAAAGCTGAGCCCTTCGAAGGGCGCGCACCCAGGCATCTTCCTGGGCTGCGGGACCAGAAATGGTCGCCAAGCGTGAGACACCCATGGCAAGGGCTAAGCGCGACACCACCTCGTCTTCCTCTCCAGCGGTACGGGCGCCAACACCCCTGGGTGCCCCCGCGACGCCCAGATACACTGACGCCGCCGTCGACGTCCCTGAAAAGGACATCTCCGCTTCCCCGGACATTGCTCTGCGATATATGAAAGGGCAGGAAGAGCAAGGAGCAAGAAAGAGAAGTGAGCCAGAAGATGCCGAGGAGCTGGGGGATGGAGAGCCTTTTATAGGCCTTTCATTCCCCACTTGCCCCTCGACGGTACAACTGGTGCAGTGATCAGGGCGCGTTTTGCAAAAAACCCATTCTCATTCACACCAATTCAACTCAAAGGCCAAGCGACGATAAGGGTACAAGCGATTCGTCATCTCAAGAGCTACAAAAGGACCTACTTTTTACAAGGAAAGGTTGGTCCCCACACGAACGGGGAATACCACCGCGCAACAGAAGGCGTTACTTCTAGAAGTATGTCGACGAGGCCGCCAAGGAGATCACGAACATCTTCGGGGGCGCTGCCTCGGTGCCGTCCCCCACGTCCTCAGGGGAGCGGGCTCCTCTCGACCTTGACGTGGACGGAGTCTTCTTCATCCTCATCCTCGTCCTCCTCGTCGTAGTAGCTGCTACGGCTGTTGCTTTCACTCTCTGCGCAGCAGTCCTCGCGTCCCCCGTCGGCGCGGAAGATCTTGACGGAGAGCGTCTCATCTCCGTCGTACTCAAACGCCAAGTACTGCCCTTGGGTGAGGTGACGGGAGCGCACAAACGCTTTCCATCCCGTGCCCAGGAGCATGGAGTCGTCCACGGTGTACTCCACTTCGACTCAGAAGGGGCCGTTGGGGTAGCCGTCCACCTACAGCTAGTAACTGGTGGGCCGATCGTCGTCCGTGTCCACCGCCGCCGCGAAGGAGTCCGACAGATGGAGCCGACTGCGCATCCTCCTATCTAGATCTACGACGAACTCGAATGGAGGGAAGCCGGTGTGGGTCGTACTCCACGGGGGTGGTTCTGGAGAGCCTCCCACCCCACGACCTCCACGGCCAAGCTTCCACGACCTCGACCACGGCCGCGGCCACCGCCGTGACCGCGTCCCGCTCGACCTCGGGAGGCAGCCCTCCCACGGCTGCCGGTGGCCACCCCCGTCACCGCTGAGGAAGAGCGGGGGCGGCCAACTCCTCTCCTAGCTCCCACCATTGACACACTCGGTTCTGCGGAAGATTTGGGCTGGAAGAGGAACGAAGACGATTGAAGATTTTGAGGGGCACCCCTACCTTTAAGAAGGCTCAATTGCGCTTTCGACGGATGACGCCTCGCCTTCTCCGCTTCCGAGAATCGGGCAGGCAGGCGCAGTTATTCCCCCAAGCGATAACTCCAAGCTTCTACTCCCTGACGGATGGGACAGGACGATCAAGACCTGACACCGGGGACCCACTTTGACTTTTTTGGTCATAGCCCCGGCAGTAGAAGGACATGGCCACCGGGACTATGCCTAGGGCTACTGTCGCAATAGTGGAACACGGGGTTCCCCTGATGCGGTCAAAGTGGGTCCACCACCTGTGGGCTGCGGTGACCCAGCACACCACTGCATGGTGTAGTGTGCAAGTCGTTGACATAATACTCGTAGAAGGACCTATCCATGAATATTACATCCCTCAGAGTGGTACAACAGAAACATAGGTCCAAGGTAACACTATAGGATTACAGCAATATTCAGTACAAAATCTCGAGAACCTCCTCGATACATAGAGGATAGTCTCATGCAAATGAAATCCAGAAAAGAGCCAATTCGTAGCACTAAGCTGGAGATTAACTCTAGCTCTAAAGTCCTAATCCACTACTGCTGTTGTAACAGCTTTAATCTACTCTTTTTGGAGTATCTCTATCCAAGATGGTACTCGTCCTTCTAATAGATGTGGTCGCCTCCATTGGTAGAGTGGTCTCCTTGATGTCGCTGACATTGCTTCTGCGTTGCTATAGTTGTTGTCGTTTTTCGGTTGGTGAAGTAGCGGTTGACTCCTTGATGAAGATCTCGATGTCGTGGTGGACCACCGTCAACTCCTTTCACAGCTCCAAAATCTAAGCAGGGGGTCAAATGGGGAAAGGGTGAGTAACCAGCGTTACCCAGCAAGTCCATTATGTACGGTGGGAAGTTTGATGCACTAGCTACAACTTTAGACTCCAGGGAGCCTTAAGCTTAATGCAAGGTTTTTGTAAACATTTCTTCAAGAGGTAGCTTTTATTCTGAAAACTATGCCCGTCATCCTTCACAGGGCTAGAACTTCGTGGAGTTCCTTTCCTGCAGCGTTCGCAGCTCCTTCCCGGAACAGGGAGTAACATGTTACAATTCTTACACTCTGCAGAGGTGCGTTACTTTACCCATAAGAGATCAAGACTTTGTTACACAACCGGGCGATCATTCCCGTCCACACTCTCTTTGGTGTGGGGCCCAGTTTTTGATCCAAGTCATTCACTGTGCCTCTCCGCACAACACATGCCCACCCTTCTGTAGGTTTGTCCTCCCCTTTATCTTTAGGCAGACCATTCTGGACCACGTCCTCCCCTTTACCATAAAGATAGACCGTTCCAGACAACCCCGACAGTCCATCATAGACACCGGTGACCGTGGGAATTCAGGAATCCCACCTATCTGCATGTAGTCTCGCAAGATCTACAGCCTACGGCACCGGCTGCCCGTTGACATGCATCCGAGAGAAGTATCACAGATGGCATTTCCCGTCCCATTCTAGGTCTTATGGTTAACGCGTCTTTACGGCACAATCATTATGATGGCATTTGTTGTTAATTCCTAGGTAATACTTTCCCTTGCAAATGGAACCTCCGAAGCTATTCTTCTTACCATGGTCCCATATGCCATCCATAATAGGTTACCACCACTCAGGTAGATAGCCAAATAGTCATGTTATTAAATAAATAGGTTTTATGCTTTCTTTTGTATAAAGGGGATAGTATAATATGGTTTTGCAAATAGTTTTCTAACAAATATTTCAAGAGGTATGATCAAGTGATGATATTGCCTGTGATAGAGGTGGCAGTTCATGTCCTTCGGGATTCTAGGGTGTTGGGGTTATGCCGAACAGGTATCCTCACGAAGAGGACTAAAAGCCAACATACCAGGGTGGCCCATAGTGGTGTTAAAACAAATCCGGCTTACAGGGCGGCCCAGTATGATGAAGCGTAGGAGGCCCATCCGGCTAAGGGAAGGTTCCAGAAGCCGGCTTGTATTGCGGAAGACGTAGCCCACAAGGCAGGGCCCAAGCCGGATTAGAGTAGAACTCTGTACTTAGTCGGTTAGGTTTCCTCCTGTAAGCCCTAGGTCCGGACGCCCTTATAAGCCGGCCTACGGGACGCCTTAGGGCACAAACCAGAATAATCTCGATCCACCTTTCACTGTAATCGGCGATATTGCCTTATAGTGAAGTATAGCAGCACGTAGGATCTCGCCACCGTCGTGAGATCCGAAGCTGGGTAAACCCTTTGTCATCCCGTCACCGGAACAACCCTCGTCTCCAAAACCCCTCTCTCTACCTAGCTCGATGGCACCCCTGCCGTGGCTAGATTCGACAATAGCACGACAATTGGCGCCCACCGAGGGGCAGGAGATGTCCGGGGTTTCGATCCGTCCGGGAGCCACAGGCGGAGTCGGCGACACCATCGCGGTCAGCTTGGTGAGCTACTTCGACGAGACAGAAGCTGGCCACGTCTTCAACGATGACTTCTGGACGTCGGCAAAGGAGGATCCCGCCGGCTGGTCCACGGTCTCCATTGGCGGTTTCGACATCTTCGTCGGCTTCACCGCCCAGGCCTTGGACGATCTGGGATTCACCTCGAGCTTGCCCACCGCCCACCCAAGCAACTTCGATGAGGAATCGTATCTAGACTCTGACGAGATCGCCGATCTGGATATGGCTTTCGACGCCGACGACGAAGATTCTGAAGACGACGCAAGTTCCAACATGGCGGCGCTGGACTTCCACTTCGTCGGCGTCTTAGGAGAAACCGGCTCTAACGAGTCGATGACAGAGCCTGAGTCTATCCTCCCTGCTCTGTAGGTCGGGGTTGATTCAAAAGCCGGATCAGGGGACACCACCCATATGGAGCAGGACCTCGAATCTGAAGGAGAATCCGACGATTTTAGTCGAAAAGTTGCATCCTATTTAGGACGCGATGCTGAGGTCTTGATGGGTGACATCTCTGATCCTAAGGACGACCCCAACACCTCGAAAGCCGCCAATGGCAAAGAAAAACTCCAGAAGCCGGAAATCTTAAGGTGGATTTTGTGCTGCCGCTGGCTCCAATGAAGGGAGCTAGTAGATTGCCGGCTATAGGGGACGACATCGACGCTACGCCCAGCGAAGCAGCAAAGGAGCACGAAGAAAGGATGGCAAGGTATAAGCAACTGCTAACGCCACTTCCTCCTAACGCATCGCTGGATCACATTGAGAAGCGCCGCGTCCTGCTAGAAGAGCAAGCAGCCCAGATAGCAGAGCGCGAGGTTGAGCTTACAAACAAGCAAACGGAGTTCATCCGAAAGCAGAGAGAAAAGAGGGCTGACGATGTTTTCCGTCCGGCTCGTGACAAGAATCTGCACAAGAGGTTGGATTTCCGCATCAAGTGGGAAGCCGATCATGTTAATTCAGTCTGGAGGAAGTACCACCACCGACGTGACCCGGTGACAAACCTGTGTTACTTCAATACCCCAGCCAAAAACATGGAGGCAGCCCAGGAGGTCATGTTCGACAAATCGTTGGACTGTGACGCTCGCCTCAAGTATTCGGCTTATCTACTTGAAGTTGCACAGCAGCAGCAAAACGACTCACAGCTCAAGTCAGGACGGCTTGTGGACGACTCTCGTCTTTGCAAGTCGACTGCCAACAAGCCAATGGCTGCTGCCCCTGCAGACCCAGACGATGACCCGGCCAGCTCAAGTAGCCACAACAAAGGCGGCGACAAGGACCTAAAGGACAAGCAGCCTAGAGGCGCGGAATCCCAGACAGATTCTTCGCGCCATCGTGAGGCTGGCCGGGAAAGACATCGGAGCCGGGAGCGAAAGGAGGACCCTCGCAAGGAAAAGGCGGCACCACCCCGTCAGGAGCGACGACGTGAGGGGGAAAGCCAACCCCGAAGGGAGGATAACAGAGATCATATGCCACCTCCACCGCCGCCTCCACCGCGCAAAGAGGGAGATAACCCTTCCAAATACATACCCCCTCCACGACGGCAAAGGACTCCAAGCCCTCCGCGTAACGCAAGTCGGGTGAGCCAAAGCCGTCACAGGGAAGAAGCAAGGCAAGAAATTCGGTTGGAAAACCGCCATCAGCTAATGATGTTCGAAGCCTAATCGAGGAGAGGAAGTCGGCCAGAGATGCCTAATACCTCGGCCCCAAGTGCTTTGGCAGAACAATCAGAGAGCAAATATTACCTCCCACTTTGTCGAACGTAACAAAGATGGTTGAGAAGTACAGTGGTACGGCCAATCCTGAGACCTGGCTCTCAGATTTTGTCAGTACTTGCGACATATATCAAGGCAGTGCCGACTCCGCACTGCGATTTTTGCCCCTGATGTTAACCGGGACGACACGCATGTGGATTGAAGGTTTGCCGGAAAGGACAGTTCATACCTGGAGTGACATGAAGCGTGTCTTTATTCAGCACTTCCAGGGCAGATATAAGCGCCCAAAGTCGATTTTCGACTTACAGCGGTGCGTGCAGCAAAAGAACGAGTCTAGCCATGAGTTCGTCTCACGATGGAGTGAAATCAAGAACGCTTGCGAAGCCGTCTCAGAAACTCAGGCGATCCATGCTTTCAATCAATCTCCGAGGAAGGGGACGACTTTTCGCTTCATGATCTACAACGACGAGTCGGAAACTTTGGGGGTTTGCTTGCTTGTGCAAACAAGTACACCACCGCTGATGATGACAACAGGGAAGATGCCGAAAACCGCCGACGCGAGTCCGGGAAAAAGAAGATAGAAGACCAAGCCAGCCCTTCTCATGAGGTTGCTGCTGCCTTTGGTAAAGGAGGCTCAAGCAATACCAAGTGGCAGGGCAAGAAGCCGGCAAACAACCAATCGTCCCGGCCGCCAGCGGTGAAGTATGATGACATCAAGCACAACCCCAGTGTACATCATCTGAGGCCAGATGGAACAAGCTCCCACACGCTCCAGCAATTTTACATCAATCGAGACATCGCCAAGGATCCCAAGGCCGACAAGTCAAGGAACAAGCGCAAGTCCAGGAAAGACGACAAAGGGAAGGAGGAAGCTGCTTCAGAGTCGGATGACGCGGCCTCCAAAGAAAAGGCGGCTTGGCGAGAACTCAATGCTACGGTGCCCGCAGTTCCTCAATATCTGGATTGGTCAGACACACCCATAACGTGGGATCGCAGCGATCATCCGGACAGGGTCCCTGCAAAGTGCACCTACGCTTTAGTCGTCAGCCCTATAGTCGACAAATACAAATTGACAAAGGTGCTCATGGATGGCGGAAGCAGCATCAACATACTTTATGCCGCAACATTGAAGAGGATGTGCCTCTCCGAGTCACAACTCACCCACAACACTGTGAAGTTTCATGGGATTGTGCCGGGACGGCAAGCCTCTTCGATGGGACAAATCACCCTGAAGGTCACCTTTGGTGAAGCTGATAATTTTCGGACTAAGGATGTCTCCTTTGAGGTGGTACCATTTAAAAGTGCAAATCATGCAATCTTTAGACGTCCGGCTTTCGCCAAGTTTATGGCTCGGCCCTGCTACATCTATAGCAAGCTGAAAATGCCGGGACCCAATGGGATCATCACAGTCAAAGGAGACTTAAGAAAGCCAAGGAGTGTGAGGCCGCCAATGCCGTCCATGCTGAACAAGAAATCTGCAAGGAAGAGTTGGAGGATCTCAAGAAGACAATGGGTCCCGATGTAATGCCCCGGGGTTTTTCCCCATATTAGAATTGCCTGTTATTTTATTTTTGCATCATCATGACATCAGCATCATTGCATTGCATGTTTTTGGCAACAAAAATTATTTTTATTAAACCTTACTTTTATTTTTCTAAAATTGTCGGAAAATATTTTACCGAGACAGTCGTCTCTGTTTTCTAAAATTAGTTTGCCAAATTTAATTTGCAAAATAAAATGTTTTGAGAATTGCGAGAGAGCAGCCCAAACCGGCCCAAGCCCACCTAACCTCCAAACCCTAATTCTGTCCCTGGTCTTTTTCTATTCCTACCCCCTGCCGGTTGCAGCCACCCTCCTTTGTTTTTCGGGTTTCGCAAATCCATCCTTCCACCTCCCTTCTTTTTCTTTTTCCCCCTCCTCTCTCTCTTTTCTCTCTCTGTGGCACCCCCCTCTGACACATATCGCCAGAGAGGTGGTCGCCCCGTGCGCCAGCCCAGGATATCTGGACGCACGTTACGACAATGCAACATAGCGAAAATATCATTACACAATCAGGCCCAAAGGGCTACAAACGGTTTACAAGGCCATCAAGGCATGACAAAATATCAAGCCAAGCATGGCTCAGGACAGAGTTTAACTGGCAGCGGAAGACGGCTATGGCAACGGCTTGGAGCGGCTCCACTCCACAGGCATCTGGCTGGGCTACTGATCCTAGCACGCTCTTGCTCCAAAACCTCGCTAAGGTGGAAGATGAATCCTCGCCAAAATCTGGCCACAATCACAAGGCCCGTGAGTACATTATTATGCACTCAGCAAGTATTGCCCCTCACTACAAACAATCCAACAATCATGCAACAAGGTATACCCTGTAAGTAAAATCCTACAACATGGCAAGTGTACTCTAGATACATGGCATGAAAGTAGCATGGCATTGACAACCAAACATGTCATAAGCAAGCAATAGGGGTATCACCAGTACAGGGTCCAAGCCAGGTGGGGTTGGATCGTGTACCGGCAATCATACAACGAGCTTACCTGTGACGAGTAGACGGGTGTAACAGTTGCTAAATAACATAACCAATCATATAACCACAGCTAGGCTCACTGGCCTTTAGCCTCACAGGGCTAATCTCATATGTTACCACTGCTAGGCCCACTGGCCTTACCATATTTCCTTATCTCAAGTAACGTTCCCTGCATCATCTTATTGTTTATTAGGTGAGGTCAGGTCGTTCATCAATTCTTTTAAACATATCTTAAGTTAAACCTCCGGACACGACAAAGACAATAGTGTGACCGACACTGAACTGGTGTTCCATATCCCAGGAACGAGGCTAGCTTGCTAGGTTGAGACTCTCGAGAGTTTGCAGTTACCACTCATCTAAATGCACCTTACTTAGCTAAGGCAAGATACACTTACATAACCGTTCACGCTACCAGGACACTCCTTGAATAACTACCGACTTACCACTCGGGCTAAGTCTTATGACGAAGTGAATCCGGCACGTCCCCAACGAATGAGCAACGCCTAGCTCCGGAACCTTCGCAAGACTAGCCCCGACCACAACTATGCAGTAACCGACTAGACTTGCCAAGAGGGTAGCATCCAAGGAGGCTTGATAGGTTACATAGGTTAAGGCTCTCCCATTTGGGGCGACAGTGGTAGTGCGTTCAAGGGTTCAGATTAGTGGCACTATGAATAGACCTCATCGTTGTTTGGAGGGGTGTTTCATTTAATCAAGTTTCAGCATTCACATGCCCAACCAACAAAGGATTAGTTCAACACAATAATCACAACCAACAAGGCATTAGCAACACAAACAAGCACAAACAAACATAGCCTAGAACATGCCTAACACTTGCATGAATAAATAACCACATCACAATAATAATACCCGGGTGACCGTGGCGGGCAACCCGGCCGGTGTCACACGGGGGTTAGTGTCACAGAATAACAAGAATACCCGGGTGACGGTGGCGGGAGACCCGACCGGTGTCACTCAGGGGTTAGAGTCACAGAATAATAATAAGCATACCCGGGTGACTGTGGCGGGCAACCCGGCCGGTGTCACTCGGGGGTTAGTATAATAATATAGCACAGGCGGAGTCTGTGACGCATCCGTTCCTCCACGCGCAAGTCCTTGGCGGCGTTATCGTCCGACCGTTGACCAGGAAGTGGGGAGTTGGGCATATAGTCTCCAAAACTAACCGAAAAGCAATCATAAGAATGAGAGAGCACCCATTCCACTCGAGGGTTCCCTCGACGTGGTGTCAGCAATCTCGGCAAAAAGAACCAAATGGAAAGTCAGCTCCCAAGCGTCGCAGTCCGGGTGGTCTATGCCAACCATATTTGACGGAGGGACAAGAAGCAAATAACTCTTTTGGCAAATGCCCCCAACTCCGAGGATCACGGGCCGACATTTGTCCGCACCTAGCCTCGGCGTTGAAGAAGAAGCAAACAATCAACGCATGTTTTTGTTATTTAGTTGTCAAAGCCACGCAAGTGCGAGGCGCACAGATAATTCAAACATCAACCCAATGCATACGTGGATGAAGTACAACAAGGCAACAATAACAGACCGACATGATATAAATGCTAACACGGACAATATAAACACTAAGCGAATAACAAACAACTTTGCGGGACTGCTCATAGCAAGGGGTTAGCTTGCCTGCGAAGACGGGGATCCCTTGGGCTTGGAAAGGTCGGGTTGGTTCCGCGGCGTAGGCAGCGATAGCCCCGTTCCACGGACTCCGGAATGCACGTACAAAAGGGCACCCAATAAAACTATTTTGGAATGAGATGATATCAGTACCACCGGAAAGAGCTCGTCGAGACGAAGATTTAGAAATTTGAATCACTGAAAACGGACTTACGGTTCAAAAGTTGTGGGCGTTTGAAATTCGGTCCAGCAGAGAAAAGAAAAGGGTTTCGCGGAAAAAAAACCCGCACGGGCCGCAGATGGGCTACGGCCGTGCTGCGCTGCGCGCGCTGGCGCCAGCGCCCGGGTGGGCCGAGCTGGACCGCAAATGGCTGCCACCGCTGGGCTGCCTGCTGGATCAGGCCAGAAAATGGTTCAGAGAAAAAGGAAGATCACGAACGGAGGGATCGATCGATCCAGTTCATCTTTCCTGCACGTGCCTCGCCCTCGAGCTCCCGCACGGGAGCTGGCATGGACATCGCCGTCCGCCGGCAGTTGGGGGGCACAGGGCAGACGCCGACGGCCAGGACGGGCACGCCGCGCCCCACCGCGCCCAGGGACAGCCTTGAGCGGGAGGGGAGAGCCACGGGTGCGGCCTTCCCCGAGCTTGGCCAGCACGGCCACGGCAGCCAGGGCGGACGCGGATGGCGCCGTCGATTGAAGTCACCATTCGACAGAAAGAGGTCACCGGGAGGTAGAGGAGATCAAGGGGATCCTCCCAAACTAATTTAACTGGACGAAGACGCTCTACGTTGCTCGCAAGGTTCCGAGGAACTGCGGCGACGTTCTCGGTCGATTCGGCCGAATTCGAGGTCTATCCTCCAATTAAAGTAGCAGAGAGGTTCCAGAGTGAGGTATGGGGGGGTGGGATGCATCTGAAAGGGGCTCGGGGTGGCTTTATAGGCAGGGGCGAGGAGAGGTAGGTGGTGGCCGGTTTTGGCCATTGATGGCCGCCGGTGCACCGGCCTGCGTCCAAGCCAAGAATGGGGGGGGGGGGGGGAATGGTCGGTGCTGGTTCGAGCCAGAGGAGCAGGACGAGTCCGGAACTAGCACGTTTAGCTCGAGCCCGAGAGCAGTGGGAGGGGGAGGAGCCGACGCGCGGCTGGGCGGCGCCCAACTCCGGTCAAACATTTATGGGAGAGGATAGAGGCGTCTCGGGTGCGAGCCAGGGGAGCAGGAGGGGGTGCGGGCACTGCTAGATCGGTCTGGAACGGAGGAACAGCGAGGGGGCCAGAGGAACAGCGGAGGTCGACGCGTGACGGTGCCGGCCAGTGCGCGCCCTGGCATCCAGAGCACGCCACGAGCGGCATGGACGCGCCAGGGGGATTCCAGGGGAAAGGGAGCTACCACACTGCATCGCTAGGGCCACCAGGACACGACCATCTCAACTAAGCAAGAAACCCTCGAGAACTCGACGCTTTGCAAAGCAAAATTTTCAGAAAACCGAATGCACATAAGGTGCTCGACGAAAAGACAGGGGTCTTGCCCTTCCCAGAAAAATCCCAAAAATTTACCATAGGTTAGGGTGGATGTATATAGCATGTCTGTGGTTTTGGAGCTCAGCTGGACATACGAAAGTTGGTCAAACAAATGGGTGTCCAAAAATGCCCAAATGGCATAGGCATGCCAATTGCTGTTATTCGAATGATCTTGAGCTGATATTTTGGAGATGTAGTTGTATAAGGGAGTTGGTCAATCTGGCAAGGTAGCAGTGCCAAATAATTTTTGTAGCTAAGGGTTGCTTTGGAAATTGCAAATAGGCATGAAAAGGCATTACAAAGGGAGTACCTCAAATATTGCTCAAATGAGGTTGGGCCAATGGAGTGAATTGTTCAGAAGGCCAAATCACGCACCTCACCAAAATTGCAGAATTTTTGGATGAGTGGAAGGTGTCTAGATAATTCCTGGATTGAAAATGGCATTTTAGAAAATACCGCCCAACTTGGAAATATTGCATTGGAGTATGCAATATTTTTGCATGGGATATCTTTATATGGACATGGGAGTCCTCTGGTATTTTTAGTGGAATTTCTCCGGCTATGGAAATCGGCTTCCCCTTTGGTAGGTGGAGAGAAGGGTTTTAAAGGTTCGATAATTAGGGCTAGGGTTTTCGAGAGAAAACCTAAGCATAAAAATTATCACGGGTGTTGGAGTGGTTCGTGGATCACCGGGAAAATTCTGAGAGAGCAATTCCAAAGTCAAATCATCCTCAAAAGATTTGAAGAAACATTTTAGGAAAAGAGAAAAAGTTTTTCAGGTGTCAGAAATCACCGCAAAAATTAGGGACGAATTTTCGGGGTGTTACAAACCTTCCCCCCTTAAAAAAGAATCTCGTCCCGAGATTCAGGGAGTTATACAAGGTAAATCTTGAACGATCCATTTATACCCCAATTAAAACTTTTTCTACGAAATTCTATGGTTTGACCTACGAAAGGATCGCCACTTAACAAGGTTTTATTAAAATCCGATATTCTTTTTGAAAGTATGGTATTTCTACCACACTCAATGCATCTAAAAGATGGCATGGCAGGGGCTCACTCAATCAATCAACATAGGATCTACTAACAGGTTTATAAAAATTGAATCTAAAGTTTTGCTTACCAAACACAAACCTGGCAAGATCAAACAAGATCTACAACCAACTATCAGCCAACAAAAGAAGATTCATCTTGGACAAATAATTACTTCAAGTTTGGGAACACAACGGTTTACGGTTTTGTTTTAGAAAAGCTGTATATTCATTTTCATGCATACACAGGTTTTGAAAAATAACAGGGTTTCTTTTAAACGAAAATATCCGTGCCACCGATAATTTGGCTCACAGACACTGTGAGATTGGGCTATTCCAACAATCATTTGCAGTGGTATGGCATAATCATTTCAACCATACCGGTTAACAAGGGAATAAGAACACCAAGTTTTATTACGAGTTGATTCGACATCAACCAGAAAACAAACAACAAACTAGCATTACAAGCCAATACAAGAAAAACAAACAACCTCGCTGATTCTCACCTACCAACATAAAGGCGCCACTCAGGCTGGCTAAACATGGGTTCTACTCCGCTTGGCGGCCTCTGGTAGTCGGTGGAGCGCGGCCGAGACGAAGAGTGGTGTCCACATATCCATCTCCCGCGGGGTGGGGAATTGCAGGCGCGCCTTCGAGGATTATACCTCCTGCTTGGAGGTACTGCTGGGCTGGGGCTGGTGCTTGTGTCCCAGAGGCATCAAGACTGGATCCCGGCAAATCACCTGGGAACGGGAGTCCTGTACTCTGAGCTGGCCCAAGGTCGAGGTTAGGTAGGTTCCCTGCTCGACGCAGTTGCATGCGGGCACGACCAAGGTTGCGCCTTGTGGTGAAGAGTTCATCCCTCAGCGAATGGCAAAACTTTGTCATTGCAGCCCCGTAAGTGACCAGGGTAATAACGGCAGGGTCGACCTCTTCTCTAACGGAAGTTTGGACAGCCTCCGCACCAGACTGGGGTCTAGCTGGGAGAAGGTGGAAAGCTCGACTTTTCGCCATTGCCGGTTCAGAGTGCCGCAGGCGGACGAGACCTTCCCAGGCTGCTACCTGGATGGCTTGAGGAAGAGTGGGCATGGTCCAACCTTGGATCAAGTAAGGCTGGCTTGTCCCCAACGAACACGAGCCGATGTGCACGTCTGCTCGAAATTCACTCCCGGCAGGCGAGAGTGAGTTCTCAAACACCACATATCGAGGGCGAGCAGGCCTACCAAGGAGAACACAGACGGCCTTCCAAAGCATCAGTGGAAATCCACCATGATCCTCGGCAGTGGTTTCCAGGACGGCCTTGGGGTTCACCATCGGATTATTTGTCTCTGGGTGTAGGATGAGATAAGAACGCGGGATTCCTTTGCGGGATCCTGCTTCAAGAGGGATGGGTTGCCCAGGATTGCAGGCGAGGGTGGGTTATCAAGCAACTAGGACCGGGTCTCAGGTTCACTGGGTAAGGTCGACTTCTTCTCAGGGAAGAAACCGGCTCGTCTTGTTGGGGAAGATTGGGACAGGTCCTACTGCACCATACTGTTGACCGACACGAGCCATGCCGGTTAGGCGGAGATGGGTTAAATCCATCGGGCTCACTGTCGGGCAAAAGTAGGGCGGAGTTTTCCATGCTAGGGTAGTCTACAGCCAGCCTGGTGCTCTGATACCATGCTCTGTGGCACCCCCCTCTGACACATATCGCCAGAGAGGTGGTCGCCCCGTGCGCCAGCCCAGGATATCTGGACGCACGTTACGACAATGCAACATAGCGAAAATATCATTACACAATCAGGCCCAAAGGGCTACAAACGGTTTACAAGGCCATCAAGGCATGACAAAATATCAAGCCAAGCATGGCTCAGGACAGAGTTTAACTGGCAGCGGAAGACGGCTATGGCAACGGCTTGGAGCGGCTCCACTCCACAGGCATCTGGCTGGGCTACTGATCCTAGCACGCTCTTGCTCCAAAACCTCGCTAAGGTGGAAGATGAATCCTCGCCAAAATCTGGCCACAATCACAAGGCCCGTGAGTACATTATTATGCACTCAGCAAGTATTGCCCCTCACTACAAACAATCCAACAATCATGCAACAAGGTATACCCTGTAAGTAAAATCCTACAACATGGCAAGTGTACTCTAGATACATGGCATGAAAGTAGCATGGCATTGACAACCAAACATGTCATAAGCAAGCAATAGGGGTATCACCAGTACAGGGTCCAAGCCAGGTGGGGTTGGATCGTGTACCGGCAATCATACAACGAGCTTACTTGTGACGAGTAGACGGGTGTAACAGTTGCTAAATAACATAACCAATCATATCACCACAGCTAGGCTCACTGGCCTTTAGCCTCACAGGGCTAATCTCATATGTTACCACTGCTAGGCCCACTGGCCTTACCATATTTCCTTATCTCAAGTAACGTTCCCTGCATCATCTTATTGTTTATTAGGTGAGGTCAGGTCGTTCATCAATTCTTTTAACATATCTTAAGTTAACCTCCGGACACGACAAAGACAATAGTGTGACCGACACTGAACTGGTGTTCCATATCCCAGGAACGAGGCTAGCTTGCTAGGTTGAGACTCTCGAGAGTTTGCAGTTACCACTCATCTAAATGCACCTTACTTAGCTAAGGCAAGATACACTTACATAACCGTTCACGCTACCAGGACACTCCTTGAATAACTACCGACTTACCACTCGGGCTAAGTCTTATGACGAAGTGAATCCGGCACGTCCCCAACGAATGAGCAATGCCTAGCTCCGGAACCTTCGCAAGACTAGCCCCGACCACAACTATGCAGTAACCGACTAGACTTGCCAAGAGGGTAGCATCCAAGGAGGCTTGATAGGTTACATAGGTTAAGGCTCTCCCATTTGGGGCGACAGTGGTAGTGCGTTCAAGGGTTCAGATTAGTGGCACTATGAATAGACCTCATCGTTGTTTGGAGGGGTGTTTCATTTAATCAAGTTTCAGCATTCACATGCCAACCAACAAGATTAGTTCAACACAATAATCACAACCAACAAGGCATTAGCAACACAAACAAGCACAACCAAACATAGCCTAGAACATGCCTAACACTTGCATGAATAATAACCACATCACAATAATAATACCCGGGTGACTGTGGCGGGCAACCCGGCCGGTGTCACACGGGGGTTAGTGTCACAGAATAACAAGAATACCCGGGTGACGGTGGCGGGAGACCCGGCCGGTGTCACTCAGGGTTAGAGTCACAGAATAATAATAAGCATACCCGGGTGACTGTGGCGGGCAACCCGGCCGGTGTCACTCGGGGGTTAGTATAATAATATAGCACAGGCGGAGTCTGTGACGCATCCGTTCCTCCACGCGCAAGTCCTTGGCGGCGTTATCGTCCGACCGTTGACCAGGAAGTGGGGAGTTGGGCATATAGTCTCCAAAACTAACCGAAAAGCAATCATAAGAATGAGAGAGCACCCATTCCACTCGAGGGTTCCCTCGACGTGGTGTCAGCAATCTCGGCAAAAGAACCAAATGGAAAGTCAGCTCCCAAGCGTCGCAGTCCGGGTGGTCTATGCCAACCATATTTGACGGAGGGACAAGAAGCAAATAACTCTTTTGGCAAATGCCCCCAACTCCGAGGATCACGGGCCGACATTTGTCCGCACCTAGCCTCGGCGTTGAAGAAGAAGCAAACAATCAACGCATGTTTTTGTTATTTAGTTGTCAAAGCCACGCAAGTGCGAGGCGCACAGATAATTCAACATCAACCCAATGCATACGTGGATGAAGTACAACAAGGCAACAATAACAGACCGACATGATATAAATGCTAACACGGACAATATAAACACTAAGCGAATAACAAACAACTTTGTGGGACTGCTCATAGCAAGGGGTTAGCTTGCCTGCGAAGACGGGGATCCCTTGGGCTTGGAAAGGTCGGGTTGGTTCCGCGGCGTAGGCAGCGATAGCCCCGTTCCACGGACTCCGGAATGCACGTACAAAAGGGCACCCAATAAAACTATTTTGGAATGAGATGATATCAGTACCACCGGAAAGAGCTCGTCGAGACGAAGATTTAGAAATTTGAATCACTGAAAACGGACTTATGGTTCAAAAGTTGTGGGCGTTTGAAATTCGGTCCAGCAGAGAAAAGAAAAGGGTTTCGCGGAAAAAAAAATCCGCACGGGCCGCAGATGGGCTACGGCCGTGCTGCGCTGCGCGCGCTGGCGCCAGCGCCCGGGTGGGCCGAGCTGGACCGCAAATGGCTGCCACCGCTGGGCTGCCTGCTGGATCAGGCCAGAAAACGGTTCAGAGAAAAAGGAAGATCACGAACGGAGGGATCGATCGATCCAGTTCATCTTTCCTGCACGTGCCTCGCCCTCGAGCTCCCGCACGGGAGTTGGCATGGACATCGCCGTCCGCCGGCAGTTGGGGGGCACAGGGCAGACGCCGACGGCCAGGACGGGCACGCCGCGCCCCACCGCGCCCAGGGACAGCCTTGAGCGGGAGGGGAGAGCCACGGGTGCGGCCTTCCCCGAGCTTGGCCAGCACGGCCACGGCAGCTAGGGCGGACGCGGATGGCGCCGTCGATTGAAGTCACCATTCGACAAAAAGAGGTCACCGGGAGGTAGAGGAGATCAAGGGGATCCTCCCAAACTAATTTAACTGGACGAAGACGCTCTACGTTGCTCGCGAGGTTCCGAGGAACTGCGGCGACGTTCTCGGTCGATTCGGCCGAATTCGAGGTCTATCCTCCAATTAAAGTAGCAGAGAGGTTCCAGAGTGAGGTATGGGGGGGTGGGATGCATCTGAAAGGGGCTCGGGGTGGCTTTATAGGCAGGGGCGAGGAGAGGTAGGTGGTGGCCGGTTTTGGCCATTGATGGCCACCGGTGCACCGGCCTGCGTCCAAGCCATGAATGGGGGGGGGGGGAATGGTCGGTGCTGGTTCGAGCCAGAGGAGCAGGACGAGCCCGGAACTAGCACGTTTAGCTCGAGCCCGAGAGCAGTGGGAGGGGGAGGAGCCGACGCGCGGCTGGGCGGCGCCCAACTCCGGTCAAACATTTATGGGAGAGGATAGAGGCGTCTCGGGTGCGAGCCAGGGGAGCAGGAGGGGGTGCGGGCACTGCTAGATCGGTCTGGAACGGAGGAACAGCGAGGGGGCCAGAGGAACAGCGGAGGTCGACGCGTGACGGTGCCGGCCAGTGCGCGCCCTGGCATCCAGAGCACGCCACGAGCGGCATGGACGCGCCAGGGGGATTCCAGGGGAAAGGGAGCTACCACACTGCACCGCTAGGGCCACCAGGACACGACCATCTCAACTAAGCAAGAAACCCTCGAGAACTCGACGCTTTGCAAAGCAAAATTTTCAGAAAACCGAATGCACATAAGGTGCTCGACGAAAAGACAGGGGTCTGCCCTTCCCAGAAAAATCCCAAAAATTTACCATAGGTTAGGGTGGATGTATATAGCATGTCTGTGGTTTTGGAGCTCAGCTGGACATACGAAAGTTGGTCAAACAAATGGGTGTCCAAAAATGCCCAAATGGCATAGGCATGCCAATTGCTGTTATTCGAATGATCTTGAGCTGATATTTTGGAGATGTAGTTGTATAAGGGAGTTGGTCAATCTGGCAAGGTAGCAGTGCCAAATAATTTTTGTAGCTAAGGGTGCTTTGGAAATTGCAAATAGGCATGAAAAGGCATTACAAAGGGAGTACCTCAAATATTGCTCAAATGAGGTTGGGCCAATGGAGTGAATTGTTCAGAAGGCCAAATCACGCACCTCACCAAAATTGCAGAATTTTTGGATGAGTGGAAGGTGTCTAGATAATTCCTGGATTGAAAATGGCATTTTAGAAAATACCGCCCAACTTGGAAATATTGCATTGGAGTATGCAATATTTTTGCATGGGATATCTTTATATGGACATGGGAGTCCTCTGGTATTTTTAGTGGAATTTCTCCGTCTATGGAAATCGGCTTCCCCTTTGGTAGGTGGAGAGAAGGGTTTTAAAGGTTCGATAATTAGGGCTAGGGTTTTCGAGAGAAAACCTAAGCATAAAAATTATCACGGGTGTTGGAGTGGTTCGTGGATCACCGGGAAAATTCTGAGAGAGCAATTCCAAAGTCAAATCATCCTCAAAAGATTTGAAGAAACATTTTAGGAAAAGAGAAAAAGTTTTTCAGGTGTCAGAAATCACCGCAAAAATTAGGGACGAATTTTCGGGGTGTTACACTCTCCTTCTCTCTTTTCTTTTTCTTTCTTCTTGCCTTCTCTTCCTTTTTCTTCCCAAGGCCGTCCTCTTCCCCAGCACAGCACCCGCGCATCTCC
Source organism: Puccinellia tenuiflora (assembly GCA_012064385.1). Classification (NCBI taxonomy): domain Eukaryota; kingdom Viridiplantae; phylum Streptophyta; class Magnoliopsida; order Poales; family Poaceae; genus Puccinellia; species Puccinellia tenuiflora. Next base: position 187,710 of record QRDG01000669.1, read on the forward strand.
TACCCCGTTGCCAGCTCGCGCCGCCGTCGCCGACCCCGGCGTCCCCTTCCACCGCCACCTCCCCTCCTCTGCTTCCTCCGTTCGTACCTCATCCTCCCTCTCCCCCGAGCTCCCTCCACCTCCTTCCTCCTTCGCCGGCCCTGTGCCGCTCCCGCGTCGACCACCCGCAGCTCGCCCCCCGCCTCTTCTCTCCCCTGCGCCCTGGCTCCCTTCCCCGGCTCCCCTGCTGGCCCTCTTCTTCTCTGTCCTCCCGCACGAGCTCCCCGTCGCCAGTCCGCCTTCCTCCTCTGCCAACTCCTCCTGGCCGCTGTCCTCGCCCTCGACGCCATCCGTCATGGTCGTCTCCTCCTGCTCCGGGATGGTGATCTTGGCCATGGGCTCCACCTCGTACGTCTGCGTCCCTCGTCCTCACGTCGCCTACCCGCCCGGTGCACGTCTCTGTGCCGTGTCCCGGTGCTGCTCTTCCTTTGTCTCAGTCGTGTTCGTCCCTGAAGATGTGTTCCCGATGTCCGCCCGCAACGTGTTTGACACAATGCCCGCAAGGAACCGGTGCCCTTTCCGTTGTCGTGACGTGCTTATGCTGCTGCCTGTCCCTCCTGCCCACCAAGTGCTCGGTGAAATGCCCGCAAGGACCCGACTTCTTTCTCGTTGCCGTGTCGCCCCGTGGACGTCCTCCGTTGTCGTGCCCGTCGCCGTGTTGCTGCTGCCTCCGTGCCGTGTTCCCCGTGCACGCTCCCGTCGTGAAACCGTGTTCGGTTCCTGGCTGTTCCCGTCATGAGCCTCCATTCCCCGTCGTGGATTTTTCCCCGACGGCCCGCCTCCGTGTTTCCCGTTTTTTGATTCCCGATGGACGTTCCCGACGTCTTCGTGTCAGTTCCCCGGTGTTTCCCGATGTTGTTTCCCCGTCGTGAAGCCGTTCCCGTCGTGAACCGGAGTTCCCCGTTCCCGTCGTGAAGTGTTCCCCGTCTCCGTTTCCCGATGTTCCCCGATGCCGTGAACCCCGTTGACCCCGAAGCCCGGAACGCCAAGGTCCGCCACGACGATGACCCGAGTATGACTACTTCCACGACATCGACTACGGAACGTCTACTTCGACTACCTCGACTACTTCGACTCCGGATGATCGACTACTTCGACTACTTCCGCCCCGAATCCGATGTTCCTCGTTTCCGATGTGTGACCCCAACCCTAACCCTATGCCATATATATATATGCGATATCTTATAAAATCATGCATCATTAATTAACATCGCACCTTTATCCATTTAGTCAAATTAAATCAACTAATTATGGGTTTTGTCCGGTGCATCTATATTGTGCACCGATTCCATTTAAAATGCTTTGCCATGTGTTAGGGAATAAAATTGGATCACCTTTAATTTGTCATGCATCATGTCATCAACATGCTGCTTCTTTTGCCATAGAGTAAAATGCATCTTTTTTCGTTGCCCAGTGTTCGTTGCTTCTTCGGGATAGGACAATGAGTTGATGTGAGCAACGACAGGTTCTGCTACCTCTACCAGACTGCAGGCAAGTGATACTCCCTTGCTATCTTTGCTTGTTTTCTGTCTCTTACTCGTCCTATCTTTTGTTCCTTGCTAGCCTTATGTCACGATGCTTGTATCTCGATCCTATTTGCATGTTTACCTGACAGCCATGATATAGCCACACCTCCACATCCTATTAACCTGTTGTTTGTTTACCTTGTTGGCCTTGTGAGTCGTAGTGCATGCTTAGGTGCTTTGCTTCAGTCCTGTTATCTCTTTATCTAGTCTTGTTCTTAACATGATAGCTAGGCTCAACTAAAATGGTAATCTTTAATTTCTGTTGCGATGGGAATAACTTAATAAAGATAAGGCACCGGCAGAAGGCCAATCGTGGTGATTTGTTCTGCTAGTGTCGCCTAGGACCCGAGTTCTTTTCCGCTGATCCAAGACTGAGCGCACTAACCACACGTGGGAGTTCTATGGGCCTCCCCGCAATCTATTACCGGATCCTCAAACCTGTCCAGATGCCACAAGTAGTTTGGGTGTTTTGATAGATGTTGCGGCACGTGGCGTTTATCGCATGTGGAAGGAGGGGCAATCGTATGAGTGTTCCCTCCCGAAGCCGTCCACGCAACGGTTAGGCCCACCTCGAAGCTTCGGCCGGACTCTCAAGGTGGATCAGACCTAGCTAGGTGGCTCCCTGGACTTGTTTGTAGAGAAGGGGAAGTATTGCGTCGAACACTCCACCGGTACACCTCTAAGCGAGTGTTTCGATGCGTGTGGGTTCATTGGTTCATCCCTGCAGGGTTAAATCTTTTCGAAAAGCCGCGTCCGCGGTTATGGACGACTTGGTGAAATGCGTTGGCTAAAAAGATCATAGACAACTTGCACCTTATAATGATAATAACTTGACTAGTAAGATAGATCACTTGATTAATAACCCATAAAACTTGTCCACCATGTGAGTGCCCGGACTTCTTCCTCGTGGGTCGAGGATACGAGGGAGTCGTTTTAGGGTGGGTTTGTTTGGTGAGTAGTATAGTTGGTTCCTTATGCGCTCTCTTACCTTGTCTCTATTAGACGAAAGTTGTAGTGTGTCTCTATAATACGTTAGTGCTGCTTGCCGCCGCCTCAATCGCTAACCCTCTTCCACCGGAATTCCAGCTTTGATATCTTGTGAGTATTACTTGCCAGTACTTCTACTAGTACTGACCCCTTCGGGGCTGCTATTCCAATGCAGCCAACAGGTTTGAAGTCTGACGACGTTAGCTTGGGAATCCCTCCGGCTTGGCCTGGGCAGGGATATGGTGCCTTCGTTTATCTTCAGGACTCTTAGTCCAATTTGTTCCTTGTCCGTAGCCGGACGCTATCCGCTTCTGTTATTATTTTGGATCTTTGTATTGTATATTTGTTCTTGACTCTGTGAGTCGTTGTTGTATATATGTTCTTTTGTGGGTTCCATCGAGAACTGTTGTAATATTATCACAATTCCACCCGCATAACGTGTGTGTTGCGCCGTGCACGTTATGCCTGGTGGGCGTCCTTTAGGATCGTTATTATGCAGATTTGGCTGGAACGCTAAAATCTGCGTAGTACCGATCTTGGGGCGTTACACCCGATGAGATGCCGGCAACTGAAAAGCCGTCCTCTAGGGTTGACTCGAGCTTCAAGCCAAAGGATGACACCAAGAAAATCAAGCTCTCAAAGGATGATCCGACAAAGGAGGCCATCATCGGTGCCGGTCTCGATGACAAATAGGAAGGTGAGCTCGTCAAGTTTCTCCGTGAGAACCGGGACATCTTTGCTTGGTCACCATCCGACATGCCGGGTGTCCCGAGGAAGCTTGCCGAGCACTCCCTAAAAGTCAACAAGGACGCAAATCCGGTCAAGCAAGGCCTCCGCCGGCTCGGAGCTGAGAAGCGCAAGGCGGTTGGAAAGGAGATCTTAAGGCTCACCGCCGCCAAATTCATTCGTGAAGTTGTCCACATTGATTGGTTGGAAAATCCCATGCTAGTCCCAAAGAAAAACACCTCTGAGCTACGCAAGTGCATTGATTTCACTGGCATAAACAAAGCATGTCCTAAAGATCCATTCCCCTTACCGCGTATAGATCAGGTCATTGATTCAACTGCCGCCTCAGAGATGTTATGTTTTCTGGATGCTTATTCGGGTTACCATCAGATTAAGATGAAGGAGTCAGATCAAATCAAGACATCCTTCACCACGCCATATGGCAATTACTGCTATGTCACAATGCCTTTCGGCTTAAAGAACGCCGGTGGTACTTACCAAAGGTGAATGCAGCGGTGTTTGGACAAGCAGATTGGCCGCAATGTTCACGTCTACGTCGACGACATAGCGGTCATGTCGAAGAAGCGTGGCGATCTTATCGCCGATCTATCAGAAACCTTTGCAAATCTAAGGGAGTACCAGATGAAGCTTAATCCGGCAAAATGCGTCTTCGGAGTACCCGCAGGCAAGCTTTTGGGCTTCATTGTTTCTCAAAGAGGAATTGAAGTTAACCCGGAAAAGATAAAGGCGATTCAGAACATCGAAAGGCCGACTTGTCTGAAGGACATACAGCGGCTTACGGGTTCCGCCGCGGCGGTAAGCCGATTCATTAGCCGGCTTGGTGACAAAGCATTGCCATTATACAAGCTCCTCAAAAAGTCGGACAGTTTTGTTTGGACAGAGGAGGCAGAGGCAGCTTTGGCTCAGCTGAAGTATACATTGACGCATGCTCCAATCTTAGCAACTCCGAGGGAAAAAGAGCTGCTTCTCCTCTACTTGTCGGCCACGAATTTCGTGATAAGTGCCGTCATTGTAGTGGAGCGTCTGGAGGAAGGGAAGCAATGGCCAGATCAGCGCCCCGTCTATTTCATTAGCGAGGTGTTCTCAGATTCAAAGCAACGCTACCTCACTACCAAAAGTTAGCCTATGGTGTATTCTTTGCCGCCAGAAAACTACGGCATTACTTCTAGGATCACACAATCATGGTGGTTAGCAAAGCTCCACTAAGGGACATCATCAATAATGACGACGCAACGGGTCGAGTCGCCAAATGGGCATCGAGTTAGTAGCTTTCGACATCCAGTACAAGCCGAGGACCGCCATCAAGTCTCAAGTTCTAGCCGACTTTGTTGCAGATTGGACAGAGGCGATGGAAATCACACCTTTTCCGGATTCTCAGTACTGGATAATGCACTTTGATGGCTAAAAAATGAAGGAAGGCTCGGGGGCTGGAGTAGTACTAAAATTGCCTAAGGGTGATAAGCTCAGTTATGTCCTCCGAATCCACTTCAATGCCACCAACAATGTAGCAGAGTATGAGGCTCTCCTCCACGGCCTTCATATGGCTAAGGAGTTGGGAGTAAAGCGCATCCTCTGCTATGGCGACTCGGATCTGGTTGCACAGCAACTTGATGGATGCTGGGACACGAAAAGTCCACAATGGCGGAATACAGGAGAACAGTCGATGAGTTTGGCAGATGCTTTGCCGGCTTAGAGGTTCGACATATCTCCCGAGATGACAATGAAGCTGCTGATGCCTTGGCTAGAATAGGCTCCAGGCAAAAGGCAGTACCACCAGACGTATTTCTCCACAATCTACATAAGTCGTCCATCAAAGGCGGCGATGAAGATTATCCCTTGTCGGCAGAATCAGTTCAAGTGTGCTTGTTAACCCCAGATTGGACCACGCCCTACATTGATTTCTTGATTAATAAGAAACTGCCCAAGGACGATGAGGTGTTGAGCCGTCAAATTGAGCGCCGAGCAAAGGCGTATACGATTATTGACGGATAGCTATATAAGCGGAGCACATCCGACATCTTCCAAAGATGCATCTCTCCAGAAGAAGGGCGGCAAATCCTTGAGGAAATCCACTCCGGCGAATGTGGGCATCACGTGGCGGCGAAGGCGTTGGTCGCTAAGGCGTTTCGGCACGGATTCTTTTGGCTAACGGCTAAGGAGGATGCTATCAACATCGTCAAGACTTGTGAAGGATGTCAGCGCTACGCAAAGCAGGTTCATTTGCCGGCTCAGGAGCTCCGAACGATCCCTATTACTTGGCCGTTTGCGGTCTGGGGGCTCGACATGGTGGGACCTTTCAATACGGCAAGAGGAGGCTTAACTCACCTGCTGGGGGCGGTCGACAAATTCACAAAATGGGTGGTGGCAAAGCCCATCAAGAAACTCGACGGAGCTACAGCTACAAAGTTCATCGTCAAGATAACAACTCGATTCGGCATACCGCATAGCATTATCATTAACAATGGCACAAACTTTGCCGTCGGTGAGCTATCGAAGTTTTGCGGCCGATCAAAGATCCGACTCGATGTGGCATCGGGGGCACATCCGCAATCCAATGGACAGGTAGAGCGCACTAACAGCATTATTCTACAAGGTATTAAGACGAGGCTTGAAACCCCATTGCATCGAGCAGCCGGTGCTTGGGTCGATGAATTGTCGGCGGTCTTATGGAGTATTCGTACTACCACAAATAGATCAACCGGCTTCACCCCTTTCTTTCTTGTCTATGGTGCAGAAGCGGTGCTCCCATCCGACATGATCCACGATTCGCCTCGAGTCGCAACCTACGTCGAAGAAGATGCAGAAGAAGCACGTCAAGACGGCTTAGATATCCTCGAAGAAGAAAGAGAGTTGGCTCTCCAACGATCCGCCATCTATTAACAAGATCTACATCGCTACCAAAGCCGTAGAATGCGGAATCGATCTTTTCGAGAAGGCGACTTAGTGCTTCGGCTTGTGCAAAGCCGGCAGCTCAAGTTATCCCCTCCATGGGAAGGACCTTTTGTTATCAGCAAAGTTCTGAAAAACGGGTCATATTATCTCCTCGACTTAAGGGATTCAAAGAAAGATCCTAGGAAGAAAGGTCATATGAGGAAAAGGCATGTAGATGACGACTTAGATGAGACGAAACGTCCGTGGAATATCGCTCAGCTACGTCCTTTTTACACTTAGCAAATTCTATTGTAACCATGTCAATATGATCATGAAATAAAAATTGGCTTCTCTCATGTGAAACTCGAGAATCTGTACCATCCTTTATTTCCCTATGATCTAATTGTTATTATCTGTTTACCTGAAATTGCCTGTGTTGCTCGTTGGTAAACTCTTTCATGTTGAATCCGCCTTAAGGTGATGAAAAAACAACGTTTTGCCGAATTAATGTTTGTCTGCTAGCCTTTTGCGCCGGGTTGCTTCAAAGTGTTTCGGCACCGAAAGGCGGCACTTGTTCTGAGTCTAAACAGTTTGGTCATTGCGTACCCTATTGCTCAGCGAGTTAGCTTCGTAATTGGTTTGCCGACGCTTAAAGGCTAAGGTGTCAAGGCCAGAATAAACTGAGGCATAAAAATTCCAAGTTTGCAAATATAAAAGCTGATTGACATACAGCAAAAGGCTTAGTTGTTTCTAGACAAATACATTGTTTGGATGGCTTTACATCTTGCCAATTACATTTTCAGGATGGCCGACTCAGGGAGCAGATTCGGCTCATGAAGATTTGTCTGCCCCTTCATCGTCGTCATCTGATTGGACTGGAGTTGGTGGGCATGCCATTTCCTTGAAGATGGTGGTCAAGGAGACCATGTTGGAAATTTTGCTGGCGTAACCGGAGATGGAGCGAAGGATCTTCTTGTGTTCTTGGTCATCCAGCGGCGTACCGTCCTCCTTTTCAAGAGGGAAGCCGGATGCAACACGCCAAGCTTCTGCCTCCGGGTAATGCGCCATCATCAAGCCCAAGGACGTCTTCGCACCTCCGCGAGCGCTGGATCGAAGCCATTCATCGAAGAATGAAACTGCTTCGGCCAGTTTAGCTTCTAAGCTGGCAAGGTTTGCTGGGGGCTCGGGGTTGCCAGGAAAGAACTTCTCGGCAAGCTCTTTTCCCGAAGAAAGAATCTTCGGGATAAGTTCCCCTAATTCCAATATCCGGTCAAGCCAGTTTTCCGCCGTCAGTTCATGGCCATAACCCGCCGGAGCTGCAAAAAGGTGAAGTTCAGTTATATTTGGCTAAGACAGAAAGCAATGAGTTTAAGTTTTTTTTTCAAAACTTAATCAGAAGCTGGTTGTCGATAGCCAGCAATTCGTCGAGGCATTTGTCAAGCCGATCCTGGACGTCGTGAAGGGCATCCTTGTGATTCTGCCTTTCCATCTCCAGAGTTTGTTCGGCTTTGGCAAGGTTACTCTTGACCATCTCCAGCTCCGCCGCCATTGATTGGTTAAGCTTATTAAGCTCAATGTTTTCGTTACGGAGCCGGTCGAGAATGCCGGCGTTCTCAGCAAGCTCCTTGGCTTTTATAATGGCGTCTGCGAGACAAAATGTCAGCAGTACAAAAATACCCATTATAGAAAGTTAAGTTTTGGTATTAATACCTTGGTATTGAACCCGGTCTGCTTCAAACGCGGCGATAATGGCGTCCTTGTTCGCCAGCTCGGTTTTCAGCCGGCGCATCTCCTGATTTTGCACACCCAAACAATTGATGGTTTCAGCGCCAATTTTTCGGTGGATCTGCGTAACGAATTGCTAAAAGCCCAATGCTATATTTACAAGTTAAGGTGGGTACATGACGACATTTCGTGGCTAGGGGGCTAAGTGTATGTATGCGCATTGACTCGGATCACTATGTCGGCTAGTTCTAATAACTTAACCCGGCATATTGCTCGGGGGCTACTGGGAAGACATTTACCTGGTAGTGCTCGTGGAGAAGCGTCATGCCGGCCTCAAAGCTATCAGCAAAGTAATTCTGCTGATCTTCAAGGATCTCAATGACATCAAAGGTGTCATAGGCCTTGGTCTGATCCGGCTCATCATCCCGGACAGTTGTTCCTTTCTTCCGGGGAAGCTGAGGTGCTTTCATGAATCGGCTCATGAACTCCGGCTTGATGCGTCCCTCCTCGTCGAAGGCTTCTGCTTTAATTGGAGGAAAGGTCGGGGCATCATTAGCCGGAGCTTCAGCCCTTGGTGAGGAAGTTTCTGCCACCTTCCCCGTCATCTTCGTCCACTCGGTTGGAGGAATAACCCCAGCTCTCCCGAGAGGTGGGGCTATAACTATGGTGCGGGCAGAGCTCTCTTCCACCGGAGTCGGCTCTGAAACCGAAGGAGTTGGGGGAGGAATGGCGGGTGAAGCTTTCTTCCTTGTGGCAACCGTCTTTATTCTCAGGGGAGCGCCTTTCTTTATCCTGCAAAGGTAAAAGGTTAAGTTTAGCAAATCCGGCATTGCTGCAAAGGAAGGAAGAGATGTTGTCAGCCAACTTACTTCTTGCTGGGGATTTTGAGCCCATCGAGAGCATCATAATCTTCAGACGACTTACCGCCAATCGTGGTCGACTGGCTTTTCCTCTTCCGGCTCTCTGCGGTAGCCGAAGAAAAGGAGATAGACCGTGTGGGCGCTTTGCCGGACGAGGGCTTGCCAGCAGGGCGGATGTCGGAAAGTCCAGGAATTTGACATATTGCAAGTTAGTCCGACAAAAGCAAACCCGAATATCTCAATGAATTGAACTTTGGTTCGTCAAAGTACCTTTGGGGGAGGGTTAGTTGCCGTATACATTGACAATGATTCTTCATATTGCCGGCCTTCGCCAGGCCGGGCTTTGATAAGCTTGTTGAAGCGAGCCTCAAAAAGGTCTTGCTCCAGGTCTTTCTTGTTGATCCGCATGGGATCAGATTCGCCTGTGTACTCGCATAAAAGCCGAGCACGATGTTGGAGGGGCTGGATCCGTCTCTTCATCCAGCAGATTATGGTGTCCTCCCCAGTCAAGGGAGGAGTGCCGGAAGTCAACTGCGCAATCCTTGCTTGCATGGCAGCATGTTCTGCCGGCATTCCAGCTGACGGTTTCTTTTTCCATCAGGGCAGGGGCGTGCCAGCTTCGTCTGTGAAAGGAACAAGCCCCTGTAGCCGGTTTGGCGGAGCCACGTCCTTGTAGTAGAAGAAGGTGGACGCCCATCCCTTTGCCGAATCAACGATCAGCACCTGAGGGTACCAATCAATATCCCGGCGGCAGTTGAAACTGATAGAGCCGGCCACCAGCATCTCCTTGTTTACGGTTTGCCTCTTGACTAGGAAGCATCGTTCGAAGAAGTCTAACCTAGGTTTTATGCCTAAATATCCTTCGAAGAGTGCTACAAAGCCGGAGATGTATAGCAAACTGTTGGGAGTAATGTTGTGGAGCTGGAGGCCGTAATGGTCTAGGAGCTCTATCAGAAAAGCCGAAGGCGGCAAAGAAAACCCCCTAATAACATGGGAAGAGAGAAGTACCCTTTCTACATTAATGGGAGTAGGAGAAGGGTCTCCTAAGGCGGATCGCCAAGTCGGCGACGACTCTGAGGGTGGAAGGATGGCTCCATCGGTCTCCATCCCCTTCAGCTCCCGGGACTTCCTGCAGCTGTACTCGCTTGCTGCGGTGGTCGCCGGGGCCGACGAGATCATGATGGCCAACTGGTTCCCGCTGGCCCTGAAGGGAGATGCACAGTCGTGGTTTCTCAACCTCCCCAAGTGCTCCATCCGATCCTGGTGGGCACTGAAGGAGGCATTTCTGGGGGCTTTCCAGGGTGGGTACCAGCGCCCGAGAGTTCCGAGTGACCTCCACGACTTCAAGCAGCTTCCGGGTGAAACTCTTCGCAAGTTCATCCAAGGCTTCACCCAGAAGATGAACACCACCCCTGCATCAAGGAGGAGCTGGTGATCCAGCCTTCCACGCAAACGTTCGTCACACCCGGATGCTCAAGAAGCTGAGCACTCATCGTATCGAGACCACCCGTGAACTCTGGGAGCTCGCGGATCGCTGCACCCGTGCAGAGGAGGGGGTCAGGGTCCCCGGGGAGGAAGAACCCGAGGACAAGATCACCCCCGCCAAGAGCAAGAAGCGGGACCCCGATCCGACAAGCGCGTCTTCGTCACCGAGCCTCTTCCCAAGAAGGTCAAGCCGGCCTCAACGTCTGAGGGCGAGGAGGAACCATGGTGCCACATCCACCCCGACGACAACCACCTACTCAAGGACTGCCGCCAAGTGAACGGCCTCGCCGTGCGCGCACGACGTCAAGGTGGCGGTGTCAGCCCAGGTGCCTGCTACAGCTGCGGACTCCCCGGGCATGACTCTCGGGACTGCCCCACAGGTCGACAAGACAGTGGCGGTCGGGGGTGGGGACGAGGCGGACGTCGCGGAGGCCGTGGCGGAGGGCGCGGAGGCCAAGGCGGACGCGGACCAAACAACCCAGAGTTCGTCGACAATGGGGACGCTCCAGCTCCCCAGGGTGGCGGCAACGGACAATTCCAAGAGATCAACGGCATTGTCGGGTGCATCCACGGGGGAGCCTCCCTGCCTCCCTCCAACATCGCTGGCAAGAGACTCGTCCGGGAGCTGAACGCGGTCGCCTCGGCGCCGTCGAAGCCCCTGGAGTGGTCCAATCAGGTCATCGCCTTCGACCCGGAAGATCACCCCGACAACACTGCTGGGGTAGGGACACTGCCCCTAGTCTTGTCTCCCATCATCCACAAGTTCAAGGTCACCAAGATGCTGGTCGACGGAGGCTCCAGCCTCAACCTGCTGACGGCGAAGGTCTTGGCCACCCTGCAAATTCCCTTCTCCCGCCTGCAAGATACTGGCGTGTTCTAAGGTGTGAACGGGAACATCACACGGCCTCTGGGGAAGATCACTCTCCCGGTCACTTTCGGTGACCCCGAGAACTTCTGCACCAAGGAGATCGTCTTCGACATCACCGACACGCCGCTCCCATACAATGGCATACTCGGCCGGCCTGCGCTGGCCAAGTTCATGGCTGTCTCCCACTTCGCCTACAACATGATGAAAATCCCGGCGGCTTGGGGCGTGATCAAGGTCAAGGCCGACATCAACGACGCCATCTACTACGTCCAGAAGCTGAACCAGACGGTGTCCATGATGGCGGACACCCGACAAGATGCGCAGGACGTTGGTGCCGACGCACTCTCCGGGGGCGGAGGGTACCCCGGGGGCTCTGCGTCGACTTCCTCCAAGAGGGCGTCATTCCACGGCGACCCGCAAATGACCAAGAAGGTGACACTCACAAGTGACGGCTTCCGCACCATCACCATCGGTGCCCACCTCGCTGACAAATAGGAAAGCGCGCTTGTCGCCTTCCTTCGGGAAAACTCTGACGTCTTCGCATGGGAAGCGTCAGGTTTGCCCTGCGTACCAAGGGAGGCGTGTAATGTCCCGGGGTTTTCCCCAAATTAGAATTTGTTGGTTTTTCTTTTTGCATCATCATGACATCATCATGTTTCCTTGCATTTGTGATTTTGAAATTTTCAAAATAAATAAAATGGTTGTCACCATCACATGTGTTTTAAATAATTATTTTGGTATCAAATATTTTTTTCATCTCAATAAAACCCAATCTAAATTGTTTTTGACAAGCAATTAAAGAGGCTTACGAAATATATCTTGATAATACTTTTTTTGTGGTAAAAATATATCTTGCCTTTTATTTTATTTTCTTCCCTACTTTTCTCTCCTTTTCTGAAAAATCCTTTGGAAAATGAAAAAAAAAAGCAAAGGAAGAAAAAAAATATATTAACAAACAGGCCGAAGCCTTTCTCTCTTCTCTCCTTTTCTTCCCCTGGCCATCTCCTCCCGAAAACCGGCCCATCTGGCCCGTTTTCGTCCTTGCCGTCATCCCCATTGTACGACAGATCGCGCACGTCGCTGTCCGCCCTCGCTCCCCTGCCGTCGCCCTCGCACCGCCAATCCATGCCACCTCGCCACCTTTTCCCCTCTACAAAGCCAGCGCTCCCCCTCCAACCCTAGCGCCTCTCCTTCCCTCTTTTTCCCCAGCGCCGCCGCCTCTCTTTTCTCTCCCTCTCCCTCCTCTTCCTTTTCTTCCCCACCGAGAGCAACCCCACCGGAGGACGTACTCGACGCCATGGACGCCTACTTCGACAACGACCATGTCCAGGAGGTGTGCTCCGCCGTCCTCCACCATCGACGCCAAGCCGGGGATCAAGAAGGACCTACGATGCACCGGGAACGAGGCCGTCTTGCTCCTCCGGTCGCAAGCTTTTTCGGACAAATCCGTCGCCTCCAGTTGTCCGCGAGCTTCCCCATCATGTCCTAGAGATGCGCATCGACGTCCTCTTCCACCTGACACGGATCCAGAGCCTGGAGCTGCCTAGGACACCGCCAAGATCGACGACGCCGACGTCCGTCCGCACGCCGACGACCTCTACTTCATCTCCTTCGACTACAGCACGCCCAGATTCTTCTTCCCCGAGCCGTTCCTGTCGCCATCGAGCTCCCCGAGGTGAGCTGCACCTCCTGCCAGCGTTTCCCCTTCGAATCTGTCACCGGAGCCTCTGATCCGCTGCTAGTCGTCGTCCGCCATGGATGAGCTCGTCCATGACGTGCTGCTCCCTGTCCTCTGCCGCCCCGCACGCTGCACACTCCACACCCTGCATGATCTGCTTGCTCCCTCACGTGCCACACACCAGCGCACTCCAGCATCACCTCCGCACCCCTGCTTGCAGCACGCGCTGCCCCGATGTGGTCGTCCCCTGTGTGTTCCTCGTCGTCTCGTGCAGCTCTGAAAAATCTGAATGTTCTGTCAAAGTTCAGTTACCCCGTCGTGTATGCTTCATGTGCTTTTAGTTCCCGATCCAAACAAGAACCAAGGGCCAGCCCAGTGGCTAGCTCCCTGCATCCTTGCCCAGCAGCCCCGGGTTCGACCCCCGCGGCCACCAATTCTCCCCTTTCTCTCTTTTATTTTTTATTTTTTTTTCTATTTTGCAAAATGTTTTAAATCATATCTTTTAATTCATAAGTCCAAATTAAAAATGTTATATATGAAATTTTATCAGAAAAATGTGTAGCATTTGATAATGCCATCTATGCTCATGTTTGCGTCATATAGTTGCACTTTAGTTGAATTTTGTATATCATCTACATAATTAAAATATGGAATGTGAAGGGAATTAATTTAGCTGTTGCCCCTATTCCATTTAATTTTGATTAGCTCACCCATGCCTTGTTCCATCTTGCTAACAACATTTAATTTTGATGTTTAGAAAAATAACTTGAATCTAATGATTAAATGTCGGAGTCTCGAATCCGTTTAATTTTGCTTAATTGCATTTCTCATGTTTTGCCATGTCATGCATGTATTGCATCACATGCCGGTTCTTTTGCCGTAGTAGTAAGATGCATCGTTTGTTCTTCCAGTGTTCGTTGCTTCTTCGGGAATAGGACGATGAGTTGATGTGAGCAACGACAAGTTCTGCTACCTCTACCGGATTGCAGGCAAGGACTACTCACTTGCTATCTTTGCTTGTTTTCTGTCTCTTACTCCTCTATCTTTTGTTCCTTGCTAGCCATATGTATCGATGCTTGTGTCTCGATCCTATTTGCATGTTTACCTTGCAGTCATGATATAGCCACACCCCCACATCCTTTTAACCTGTTGTTTGTTAGCCTTGCGAGTCGTAGTGCATGCTTAGGAGTTGATTGTGGTATATCTCATATTATACCGATGTTTAGTTGGTATAGCTTAATTAATTGAAGACATGCTATGTGGGTATAACTGTTATTATAATAAAGATAAGGCACCGGCGGAAGGCCAGCTATGGTGATTTGTTCTGCTAGTGTCGCCTAGGAAAAACCGTTCTTTTCCGCTTATCCAAGAATGAGCGCCCTACCCACACGTGGGAAGACTTATGGAACCCCCCGCAACTCAGTACCGGATCTGCTATATTGGTTAGGAAGCCACAAAGTAGTTCGGGTGTTTACCATTTGGAGCATACGCACAATGCATGATGAAGATGAGAGGTTACAATTATGGGGGGCGCATATAGGTTTGCGGAATGGGCGTTAATCGCATGTGGAAGGAGGAGCAATCGTATGAGTGTTATCCTCCCGAAGCCGTTCACGCAACGTTTGGGCCCGCAAAGGAGTTTCGGCCGGGCTCCCCACGTGGATCAGTCTCAGATAGGTGGCTCTCTATCCAATGTAGTAGTGAAGGGGAAGGTCGTGTTGAGATACCTTTTGCCTTTGTGGCGTGTGGTTGATCGAACGTGTATGGTTACATTTGGGCACCCCTGCAGGGTTAAATCTTTTCGAAAAGCCGAGTCCGCGGTTATGGACGACTTGGGTAATGTGCTGGCTAAAAAGATCATAGACAACACCGTATATCTATAAATAGCTAAATTGACTAGTAAATAGCCATATTCAAATAATAACCTGCTAAAACTTGATCAACGTGTGAGTGTCCGGACTTCTTCCTCGTGGGTATATGATACGATGGAGTTGTCTCAGGACGGGTATTGCTTGGTGAGTAGTTTAGCCCAGTAGCGCAAGCGCTCTCTTCCCTTATTCTATTTAGACGCAAGTTGTAGCGTGTCTCTATAAGTTGTTAGAGTTGCTTGCCGCCGCCTCAATCGCTGACCCTCTTTCCCCGGAATTCCAGCTTTGATATCTTGTGAGTATTACTTGCCAGTACTTCTACTAGTACTGACCCCTTCGGGGCTGCTATTCCAATGCAGCCGACAGGTTTTGAAGTCTGACGACGTTAGCTTGGGAATCCCTCCGGCTTGGCCTGGGCAGGGATATGGTGCCTTTGGTTATCTTCAGGACTCTTAGTCCCATTTGTATTCTTATCCGTACTCGGATACTATTTCGCTTCCGTTGTTATTTGGATCTTTGTAATGTATCTTTTGTACTCTTGACTCGGTGAGTTGTTGTATATAAATGTTGTTTTGTGGGTTCCATCGTGAACTATTGTAATGATCATCACAATTCCACCCGCATAACGTGTGTGTTGCGACGTGCATGTTATGCCTGGTGGGCGTCCTAGGATCGTTATTATGCGGATTTGGCGGGATCGCTCAAATCTGCATAGTGCCGATCCCGGGGCGTTACAAAGTGGTATCAGAGCTTTGGTTTTCGATACCCCGCGGGTCCAGTCTGCCTGTAGGATAACCTAGCTAACGGTCGTTGTTGTAGAGTGTCAAAAATATCTTACTAAAAATTATTTGGAAACATCTGAATAGGACTCTTGTTTATTTCTTACCTCTATTCTAATTTCCCTCTTATCTTATAAGATTTAAATCTTCTCTCTTAGCTATCTTCCGGTTATAGCAACTTCGTGGGTGGACGATCTCTTGCCTCTACCTAATAGGTTCGATCTACAACACAATCTCGGAGGATGAACATCATCATCGATGTGAGCAAGAATCTCTTGTTAGTGGTGTCGAGAAGATCAACATGACGCAGCAAGACTCGATAGTTTACCATGCTCTTCTTCCCCCTGACAGTAGCGTGGATCTCGGGGCGAGATCCCTTGTTAGTGGTGTCGGTTGTAATGTCCCGGGGTTTTCCCCAAATTAGAATTTGTTGGTTTTTCTTTTTGCATCATCATGACATCATCATGTTTCCTTGCATTTGTGATTTTGAAATTTTCAAAATAAATAAAATGGTTGTCACCATCACATGTGTTTTAAATAATTATTTTGGTATCAAATATTTTTTTCATCTCAATAAAACCCAATCTAAATTGTTTTTGACAAGCAATTAAAGAGGCTTACGAAATATATCTTGATAATACTTTTTTTGTGGTAAAAATATATCTTGCCTTTTATTTTATTTTCTTCCCTACTTTTCTCTCCTTTTCTGAAAATCCTTTGGAAAATGAAAAAAAAGCAAAGGAAGAAAAAAAAATATATTAACAAACAGGCCGAAGCCTTTCTCTCTTCTCTCCTTTTCTTCCCCTGGCCATCTCCTCCCGAAAACCGGCCCATCTGGCCCGTTTTCGTCCTTGCCGTCATCCCCATTGTACGACAGATCGCGCACGTCGCTGTCCGCCCTCGCTCCCCTGCCGTCGCCCTCGCACCGCCAATCCATGCCACCTCGCCACCTTTTCCCCTCTACAAAGCCAGCGCTCCCCCTCCAACCCTAGCGCCTCTCCTTCCCTCTTTTTCCCCAGCGCCGCCGCCTCTCTTTTCTCTCCCTCTCCCTCCTCTTCCTTTTCTTCCCCACCGAGAGCAACCCCACCGGAGGACGTACTCGACGCCATGGACGCCTACTTCGACAACGACCATGTCCAGGAGGTGTGCTCCGCCGTCCTCCACCATCGACGCCAAGCCGGGGATCAAGAAGGACCTACGACGCACCGGGAACGAGGCCGTCTTGCTCCTCCGGTCGCAAGCTTTTTCGGACAAATCCGTCGCCTCCAGTCGTCCGCGAGCTTCCCCATCATGTCCTAGAGATGCGCATCGACGTCCTCTTCCACCTGACACGGATCCAGAGCCTGGAGCTGCCTAGGACACCGCCAAGATCGACGACGCCGACGTCCGTCCGCACGCCGACGACCTCTACTTCATCTCCTTCGACTACAGCACGCCCAGATTCTTCTTCCCCGAGCCGTTCCTGTCGCCATCGAGCTCCCCGAGGTGAGCTGCACCTCCTGCCAGCGTTTCCCCTTCGAATCTGTCACCGGAGCCTCTGATCCGCTGCTAGTCGTCGTCCGCCATGGATGAGCTCGTCCATGACGTGCTGCTCCCTGTCCTCTGCCGCCCCGCACGCTGCACACTCCACACCCTGCACGATCTGCTTGCTCCCTCACGTGCCACACACCAGCGCACTCCAGCATCACCTCCGCACCCCTGCTTGCAGCACGCGCTGCCCCGATGTGGTCGTCCCCTGTGTGTTCCTCGTCGTCTCGTGCAGCTCTGAAAAATCTGAATGTTCTGTCAAAGTTCAGTTACCCCGTCGTGTATGCTTCATGTGCTTTTAGTTCCCGATCCAAACAAGAACCAAGGGCCAGCCCAGTGGCTAGCTCCCTGCATCCTTGCCCAGCAGCCCCGGGTTCGACCCCCGCGGCCACCAATTCTCCCCTTTCTCTCTTTTATTTTTTATTATTTTGTCTATTTTGCAAAATGTTTTAAATCATATCTTTTAATTCATAAGTTCAAATTAAAAATGTTATATATGAAATTTTATCAAAAAAATGTGTAGCATTTGATTATGCCATCTATGCTCATGTTTGCGTCATATAGTTGCACTTTAGTTGAATTTTGTATATCATCTACATAATTAAAATATGGAATGTGAAGGGAATTAATTTAGCTGTTGCCCCTATTCCATTTAATTTTGATTAGCTCACCCATGCCTTGTTCCATCTTGCTAACAACATTTAATTTTGATGTTTAGAAAAATAACTTGAATCTAATGATTAAATGTCGGAGTCTCGAATCCGTTTAATTTTGCTTAATTGCATTTCTCATGTTTTGCCATGTCATGCATGTATTGCATCACATGCCGGTTCTTTTGCCGTAGTAGTAAGATGCATCGTTTGTTCTTTCAGTGTTCGATGCTTCTTCGGGAATAGGCCGTTGAGTTGATGTGAGCAACGACAGGTTCTTCTACCTCTACCGGATTGCAGGCAAGGACTACTCACTTGCTATCTTTGCTTGTTTTCTGTCTCTTACTCCTCCTATCTTTTGTTCCTTGCTAGCCATATGTATCGATGCTTGTGTCTCGATCCTATTTGCATGTTTACCTTGCAGCCATGATATAGCCACACCCCCACATCCTTTTAACCTGTTGTTTGTTAGCCTTGCGAGTCGTAGTGCATGCTTAGGAGTTGATTGTGGTATATCTCATATTATACCGATGTTTAGTTGGTATAGCTTAATTAATTGAAGACATGCTATGTGGGTATAACTGTTATTATAATAAAGATAAGGCACCGGCGGAAGGCCAGCTATGGTGATTTGTTCTGCTAGTGTCGCCTAGGAAAAACCGTTCTTTTCCGCTTATCCAAGAATGAGCGCCCTACCCACACGTGGGAAGACTTATGGAACCCCCCGCAACTCAGTACCGGATCTGCTATATTGGTTAGGAAGCCACAAAGTAGTTCGGGTGTTTACCATTTGGAGCATACGCACAATGCATGATGAAGATGAGAGGTTACAATTATGGGGGGCGCATATAGGTTTGCGGAATGGGCGTTAATCGCATGTGGAAGGAGGAGCAATCGTATGAGTGTTATCCTCCCGAAGCCGTTCACGCAACGTTTGGGCCCGCAAAGGAGTTTCGGCCGGGCTCCCCACGTGGATCAGTCTCAGATAGGTGGCTCTCTATCCAATGTAGTAGTGAAGGGGAAGGTCGTGTTGAGATACCTTTTGCCTTTGTGGCGTGTGGTTGATCGAACGTGTATGGTTACATTTGGGCACCCCTGCAGGGTTAAATCTTTTCGAAAAGCCGAGTCCGCGGTTATGGACGACTTGGGTAATGTGCTGGCTAAAAAGATCATAGACAACACCGTATATCTATAAATAGCTAAATTGACTAGTAAATAGCCATATTCAAATAATAACCTGCTAAAACTTGATCAACGTGTGAGTGTCCGGACTTCTTCCTCGTGGGTATATGATACGATGGAGTTGTCTCAGGACGGGTATTGCTTGGTGAGTAGTTTAGCCCAGTAGCGCAAGCGCTCTCTTCCCTTATTCTATTTAGACGCAAGTTGTAGCGTGTCTCTATAAGTTGTTAGAGTTGCTTGCCGCCGCCTCAATCGCTGACCCTCTTTCCCCGGAATTCCAGCTTTGATATCTTGTGAGTATTACTTGCCAGTACTTCTACTAGTACTGACCCCTTCGGGGCTGCTATTCCAATGCAGCCGACAGGTTTTGAAGTCTGACGACGTTAGCTTGGGAATCCCTCCGGCTTGGCCTGGGCAGGGATATGGTGCCTTTGGTTATCTTCAGGACTCTTAGTCCCATTTGTATTCTTATCCGTACTCGGATACTATTTCGCTTCCGTTGTTATTTGGATCTTTGTAATGTATCTTTTGTACTCTTGACTCGGTGAGTTGTTGTATATAAATGTTGTTTTGTGGGTTCCATCGTGAACTATTGTAATGATCATCACAATTCCACCCGCATAACGTGTGTGTTGCGACGTGCATGTTATGCCTGGTGGGCGTCCTAGGATCGTTATTATGCGGATTTGGCGGGATCGCTCAAATCTGCATAGTGCCGATCCCGGGGCGTTACAAAGTGGTATCAGAGCTTTGGTTTTCGATACCCCGCGGGTCCAGTCTGCCTGTAGGATAACCTAGCTAACGGTCGTTGTTGTAGAGTGTCAAAAATATCTTACTAAAAATTATTTGGAAACATCTGAATAGGACTCTTGTTTATTTCTTACCTCTATTCTAATTTCCCTCTTATCTTATAAGATTTAAATCTTCTCTCTTAGCTATCTTCCGGTTATAGCAACTTCGTGGGTGGACGATCTCTTGCCTCTACCTAATAGGTTCGATCTACAACACAATCTCGGAGGATGAACATCATCATCGACGTGAGCAAGAATCGCTTGTTAGTGGTGTCGAGAAGATCAACATGACGCAGCAAGACTCGATAGTTTACCATGCTCTTCTTCCCCCTGACAGTAGCGTGGATCTCGGGGCGAGATCCCTTGTTAGTGGTGTCGGTTGTAATGTCCCGGGGTTTTCCCCAAATTAGAATTTGTTGGTTTTTCTTTTTGCATCATCATGACATCATCATGTTTCCTTGCATTTGTGATTTTGAAATTTTCAAAATAAATAAAATGGTTGTCACCATCACATGTGTTTTAAATAATTATTTTGGTATCAAATATTTTTTTCATCTCAATAAAACCCAATCTAAATTGTTTTTGACAAGCAATTAAAGAGGCTTACAAAATATATCTTGATAATACTTTTTTTGTGGTAAAAATATATCTTGCCTTTTATTTTATTTTCTTCCCTACTTTTCTCTCCTTTTCTGAAAATCCTTTGGAAAATGAAAAAAAAGCAAAGGAAGAAAAAAAAATATATTAACAAACAGGCCGAAGCCTTTCTCTCTTCTCTCCTTTTCTTCCCCTGGCCATCTCCTCCCGAAAACCGGCCCATCTGGCCCGTTTTCGTCCTTGCCGTCATCCCCATTGTACGACTGATCGCGCACGTCGCTGTCCGCCCTCGCTCCCCTGCCGTCGCCCTCGCACCGCCAATCCATGCCACCTCGCCACCTTTTCCCCTCTACAAAGCCAGCGCTCCCCCTCCAACCCTAGCGCCTCTCCTTCCCTCTTTTTCCCCAGCGCCGCCGCCTCTCTTTCTCTCCCTCTCCCTCCTCTTCCTTTTCTTCCCCACCGAGAGCAACCCCACCGGAGGACGTACTCGACGCCATGGACGCCTACTTCGACAACGACCATGTCCAGGAGGTGTGCTCTGCCGTCCTCCACCATCGACGCCAAGCCGGGGATCAAGAAGGACCTACGACGCACCGGGAACGAGGCCGTCTTGCTCCTCCGGTCGCAAGCTTTTTCGGACAAATCCGTCGCCTCCAGTTGTCCGCGAGCTTCCCCATCATGTCCTAGAGATGCGCATCGACGTCCTCTTCCACCTGACACGGATCCAGAGCCTGGAGCTGCCTAGGACACCGCCAAGATCGACGACGCCGACGTCCGTCCGCACGCCGACGACCTCTACTTCATCTCCTTCGACTACAAGCACGCCCAGATTCTTCTTCCCCGAGCCGTTCCTGTCGCCATCGAGCTCCCCGAGGTGAGCTGCACCTCCTGCCAGCGTTTCCCCTTCGAATCTGTCACCGGAGCCTCTGATCCGCTGCTAGTCGTCGTCCGCCATGGATGAGCTCGTCCATGACGTGCTGCTCCCTGTCCTCTGCCGCCCCGCACGCTGCACACTCCACACCCTGCACTGATCTGCTTGCTCCCTCACGTGCCACACACCAGCGCACTCCAGCATCACCTCCGCACCCCTGCTTGCAGCACGCGCTGCCCCGATGTGGTCGTCCCCTGTGTGTTCCTCGTCGTCTCGTGCAGCTCTGAAAAATCTGAATGTTCTGTCAAAGTTCAGTTACCCCCGTCGTGTATGCTTCATGTGCTTTTAGTTCCCGATCCAAACAAGAACCAAGGGCCAGCCCAGTGGCTAGCTCCCTGCATCCTTGCCCAGCAGCCCCGGGTTCGACCCCCGCGGCCACCAATTCTCCCCTTTCTCTCTTTTATTTTTTTTCTATTTTGCAAAATGTTTTAAATCATATCTTTTAATTCATAAGTCCAAATTAAAAATGTTATATATGAAATTTTATCAGAAAAATGTGTAGCATTTGATAATGCCATCTATGCTCATGTTTGCGTCATATAGTTGCACTTTAGTTGAATTTTGTATATCATCTACATAATTAAAATATGGAATGTGAAGGGAATTAATTTAGCTGTTGCCCCTATTCCATTTAATTTTGATTAGCTCACCCATGCCTTGTTCCATCTTGCTAACAACATTTAATTTTGATGTTTAGAAAAATAACTTGAATCTAATGATTAAATGTCGGAGTCTCGAATCCGTTTAATTTTGCTTAATTGCATTTCTCATGTTTTGCCATGTCATGCATGTATTGCATCACATGCCGGTTCTTTTGCCGTAGTAGTAAGATGCATCGTTTGTTCTTCCAGTGTTCGTTGCTTCTTCGGGAATAGGACGATGAGTTGATGTGAGCAACGACAAGTTCTGCTACCTCTACCGGATTGCAGGCAAGGACTACTCACTTGCTATCTTTGCTTGTTTTCTGTCTCTTACTCCTCCTATCTTTTGTTCCTTGCTAGCCATATGTATCGATGCTTGTGTCTCGATCCTATTTGCATGTTTACCTTGCAGCCATGATATAGCCACACCCCCACATCCTTTTAACCTGTTGTTTGTTAGCCTTGCGAGTCGTAGTGCATGCTTAGGAGTTGATTGTGGTATATCTCATATTATACTGATGTTTAGTTGGTATAGCTTAATTAATGAAGACATGCTATGTGGGTATAACTTTATATAATAAAGATAAGGCACCGGCGGAAGGCCAGCTATGGTGATTTGTTCTGCTAGTGTCGCCTAGGAAAAACCGTTCTTTTCCGCTTATCCAAGAATGAGCGCCCTACCCACACGTGGGAAGACTTATGGAACCCCCCGCAACTCAGTACCGGATCTGCTATATTGGTTAGGGAGCCACAAAGTAGTTCGGGTGTTTACCATTTGGAGCATACGCACAATGCATGATGAAGATGAGAGGTTACAATTATGGGGGGCGCATATAGGTTTGCGGAATGGGCGTTAATCGCATGTGGAAGGAGGAGCAATCGTATGAGTGTTATCCTCCCGAAGCCGTTCACGCAACGTTTGGGCCCGCAAAGGAGTTTCGGCCGGGCTCCCCACGTGGATCAGTCTCAGATAGGTGGCTCTCTATCCAATGTAGTAGTGAAGGGGAAGGTCGTGTTGAGATACCTTTTGCCTTTGTGGCGTGTGGTTGATCGAACGTGTATGGTTACATTTGGGCACCCCTGCAGGGTTAAATCTTTTCGAAAAGCCGAGTCCGCGGTTATGGACGACTTGGGTAATGTGCTGGCTAAAAAGATCATAGACAACACCGTATATCTATAAATAGCTAAATTGACTAGTAAATAGCCATATTCAAATAATAACCTGCTAAAACTTGATCAACGTGTGAGTGTCCGGACTTCTTCCTCGTGGGTATATGATACGATGGAGTTGTCTCAGGACGGGTATTGCTTGGTGAGTAGTTTAGCCCAGTAGCGCAAGCGCTCTCTTCCCTTATTCTATTTAGACGCAAGTTGTAGCGTGTCTCTATAAGTTGTTAGAGTTGCTTGCCGCCGCCTCAATCGCTGACCCTCTTTCCCCGGAATTCCAGCTTTGATATCTTGTGAGTATTACTTGCCAGTACTTCTACTAGTACTGACCCCTTCGGGGCTGCTATTCCAATGCAGCCGACAGGTTTTGAAGTCTGACGACGTTAGCTTGGGAATCCCTCCGGCTTGGCCTGGGCAGGGATATGGTGCCTTTGGTTATCTTCAGGACTCTTAGTCCCATTTGTATTCTTATCCGTACTCGGATACTATTTCGCTTCCGTTGTTATTTGGATCTTTGTAATGTATCTTTTGTACTCTTGACTCGGTGAGTTGTTGTATATAAATGTTGTTTTGTGGGTTCCATCGTGAACTATTGTAATGATCATCACAATTCCACCCGCATAACGTGTGTGTTGCGACGTGCATGTTATGCCTGGTGGGCGTCCTAGGATCGTTATTATGCGGATTTGGCAGGATCGCTCAATCTGCATAGTGCCGATCCCGGGGCGTCACAAAAGTGGTATCAGAGCTTTGGTTTTCGATACCCCGCGGGTCCAGTCTGCCTGTAGGATAACCTAGCTAACGGTCGTTGTTGTAGAGTGTCAAAAATATCTTACTAAAAATTATTTGGAAACATCTGAATAGGACTCTTGTTTATTTCTTACCTCTATTCTAATTTCCCTCTTATCTTATAAGATTTAAATCTTCTCTCTTAGCTATCTTCCGGTTATAGCAACTTCGTGGGTGGACGATCTCTTGCCTCTACCTAATAGGTTCGATCTACAACACAATCTCGGAGGATGAACATCATCATCGACGTGAGCAAGAATCGCTTGTTAGTGGTGTCGAGAAGATCAACATGACGCAGCAAGACTCGATAGTTTACCATGCTCTTCTTCCCCCTGACAGTAGCGTGGATCTCGGGGCGAGATCCCTTGTTAGTGGTGTCGGTTGTAATGTCCCGGGGTTTTCCCCAAATTAGAATTTGTTGGTTTTTCTTTTTGCATCATCATGACATCATCATGTTTCCTTGCATTTGTGATTTTGAAATTTTCAAAATAAATAAAATGGTTGTCACCATCACATGTGTTTTAAATAATTATTTGGTATCAAATATTTTTTTCATCTCAATAAAACCCAATCTAAATTGTTTTTGACAAGCAATTAAAGAGGCTTACGAAATATATCTTGATAATACTTTTTTTGTGGTAAAAATATATCTTGCCTTTTATTTTATTTTCTTCCCTACTTTTCTCTCCTTTTCTGAAAATCCTTTGGAAAATGAAAAAAAAGCAAAGGAAGAAAAAAAAATATATTAACAAACAGGCCGAAGCCTTTCTCTCTTCTCTCCTTTTCTTCCCCTGGCCATCTCCTCCCGAAAACCGGCCCATCTGGCCCGTTTTCGTCCTTGCCGTCATCCCCATTGTACGACAGATCGCGCACGTCGCTGTCCGCCCTCGCTCCCCTGCCGTCGCCCTCGCACCGCCAATCCATGCCACCTCGCCACCTTTTCCCCTCTACAAAGCCAGCGCTCCCCCTCCAACCCTAGCGCCTCTCCTTCCCTCTTTTTCCCCAGCGCCGCCGCCTCTCTTTTCTCTCCCTCTCCCTCCTCTTCCTTTTCTTCCCCACCGAGAGCAACCCCACCGGAGGACGTACTCGACGCCATGGACGCCTACTTCGACAACGACCATGTCCAGGAGGTGTGCTCCGCCGTCCTCCACCATCGACGCCAAGCCGGGGATCAAGAAGGACCTACGACGCACCGGGAACGAGGCCGTCTTGCTCCTCCGGTCGCAAGCTTTTTCGGACAAATCCGTCGCCTCCAGTCGTCCGCGAGCTTCCCCATCATGTCCTAGAGATGCGCATCGACGTCCTCTTCCACCTGACACGGATCCAGAGCCTGGAGCTGCCTAGGACACCGCCAAGATCGACGACGCCGACGTCCGTCCGCACGCCGACGACCTCTACTTCATCTCCTTCGACTACAGCACGCCCAGATTCTTCTTCCCCGAGCCGTTCCTGTCGCCATCGAGCTCCCCGAGGTGAGCTGCACCTCCTGCCAGCGTTTCCCCTTCGAATCTGTCACCGGAGCCTCTGATCCGCTGCTAGTCGTCGTCCGCCATGGATGAGCTCGTCCATGACGTGCTGCTCCCTGTCCTCTGCCGCCCCGCACGCTGCACACTCCACACCCTGCACGATCTGCTTGCTCCCTCACGTGCCACACACCAGCGCACTCCAGCATCACCTCCGCACCCCTGCTTGCAGCACGCGCTGCCCCGATGTGGTCGTCCCCTGTGTGTTCCTCGTCGTCTCGTGCAGCTCTGAAAAATCTGAATGTTCTGTCAAAGTTCAGTTACCCCGTCGTGTATGCTTCATGTGCTTTTAGTTCCCGATCCAAACAAGAACCAAGGGCCAGCCCAGTGGCTAGCTCCCTGCATCCTTGCCCAGCAGCCCCGGGTTCGACCCCCGCGGCCACCAATTCTCCCCTTTCTCTCTTTTATTTTTTATTTTTTTTCTATTTTGCAAAATGTTTTAAATCATATCTTTTAATTCATAAGTCCAAATTAAAAATGTTATATATGAAATTTTATCAAAAAAATGTGTAGCATTTGATTATGCCATCTATGCTCATGTTTGCGTCATATAGTTGCACTTTAGTTGAATTTTGTATATCATCTACATAATTAAAATATGGAATGTGAAGGGAATTAATTTAGCTGTTGCCCCTATTCCATTTAATTTTGATTAGCTCACCCATGCCTTGTTCCATCTTGCTAACAACATTTAATTTTGATGTTTAGAAAAATAACTTGAATCTAATGATTAAATGTCGGAGTCTCGAATCCGTTTAATTTTGCTTAATTGCATTTCTCATGTTTTGCCATGTCATGCATGTATTGCATCACATGCCGGTTCTTTTGCCGTAGTAGTAAGATGCATCGTTTGTTCTTCCAGTGTTCGTTGCTTCTTCGGGAATAGGACGATGAGTTGATGTGAGCAACGACAAGTTCTGCTACCTCTACCGGATTGCAGGCAAGGACTACTCACTTGCTATCTTTGCTTGTTTTCTGTCTCTTACTCCTCCTATCTTTTGTTCCTTGCTAGCCATATGTATCGATGCTTGTGTCTCGATCCTATATGCATGTTTACCTTGCAGCCATGATATAGCCACACCCCCACATCCTTTTAACCTGTTGTTTGTTAGCCTTGCGAGTCGTAGTGCATGCTTAGGAGTTGATTGTGGTATATCTCATATTATACCGATGTTTAGTTGGTATAGCTTAATTAATTGAAGACATGCTATGTGGGTATAACTGTTATTATAATAAAGATAAGGCACCGGCGGAAGGCCAGCTATGGTGATTTGTTCTGCTAGTGTCGCCTAGGAAAAACCGTTCTTTTCCGCTTATCCAAGAATGAGCGCCCTACCCACACGTGGGAAGACTTATGGAACCCCCCGCAACTCAGTACCGGATCTGCTATATTGGTTAGGAAGCCACAAAGTAGTTCGGGTGTTTACCATTTGGAGCATACGCACAATGCATGATGAAGATGAGAGGTTACAATTATGGGGGGCGCATATAGGTTTGCGGAATGGGCGTTAATCGCATGTGGAAGGAGGAGCAATCGTATGAGTGTTATCCTCCCGAAGCCGTTCATGCAACGTTTGGGCCCGCAAAGGAGTTTCGGCCGGGCTCCCCACATGGATCAGTCTCAGATAGGTGGCTCTCTATCCAATGTAGTAGTGAAGGGGAAGGTCGTGTTGAGATACCTTTTGCCTTTGTGGCGTGTGGTTGATCGAACGTGTATGGTTACATTTGGGCACCCCTGCAGGGTTAAATCTTTTCGAAAAGCCGAGTCCGCGGTTATGGACGACTTGGGTAATGTGCTGGCTAAAAAGATCATAGACAACACCGTATATCTGTAAATAGCTAAATTGACTAGTAAATAGCCATATTCAAATAATAACCTGCTAAAACTTGATCAACGTGTGAGTGTCCGGACTTCTTCCTCGTGGGTATATGATACGATGGAGTTGTCTCAGGACGGGTATTGCTTGGTGAGTAGTTTAGCCCAGTAGCGCAAGCGCTCTCTTCCCTTATTCTATTTAGACGCAAGTTGTAGCGTGTCTCTATAAGTTGTTAGAGTTGCTTGCCGCCGCCTCAATCGCTAACCCTCTTTCCCTGGAATTCCAGCTTTGATATCTTGTGAGTATTACTTGCCAGTACTTCTACTAGTACTGACCCCTTCGGGGCTGCTATTCCAATGCAGCCGACAGGTTTTGAAGTCTGACGACGTTAGCTTGGGAATCCCTCCGGCTTGGCCTGGGCAGGGATATGGTGCCTTTGGTTATCTTCAGGACTCTTAGTCCCATTTGTATTCTTATCCGTACTCGGATACTATTTCGCTTCCGTTGTTATTTGGATCTTTGTAATGTATCTTTTGTACTCTTGACTCGGTGAGTTGTTGTATATAAATGTTGTTTTGTGGGTTCCATCGTGAACTATTGTAATGATCATCACAATTCCACCCGCATAACGTGTGTGTTGCGACGTGCACGTTATGCCTGGTGGGCGTCCTAGGATCGTTATTATGCGGATTTGGCGGGATCGCTCAAATCTGCATAGTGCCGATCCCGGGGCGTTACAAGGCGATCGAGCACAAACTGGCGGTAAACACGGACGCCTGCCCCGGGAAGCAAGTTCTGCGAAAGCAAAGCAAGGAAAAGTTGGAATTCATCGTCTCTGAGTCCGAGAAGCTACTGGAAGCCGGCGTCATCAAGGTGGTGCCTCATCCCACTTGGGTAGCCAACCCTGTGGTGGTGCCAAAACCGATGACCTCCAAGCTACGACTCTGCATTGACTTCACGGACCTGAACAAGGTCTGCCCCAAGGACCCGTTCCCTCTACCGCGCATCGACTAGATCGTGGATTCCATGGCCGGCTGCGAGTCGCTGTGTTTTCTGGATGCCTTCTCCGGGTATCACCAGATATTGATGGCGGTTGAGGACCAGGAGAAGACGACCTTCATCACCCCCAAGGGCTGCTACTGCTACACCCGGATGACTTTCGGCCTCCGGAATGCCGGAGCCACCTTCCAGCGCGTGATGCAGGCATGCCTTGGGCCTCAGCTGGGCCGCAATGTTGAAGAGTACATCAACGAAATCGTAGTCAAGACCCGGTACAAGGACTCCCTCGTCCCGGACCTACACGAGACCTTCGACAACCTCCACCGGGTCAACTTCAAACTCAACCCTAACAAGTGCGTGTGCGGGGTCCCATCCGGCAAGCTGCTGGGTTTCCTGATCTCCCACCGGGGGATTGAGGCGAACCCCAAAAAATCAAGACCATCGAACGAATGGAGGCACCCCGACGGGTCAAGGACGTGCAGCGCCTCAACGGGTGCATCACCGCACTCGGGCGCATCATCTCAAGGCTTGGAGAGGGGGCTTTGCCATTCTTCAAGTTGCTCAAGAAACTGGGCCCCGTGGAATGGACCCCCAAGGTCGAGGAAGCTCTCCAGTCCCTCAAGCGATACCTCGCCTCATCACTAGTCCTCATGGCCCTAGCGGAGAAGGAGCCTCTGCTTCTGTACATCGCGGCCACCAACCAGGTGATCAGCGCCGTACTGGTAGCTGAGCGCGACACACCTCCGAAGAAGCCGAGCAAGGGCAAGCGTCCCGGGGATCCGTTCCCGGGGTAGTCAAGTAAGAAGGGGCGGCTGGGTGACCAGGGGTTCGAAGATCCCAGCACCCCGCCCCCTCCCATCGTCATCGAACCCCACATCAAAGGAAACGAAGGGATCCACTCCGAGGAGACCTAGCCGGGGGCTACTCCAACAACACCCCGGGGCGCCGAGGACGTGGAGGATGCCGAACCCGCCAATAGTCTGGCAACCCGCAAGGTGCAGCATCCGATCTACTTCGTCAGCTCGGTGCTGCACGACGCTCGGGAGCGATATCCCATGATGCAGAACCTTTTGCTACCAATCCTCATTGCTTCCCGCAAGATGAGGCCATACTTCGAGGGGCACTCGATCACGGTGGTGTCCAAGTACAATCTGAGAAGCCCCCTGGAGAACCCGCTGGCCACTGGACGCATCTCGGCATGGGCCATGGAACTTCAAGGCTTCGGACTCAAGTTTGAGCACACGGTCAACATCAAGAGCCAAGCACTGGCTGACTTCACGACCGAGTGGACCGAGATGGCGTTCGACGACCCGGAGGAGGAGACAAGCCTTCCCGAGAAGGAGGATCCCGACACCTGGACCATGCACTTCGACGTATCCTATACCAAGGGGCAGGGAGGTGCCGGGGTCGTCCTCACCTCGCCAACTGGCGTCCGCTTGAAGTACGTTGTCCAGATGCCCTACCAAGGAAACATCTCAAACAACATGACGGAGTATGAAGGTATGCTCGCGGGACTTCGTACGGTCATCGGCCTCGTCATCCGCAAGGTCATTGTCAAAGGTGACTCTGAGCTAGTCATCAACCAAGTCAACAAGGAATACGCCTGTCCTCAGATGGCGCCATACATCGAGGAAGTGTGAAAACTCCAGCGGCGCTTCAGCAGCTTCAAAGCTGTTTACGTCCCACGGGAGGAGAACACGTTCGCGGATGAGCTGTCGCAGCTGGCATCCAAGTGGGAACCAGTGCCTCCCGGGATCTACATCGAGGTGCTCCGGCAGCCTTCAATCTCTCCCGGGAGACTCAAGCCAAGGTCTGCATCGACACAGGAGGCTGACAACCCTTCTACACCGAAAACACGGGTAGCCAGCTATCGCAACGGTGGAACATGGGGTTCCCCTATTGCGGACAAAGTGGGTCCACCGCCTGTAGGCCCACCAAGAAGGCAAGCAAGGCCAACGTTGAAGATTGGCAGATGCCCCCCCCCCATCTGCCCCACGGCGACAAAACAAGCACAACATCGAGAACCACGGTGAAGGACCAGGGGACCGCCCGGGGCCCACTTCAACCCGGTAGACGTCGCGGAGGTCCCGGGGACCCCGATGCCCGGCAGGAGGCCAGGCTCACCCCCGGGAACCAACCTCCGGACAAGCGAAGAAGACAGGCTTGCCAGCCCCGGCTGGAAGCCCCTAGAAGACTTGGGCGCCAAGAAGATGGAGACACCGCGGGGAGACAGGGACGGAAAAGGTGCCAGCCTCTGTCCACCCACCCTGGAAAAGGTGGGCGACCGCACCTAACCCCCTCAGAAGAATACTTGGACGAGAAGAAGCCACGTCACCCCCAAAGAAGAACCCGGAGGGGTTTTTCCCGCCAAAACCCCTCCGCCCCCCAAAGGTGCACCTGTGGGATCCCCTTAGCCTATAAAAGGAGGACAAAGGCACATGAGGGAGGGGACGGATTCCAGAGAGTTGGAGGCTAGGCTAGGTAGAGCGCAAGACAAAGAGTAGCATAGGTGAGAGGTGATCTCCTCCGGGTCAGGATCCGCTCGTCTTCAACCTCTAGCCAACACCTCCCGGGTTCGCACCCGCAACCACCTCTACAAGGCTACACCATGATATACCACTCAATCAAGACATGCAGGAGTAGGGCTGTTAGCCTCCGGGCGGCCTGAACCTGGGTAAACTCCTTGGGTCTCTGCGGTGCTTGCTTGTACGTAGATCTCGGGCTTAGACGAAGTCCCCCCGGCGGAAGACGTTTCTCAGCCTCCTTTGCGCCCCATATCGAACCTAAAAAGGGGGTATCCTTTACTCCCTATGTCCGTGATCCAAGACACGACATCTGGCGCGCCAGGTAGGGGGCGCAAGCACTGGATCCATCTTCATCGACTAAGAGATCTTCGTCGAGATCTACCGCAGGCTCTACACCAACCTCGCCACTGGATCTTTCGGCAAGATTTGCGTCAATTGCATCACCAAGTTCAATATCGAGCTCATCGGTCGTGGCAAGGTCTGCCCCAAGCTCTTCTCCTGCCCCGTCAAAGCTGGGTCAACGGGCGCGTCTTCGGCAAGCGAAGACCATGTCAGGAACTCAGGAGGTCCGTGGTGGGCCGTTGCAGCAGTCATCTCAGAGAAGCTGGGGGCTGGAAGAAGCGCTGGGCACGGCCCGAGTGCTTCTCTCCTTCCCGCCAGAGCAGTACAAGAGCGATCCCCGAGTGAGGGCATGGATCGCAAGCTTAGAAAACCTGCTGGACTATGCTCACCACTGCCACACTCCCGCGAGTTCTGCCCCGACTAACACCCGTGCTACCGCTGTTCCTGCGCCAGCACCCCAGAGGAGGAGCGAGAAGAGGATCCCCACGGCAAGAGGCCCATCGGTCCAACCCGCGAGGCCACCGGTCAAGGTTCCAACCCTAGGCGTCGCGCCCACAAAGAAATGGAAGGCCAGGCAGGTCAGCATCCCAGGGCTTGCCCTGCGCCAAGCTCGGCGACCGTCCGTGACCTTTACCGGCTCGAACAAGAACCCGAGGAAACGCTGCGTCACTACATGTTGAGGTTCCGGGGCGTCATCGACCGCATTCCCCCGGCTTACCTGCAAGAGATCTCCGTCATCGCCGTCTTCCACGCCAACGTCCGCAACCTGATGATGCGGGAAAAGCTGAGCGCCCGAGCAGTGGGCATCCTGGAGGACTTGTGGAAGATAGTCGACCGATGCGTGCGGATCGAGGAAGCCGCCGCTCTTCCGCCCCACGAGGTACGCTAAAGCCAGGTGCATGGCACACACGAGGTACCCGTGATGCCCGGAGAGGTACCCGGACGAATCGAGTTGTCACCCGGGACTCCGCATGAGCAATAAAAGATAAGTTATCCTTAATCAGAGTCGGTGTCATGTTTTGCTGTCTATCTCGCGGGAATAAAACCATGCACGAAACCGAGAACGCGTCTTGTCCGTCGAATGAGCACTCCAGGGGGCCGGCTCTCCCGGGGGTATGAAGCGGTGAGAGACCTGATACCGCTAAGGAGGAGTGCGTGCCGAGAGGGTGAGCGACCTCTCGGGAATCGGTAGGGCTTGTGAGGATGTTCCTGATCAGCCAGGGCCTCATAGGTAAGCTTACATCCCGGGAGGATCTCTCAAAGACGTGGAGAAAAGAAAAAATGATAAAGCAAAAGCACCTGCGAGTAGAATGGCATGAAGATTCCTAAGCATTACAGCATATGCTCTGACAAAATGCAAAGTCCAACGCAATATTTATTACATTTGGGGCACGAGGTGCTCAAATGGTGTGCAGGAAATTTAAGGGCGCGGCAGAGGGTACATCTTCATGGCCAGCATGATCGCGGAAGCTTCCACGGCTTGGAGCGAGACTTCGGAAGGCTCGGTGTCCCAGAAGTTGGGCATAACGGCGTTCGGCTTGGCCTCCCGGATTGATGCCATCACGCACGCCGCCGTCACCCGACTAGCTTCGTTTCGGCCCTACAGCAGCCGGCGAGCGGTCCTGTTTTCGATGGACCTGATGGAGGCATTCATCTTCGAGAGGAATTCTGCCACTTCGGGAAGGCTCTGGCAGTCCGGGGCCAACCCGGAGAGTCTGGCATGCCGATCCAGCTGAAGCACCCGCGTCGTGACGTCCGCATTGGCGGCGGTGATGCTCTGGAACCCGTCCTCTGCCCGGCGGTGGACGTCCGCCAGTTCGGAGGACACCCGAGAGCGGTCCTTCTCCAGCTCGACGTGCTTGGTCATCATCAACGACAGCTCCTCCTCCTTCAGCCTTAAGGACTCCTCCAGCCCAGCAATCTTCTAGCCATCCAGCTTGGCCTGCTCCCGCAGGGTGCGGATGGTTTCCTTCTCCGCGAAAAGCCTCTTCTCGGCGTCCTCGATGGTCTCCCGGCTTCCTTCAGGTGCAAGTCCTTGACGTCCCTGGCTTTCTCGTCGAGCGCCTCCTAATGTTTCTTCTCCGCCTCGGCGAGGCGTCGTTTGGCTTTGTTTTCTAGCTCCTTTTTCCGGAGGTCCAAGGCCTTGACCTCCTCCACCATCTCGGCCTCCCTTGCTGTCAGCTGCAGCTCCCGTTGCGCGATGTCGCGCTCACGACGCTCGACATCGATCTTCCAGCCTTTGTTCTTCTTTTCGAGGCCTCTCCACACAATCGAGAACAAACCCCACTGGCGGGTTAGCTCTACCGATCCCTTCTGAATCGCCTCCTCGGCGCGAGAGCTGGCACGTGCCAGCGCGTCCTCCTTGGCTTCGATCTCCTGGACCAGCTGGCCGACGCCCCGGAGCACGGCCTCCTTGGTGCTCGACCCGCTGATCGTGATCTCGGGGGCTGC
The DNA here is from genome assembly GCA_012064385.1 of Puccinellia tenuiflora. Lineage (NCBI taxonomy): Eukaryota > Viridiplantae > Streptophyta > Magnoliopsida > Poales > Poaceae > Puccinellia > Puccinellia tenuiflora. The sequence goes on from QRDG01000669.1 coordinate 221,075, forward strand.
TCCCTGATGGCTTCCGGAAGCACCAGTTCTCCCTCCGCACCGCACAGAGAAATCTGCCTTGATCTCCGCCAGTGCGGCAATCTGGGCACTCGCCCCGGAGCATGTCGAGAATTGGCTGAAAGCCTTCAGCTCATCCCCGGTCATGAATGAGCAGTCCAAGAGGTTCGGGGTGCCCGGGCAGTTCGATGTCCTGGCCCCGGTCGGACCACCGGAAGGCGCCGCCACACGCCCACCTCCCGGGCGCGTGATCGTCGTCGCCTCAGGGGCGGCTTTGGACACCTCTTGGTCCGGAGTCGTCGTGGCATGGTTGCCTATTGGGGACCCGCTGACAACTGAAGTATCTAAATCAGCAAGACGCAATGTCAAAACCAATGGGGCGGAATAAGGTGAAGCTTGCCCGGTGTGGTGAGGTTTACCTGCTACTTCTGGGATCCCCGCGTTTCCTGCCTTCGCTGGGGTAGGAGGCATCCCGGGCGCGTCCTGCTGGTCGCCCCCGCGTCTCTTCACCGCCCCGGACAAATCGGAGGTGGGCGGTAACCCTCCGAGGACTCTGGCGCTGTTGGCCGTGTTGCACTCGGCCCCGTCCCGCCGCCTCTTGCTGGCCTCCGGGGAAGCTTGGCCCGTGCAACAAAATTCGGTCAGCTTCTTTGGAACACAACTCGCAAGTTCAGAGTTAGCATTCGCAGCAAGGACTAGCAAGAAGCAAACTTACCCGCGGGGTCGCTTGCAGCCCAGCGACTCTTCACCAACCACGGAGGGCTCCTGAACCGGCGGAGGAGCCATGGGGGCTCAGAGGCATCATGCTGACGGCAACGAAGGGCTCCTGAACTGGCGGCTGGCGCTGGGGCGACTCCCCGCGTCGCGGCGCCACGACGAAGGCACCGACGTCAACCTCCATGTCCACGGGGACGCCTCCTTCACCGACCACGTGCACCGGCGGCGCCCGGGGGCTCGTCCCCGGGTTTGGGGCCACGGCAGGTCCCGCGGTGGGACGCGGGGAAGAAGCCTCTTCCCCCGCCTCCCCTTCTTCTTCATCGTCTTATTTGTCACTGGCATCTTTGTCAGCACCATCATCGTCATCTCCGGACCCCACACCGTCGTTGCCATCTTCATCGTCCCCTTTGGAGCGGGCGGACTCCACTTCGGAGCTCTCCGCACTCTGCGCTTCGGACTCAGAGGTCTCCTCTTCCTCGCCGGAGCTAGATGGAACCTTGACATTGCGGGTCTTGGCCTTGGTGGTTTGGGGCCCGACGTCATCTCGGCCCGTGATCCCAAGGGCGTTGTACTTTGGCATTTCTGCAAGGATCCTCGCACAGGGGTCGGACTCCCTCTGGCAGTTGGCAGTGCATGTTGGGAGGACAGATCTTCTTCATGACTTCGAAGAGGGCATCGTCGCCCATATTGGTGTTCCACAAGAGAGAAGGGTCTTGGGGACCTATAAAGTTCCAGGCCGGGTGAGGCCTTTTCTGCAATGGGGCCAGGCGGTTGCGCAAGGCGTGCGCAATGATAGCGGCCCCAAAAACCCCTGCTCCCGCAGAAGTTTGAAGCGGGACACCGCCATCGAGAGGAGCACATCCTGCTGGCTCGGGCTCCTCCAGAGCTCTTGGCTCTTCGGGTGCTCCGTCGGCTCTTGAAGGTGCTGGAGGGCCTCCGGCACGACGACGAGGAACCAGCCGTTCCTCCACTCATCCCACTTGGATTTCACCACCATGTTGGGATAGGATTGCTTGACATTCGGGCGGAAGCAGAATGTGACTCCACCACCCAGCCAGCCCTCTTTCCCCACGCGGGGATAGAAGAAATGACGGAACAACGCCACGGAAGGCATCACCCCGATGAACGCCTCGCAGGCGTAGGCGAAATTGGACAGGTCTAGGATGGCACCCGGAGTCAGATGCAGGAGCTTCAAATCGTACGCACGCAGGATCTCCAGAAGGAAGTCCGAGGATAGGGGGACAAGCCCCATCCCCATGAAGGTGTCGAAGACGGGGATCTGCGTGGCCTCTCTGGTCTCTGATGGCGGCAGAACCTTTGTCGCCTGGGATGCAACCGCCCCGAATCGAGCTTTCATAAGTTGCTCGTGGTCGTCGGCGTAGATGCTCGGGAACAATGCCAGCCACCGGCGTATGTCTGCCATGTTAGCAGTGCGCTCTGACCTCTTCAGCGCTTTCCCGGATCTAGGAGGCTACTGCCTCCTGACGAGCGTGGCGCCGAAGGGCTTCTTCTGGCGCTTTGCTTGGTCTTGGCCATTGAGACGAGGATGTCCACTGCTCGGTGTCGCGGCGGCGAGGAGAAGGAGTTCGCAGTGCGCTGCGAAGCGAAGGAAGACGAGGTGCGATTGGGCGGCGATTTGGGATTTCTGCGTTTGGGGAGAAGTGACGGCTACAGTTCCCTGGAACCGTGGCCTATAAGGCACACCATGTGTCGCGTCGTGGCCCCGCCGCTCCGGCCGGCGCGGGGATTGAGGAGGCATTCCGTCCGGCACGATTCCTCTTGTTGGATTCAAGACAAGCGTTGGCGATCCGCGCGGACCGCAACGTTCACCAAGGCAAAGAAGACCCGTCGGGCACGCGTCTCCGTGAAGCACGGCCCTAGCGGATAACTCCAGGACAGTCAAGACCTGACCCAGGGGACCCACTTTGAGTCTTTTTTGGTCATAGCCCCGGCAGCAGAAGGACATAGCCGCCAGGACTATGCCCGGGGGCTATTGTCGCAACAGTGGAACATGGGGTTTCCCTGATGCGGTCAAAGTGGATCCACCGCCTATGGGCCCACCATGAAGTCAAGCAAGGCCAAGGTCCAAGACTGGCAGATGGGCCCCCCCATCTGCCCCTGGCGACAAGACAAGCACAGCATCGACAACCACGGCGAAGGACCAGGGGACCCCCCGGGGCCTCCTAAGACCTGGCAGACATCACGGAGGTCCCGGGGACCCCGATGCCTGGCAGGACGCCAGGCTCACCCCCGGGAACCAACCTCCGGACACGCGAAAAAGACAGGCTTGCCAGCCCCGGCTGGAAGCCCCTAGAAGACTTGGGCGCCAAGAAGATGGAGGCGCCGCGGGGGGCAGGGACGGAAAAGGTGTCAGCCTCTGTCCACCCGCCCTGGAAAAGGTGGGCGACTGCACCTAACCCCCTTAGAAGAATACTTGGACGATAAGAAGCCACGTCACCCCAAAGAAGAACCCGGAGGGGTTTTTCCCGCCAAAACCCCTCCGACCCCCAATGGTGCACATGTGGGATCCCCTTAGCCTATAAAAGGAGGACAAAGGCACCTGAGGGAGGGGACGGATTCCAGAGATTCGGAGGCTAGGCTAGGTAGTGTGCAAGAGAAAGAGTAGCATAGTCGAGAGGTTATCTCCTCCGGGTCAGGATCTGCTCGTCTTCAACCTCTAGCCGACACCTCCCGGGTTCGCACCCGCAACCACCTCTGTAAGGCTACACCATGATATACCACTCAATCGAGACATGCAGGAGTAGGGCTGTTAGCCTCCGGGCAGCCTGAACCTGGGTAAACTCCTTGTGTCTCTGTGGTGCTTGCTTGTACGTAGATCTCGGGCTTAGACGAAGTCCCCCCGGCGGAAGACGTTTCTCAGCCTCCTTCGCGCCCCATACCGAACCTAAAAAGGGGGTATGCTTTACTCCCGGTGTCCATGATCCAAGACACGACACCAGCCCAGAAGCTCAAGCCCCGACAGTGCCCGTGGTGGGAGAAGCTTTGCTTCTTCCTGACCAGATGGTACTGCTTGTGGAACGAACCCACCCACCCTGGGCCTAGGACATCGTCAAGTACATGGTGGAGCAAACCCTCCCGGAGGACGACCACGAGGCCGAGCGGGTGGCCCGCCAAGCCAAGCTCTATGTCTTAATTGATGGCAAGCTCTACCGGCGACGCGAGAATGGAGTCAAACTGCGATGCATAGCACAAGAGCAAGGCCAAGAACTGCTGAAGGACATACACGAGGGGATATGCTCGAGTCACGTGGCATCGAGGTCACTGGCGGGGAAGGTCTTCCACCAAGGATTCTACTGGCCAAAAGTACTTCACGACGCGGAGCAGCTAATCCAGACCTGGAAGCCTACTAGTATTACGTGAAGAACACGCATCAGCCGGCTCAAGCGCTGCAGCCGAATCTAATCTCCTGGCCTTCGCGGTCTGGGGGCTGGACATCATCGGCAAAATTCCAAAATCTATGGGAGGACACGAATACCTGTTCGTGGCAATCGACAAGTTCACAAAATGGGTAGAGGTGATGCCAGGACCACGCCTGATGGCTCAGGCCACCATCAAGTTCATCGAGGGGATCGTCTACCTCTTCGGAGTTCCAAACAGAATCATCACCAACAACAGCACTCAGCTCACCAGTCAAGTCTTCCTCAACTTCTGTGAAGAAATGGGTATCAAGGTGTGTTTCGCCTCGGTATCCTACCAAGAAGCAACGGGCAAGTGGAACGAGAAAATGCAGAAGTTCTGAAGGGATTGAAGACCAAAGCCTTTGACAAGTTGGAGAACAAAGGGAAAATTGATTGATCACCTGCAAAGCGTAGTGTGGTCCCTCAGAACAACACCAAGCAGAGCCACTGGAGAGACACCTTTCTTCCTCGTATATGGAGTTGAAGCTGTACTGCCATCAGAACTCAAATACGGATCACCCCGGGTGCTCGCCTACGATGAGAACACGCAAGAAGAGTGAAGGATCGATGACATAAACCTGCTGGAAGAGAGTAGGTGCCGGGCTTCCTTACGGTCAGCTCGGTACCAGCAAGGACTCCGCCGATACCACAGTCGTCATGTTCGCTCGTGGGAGCTGCAACCCGGCGACCTGGTGCTCCGCAAGAGGCAAAAAATGGAAGGCCTGAAAAAAATGTCATCCAAGTGGGAAGGACCCTACCGGGTCACTCATACCCTGAAACCCGGAGCGGTGTACCTGGAGGACAAGAAAGGCAGGCTGGAGGGCAACGCCTGGAACATCGAGAATCTTCGCAAATTCTACCCCTGATTACGAACATGAATCGCAATCGTCGGATCCGTTAAGCACGCCCTGGGGACTAGTGTTCTGTAAAAGGGTGTAAGAATCGTCGCCAAGGGAATAAAAGATAAGTGATTTCAATTTCGTGAGCCTCAATTCTTGCATGCAAGCGTGTTATCCTTAGCAACCCATAAGCAGGGGGCTGATATGTGCCGGTGGCTGGCGGGTTGAAGCACCGCGAGTGGACTCACGGACAGGCACTGCCGCCCGATCATGCCGTACTGCCACGGAAAGGAGGAATCGGGCAGTGCTGTGGTGAGCCGAAATTCACCACAGAAATGCACTATCAACTGTGCTTGCGGTTTGCTTCAGATAACGCGCTAGCATGGTAGGAGAGAGGGTCCATTCTTTTCCTACTGGAAGTTTGCTATGCGCATCTCCTTCGCGGGACAGGATCAGGCGGCGGAATGCGACCAAGGAGCTGGGTACCCGGGAAGGACGGGATGGATCGAGGATGTGGTAGGAAAACAGCTAAGTCCTTGCATATGCATCCTGCACTTAGGCATAACATCTAGCTCGGAGTCAATATACCATCGACCTGCGCATGCTTGATGATTGATGAGAGCCTTTGCCGGGGTATGCTCCACCCCGGCGAACGGTCCATTTCCCTCTGGCCTAGTACCCGAGGACAATGGAGAAGGACTCCCGGAAGGTATAGTCCTACTTAGGGGTACATCTATCGCATAGTGGTAGAGTGCTTGGCACCTAAGAGGCCTCCTCTGAAAACCCGACAGCGCGTTAGTGCAAAGGAAGATTTGGGAAATGACCCCGGGAGTTGAGTCTAGGGTTGCATTCATCCGAATTTACATTTTGAATTACACTTCTGAATTTACATTCGGTTCTACAACTACTTAAGCCTATGCTGCTAAGGCCAGCTCGGAGCTAAATCTCCTAGCTGTGTGCCCTTGTTTTCTTCATGCCTAACGGGCTCTCGATTCTCGGGGACGCCTGGGGAAAGGGAGGGAACCCGGAAGGATTTTCAGTTGTCTCATGGCCTCCTTGCGTGTCCGGGCGCCAGGCAGCAAAGCAGGGAGAGCACCTCGGCCGCCACCTCGCTCATGGCGTTGTCGTCCGCCTATGACAGAGGAAAAAATCGGTCAGGATCTAGACCAGGCCCTAAAACAGCGGGAGGTCAAAGGAGCCACGACGCTTATCCGCTCAATGGCTTCGAGCTCGGCCCAGAGCACGGTTTCCCCAGGGATCCCTGCGGTTCTCTCCTTCAAGGCCGCCAAAAGCTGAGCCCTTCGAAGGGCGCGCACCCGGGCCTCTTCATGGGCTGCGGGACCAGAAATGGCCGCCAAGCGTGAGACACCCATGGCAATGGCCAAGCGTGACACCACCTCGTCTTCCTCTCCAGCGGCATGGGCCCCTGCACCCCTAGGTGCCTCCGCCGCGCACAGATACACGGACGCCGTCGTCGACATCCCTGGAAAGGATATCTCTGCCTTCCCGGACATTGCTCTGCGATCTATGGAGGGGCAGGGAGAGCAAGGAGCAAGAAAGAGAAGTGAGCCAGAAGATGCTGAGGAGCTGGGGACTGGGGAACCTTTTATAGGCCTTTCACTCACCACTTGCCCCTCGACGGTACAACTGGTGCAGTGATCAGGGCGCGTTTTGCAAAAACCCGTTCTCATTCACACCAATTCAGCTTGAAGGCCCAGCGATGACAAGGGTACAAGCGATTCGTCATCTCAAGAGCTATAAAAGGACCTACTTTTTACAAGGAAAGGTTGGTCGCCACGCGAACGGGGAGTGCCGCCGCACAACAGAAGGCGTTACTTTTAGAAGTACGTTGACGAGACCGCCAAGAAGGAGGTCATGGACATATTCCGGGGCGCTGCCTCGGTGCAGTCCCCCACGTCCTCAGGGGAGCGGGCTCCTCTCGACCTTGACATGGACGGAGTTTTCTTCATCCTCATCCTTGTCCTCCTCGTCGTAGCAGCTACTATGGCTGCTGCTGTCACTCTCCGCGCAGCAATCCTCGTGTCCCCCGTCGGCACGGAAGATCTTCACGGAGAGCGTCTTGTCTCCATCGTACTTGAACGCCAAGTACTGCCCTTGGGTGAGGTGACAGGAGCGCACAAACGCTTTCCATTCCTTGCCCAGGAGCATGGAGTCGTCCACAGTGTACTTCACTTCGACCCAGGAGGGGCCGTTGGGGCAGCCGTCCACCTGCAACCAGTAACCGGTGGGCCGGTCATCGTCCATGTCCACCGCCACCGCGAAGGAGTCCGGCAGATGGAGCCGGCTACGCATCCTCCTATCCAGATCTACGACAAACTCGAATGGAGGGAAGCCGGTGTGGGTCGTACTCCGCGGGGGTGGGTCTGGAGAGCCTCCCGCCCCACGACCTCCACGGCCACGGCTTCCACAACCAACTCATACGATTGCCCTCCTTCCACACTCGATATACGAATGTACCGCAAGCCCTACCGTAAGTAACCATCATGTATAAGTCCCGGAGGCGTCTCATCCGTACCTGCATCACAAATAAATAAAGCGTCGCGTAAATGGAAACACTCGAACTACTTGTGGCGTCCTAGACAAGGCTGCAGATCCGGTACTAGGTCGAGGGGAGTCCCATTTCCTCCCACATGTGGGTAGTGCGCTCAGTCTTGGATCAGAGGACAAGAACTCGGGTCCTAGTCGACACAAGCAGAAGAAATCACCACGATTGGCCTTCCGCCGGTGCCTTATCTTTATTAATTATATCCCATCGCCAAATATTAAAGATTATCATGTGAATTTAACCCAACTATCATATTAAAGAAAGACTAGATAAGATAGCAAGACTCGAGCAAGACAAAGCTAAGCATGCGCTACGACTCGCAAGGGCCAACAAGGTAAACAAACAACAGTTTAATAGGATGTGGAGGGGTGGCGATATCATGCCTGCTAGGTAAACATGCAAATAGGATCAGGACACAAGCATCGTAACATAGGGCTAGCAAGGAACAAAAGATAGAAGAGTAGGAGACAGAAAACAAGCAAAGATAGCAAGGGAGTATCACTCCCGGCCACCGTGAGCACGCTCGGCCGTGCGCCCACGGCAGCGGCCGCGGAGTGCAGGCGCGCGGCGTCCGCGGTGTGTTGGGGCGAGCGGTTAGGCCGGCGTCGGCGTGCTCCTGGCGCGCTGCAGGAAGTTGACCTGCCCCGTATGAACCGCTCGAGATCTGTAATCGCGTGATGGTGCGGTCGCTCGGGCGACGCCGGCTGTCCATGGCGCCGCCGGCGTGGAGATCGTCGGGGTGCTCTGGATCGCGCTTCGTCTGTCTCGGCGGTTTGGAGGCAGAGCCATCTGGTCTGGACGGCCTCGACGCGGCGCATGTCTCGGTCCAGGTGGCGCTTGACTCCTTGGTGGTTGATGGGATGCGCCGACCGATGTCGCCGGTAGATCGGCCGCCGTTGCTGACGGAGGAGGAGATCAAGCAGCAGTTTTGGGTGGACGCGGGCTTTCCCACTCCGGAGAGCAGATTTTGGGAGCACGGTTCTTCCTCAAGGTCAGCTGAGGTCTCTAATGGTGTGGATGTGTGCAGGGTCTCTCCGGCGGCGGTTCAGACGTCATCACCATGTCGGGGACGGGAGGGACCAGTCGCTTCGCCAACTGGTTTTCGTCTGTCAAGATCTCCGCCACGGATGGGGCCGTGGCGTGGACCTCTCCCGCCGCGGCGTATCTCGCCGCCACCGATTCTGGGAGTCTTCGTGGACAAGGCCTACGACTCGCTTCCGGCAAGGCCGTCGGAGGTGGGGGAGGTGGCTTCGTCGTCGAGTGCGGCGGACAAGGGCGACGACGGCGGCGGTGATGCGGCGATCTTGGCGACGTCCCCGGCGGAGTTTGAATCTTTTAAAATTCCGCTTGTTACGTCGGTTGGGGCCCACGGACATGCAGTCGGTCGTGACCGTCCGGGTCCGTGGGATCACCTGCATCGTCGATTCAGGGTTTACTGGAGCCGGGCTGCTTCTCTACAGCCGCCTCGTCCTGCTGATTCCTCTCGCCGAACCGCGCCGCCGCCTTCGTCGACTTCGCCAACTCTTTGCCAGGCCTCGTCGTCCTCGTCCTCGTCATCGCCGCCATCAGCTTCCCCGTGCTTGTCCTCAACTACAGCATCTCGGTGGACCCTTTCGCTTGCTGGACCCTGGGACCACCTGCGTCGACGGTTCAAGGGCTTATGGGCTCGTGGTTCGGCGTCGCCTACACCCGTTGGGGGTTCCGTCTCGCCCCGTACGCCGCCTTTTTCGGTGTCGGCTCTGACTCCGATCCGTCGTAGCGAGCGGTTTGGAGTGGCGACGGATGGGACCTCCGCCACGGATGAGGACTCGCTGGGGAAGGCTATGCGTCGCAAGGTGGTTCGCAACTTGGACTCCATAGGTACGGATTTAAAGTCAAAGTCTTTCCTTTCTTGTTCACCTTCTTCAATTCAGTCTAAGCTTCATAGTGTAGGTTTTAATCTTGGTAGTGATATGCCTCAATTAGAGGTGTCAACTAACGTCTTGAGGCATATGGAATTTGACTGTCTAACGGTTATTCCAAAAGCTTCGACAGTGTTGACAGCCACCTATGTGGATGAGGAAGAGGCGAATGCCACATCAGATGGTCAGCTTCTTTCTCATCTTGTTGGTGATGTGTCGGAGGTGGGTTTGGACGAGGACGGGCTTAGTTCATTGTATGAGCTCACAGCAACCGGCCGGAAGTCTAAATCTACCTCTAACAAGGCGTCCCGGAGACGGGCTAAGTTCTCCAAATCCCCAATAGTTTCCAAATGAATGGAATGTTTGCAAATAGCAGAGGTCTTGGTGACTTGGCTAAACACTTGCACTTCGCTGGATGCATTCGGGATCATAATTTGGATTTCTTAGCTATTTCAGAGACGGGTAGACGGGAGTTCTCGCAAGGTCTTTTGAACCGCCTATCAGGTGGTATGGATTTTGCTTGGTACTCTCGGCCCCCGCGGGGTCGTTCGGGTGGCATATTACTTGGCGTCAAGACTGATACCATGGAGGTGTTGGCTGTTTCGGATGGTGATTTTCATATTAAAATGAACATCCGAAATAAGGCTGATAACTTCATTTGGAGTCTTGTTGCCGTGTATGGGCCTGCCCAGGTAGAGCATAAGTCCGATTTTCTTTGAGAATTGGTAAACTTTGCAAAGGACAATCCGCATCCGCTTATCATCGGTGGGGATTTTAATTTGCTTCGTTTTCCGTTCGAGAAGAGCAGGGGACGTTTTGACAACCGTTGGCCTCTCTTGTTCAATGCGGTCATTGACAGCTTGGATTTAAGAGAGATTTCAATGGTTGGGAGACAGTTCACTTGGGCTAATTCTCTGCCTGAACCTACATACGAAAAACTGGACCGTGTGCTGATGGACGCCGATTGGGAATCCAAGTTCCCATTGGTATCAGTACGGGCTCTAGAGCGTATTGAGGGTCTGTCGGATCATGCCCCTATTCTTTTGTCCACCGGTATGGCTACTCCTCCAACCAAACCGCGGTTCAAGTTTGAACTTGGTTGGCTTCTGAGGGAGGGTTTCCATGAGATGGTCAAAATGATTTGGGACAGACCAGTTGCGGGTGCTTCCCCGATCCAGATATGGAACAACAAGATGCGGGCTTTGCGCACTCATCTTGTTGGGTGGGCACGTCATACTACTGGTTTACTTAAAAAAGAAAAGTTACGTCTTTCCTCAATTATCGATGCTTTGGAGGCATTGGCAGAGGTGCGTCTATTATCCCCACAGGAAATTGAGCTGAAAAGCCAATCCAATGCGGAAATAGCCAAACTTCTACGTGAGGAAGAGTTGAAATGGTATCAACGTTCCAAAGCTAAATTCATCCTTCAAGGGGATTCGAATACTCGCTATTTCCATAGTATTGCCAATGGCAGACATAGGAAAAAGCGCATTCATTCCCTAGTGCAGGAAGAGGGAACGATTGAGGGCCAGGAGCAACTAAAGTCGTACATTACTAATTATTATAAGGGGCTGTTCGGAGCTCCAGAGGAAGGGAACTTCTCTCTGGACGAGTCTAGAACAGCGGATATTCCCCAGGTTTCTGTTGAAGAGAATAACCTGCTCACTAAATCCTATTCGGAGGAAGAAGTGCGTAAGGCTGTCTTCCAAATGGAACACAATAAAGCACCTGGACCGGATGGTTTCCCAGCAGAGTTCTATCAGAATTTCTGGGATGTAATCAAGTCTGATTTGCTTAATATGTTTTCTTCCCTACACGCTGGTCAACTGGAGTTATTTCGTCTCAATTTTGGTGAGATTATTTTGTTACCTAAGATTAAAGATGCAGAAAGGATTCAACAGTATAGACCTATCTGCCTCCTTAATGTAAGTTTTAAAATATTCACTAAAGTTGCAACGATTCGGCTTAGCAGTGTGGCGGAGCATGTGGTCCGGCCTTCTCAGACTGCTTTTATGCAAGGCCGCAATATCCTCGATGGGGTGGCAGTCTTGCATGAAACGGTCCATGAATTACACCGGAAGAAACTGAATGGGGTAATCTTAAAAATTGATTTCGAAAAAGCTTATGATAAAGTTAATTGGTCTTTCCTTCAGCAGACGCTCAGAATGAAAGGTTTTTCTTCTGAATGGCGTGCGCTTATCGATTCCTTTGTTTCGGGTGGAAGTGTGGCCATCAAAGTCAATGATGACACTGGCAGATACTTCCAAACAAAAAAAGGACTTAGACAAGGGGACCCTCTTTCGCCAATACTATTTAATATAGTGGCGGATATGTTGGCCATCTTGATCGAGCGTGCTAAGTTTGAGGATCAAATTGAAGGTGTGATTCCCCATTTGGTTGATGGCAGATTATCGATTCTTCAATATGCCGATGATACAATCCTTTTTATGGAACATGACATCGAAAAAGCTCGGAACCTGAAGTTAATTCTATCGGCATTCGAGCGATTATCGGGTCTAAAGATAAATTTCCATAAAAGCGAATTGTTTTGTTTTGGCGAGGCCCGGGATGAAGCCTCTGTGTATGCCGAGCTTTTTGGGTGTGCACAGGGCCAATTTCCTATCAACTACTTGGGGATTCCGATTCATTATCGGAGGCTCACAAATGTTGAATGGAAGTTGGTGGAGGAAAGACTTCAGATTCGTTTAAATAGTTGGAAAGGTAAACTCCTATCCCTTGGAGGAAGATTGGTTCTCATTAATTCAGTAATGACAAACATGGTGCTGTATATGATTTCCTTCTTCCAGTTACCTAAAGGGGTCTTGAAAAGATTGGATTATTTCCGCTCAAGATTCTTTTGGCAAGGGGATAGTGAGAAGAAGAAGTATCGACTGACTAAATGGAGTGTGGTTTGCCGGCCAAAAGACCAAGGAGGGCTCGGTGTTCATGACCTTGAAGTCAAGAATAGAGCTCTACTTGGTAAATGGTTATTCAAACTTCTTTCGGAAGATGGAATTTGGCAGACACTTATAAAAAGGAAGTATGTGGGGGAAAAAGCTGTATCCCAGGTTGTTTGGAAGCCTGGTGATTCACACTTCTGGGCTGGTCTTATGGCCACAAAGAAGTATTTCTTCCCACATGCTTCTTTCTCCATTAAGAATGGTTCGGAGATTCGGTTCTGGGAAGATAGGTGGCTAGGCCAAACTACTCTTCGAGAACAGTATCCGGCTCTATATGATGTGGTGCGTTACAAAGGCGATACATTGGCTAAGGTGCTGGGTACATCCCCACCTAATGTATCGTTCAGAAGAACACTATTAGGGCCTCGAGAAGCAGCTTGGAATGCTTTGTTGCTTCGGTTGGACTCCGTCCAACTCTTGGAAGGCCCTGATGAACTTCGATGGTTTCCAACTAAGAATGGTATTTTCTCGGTTGCTTCTATGTATAGAGTTCTTATCCAATCTGATGTTCCGGTTGATTCTAATAAGAAAATTTGGAAGATGAAGATACCACTCAAAACAAAGGTGTTTGCGTGGTATCTTCGTCGCGGAGTTATTCTTACAAAAGACAACCTTACCAAGCGCAACTGGCATGGGAGTAAAAAGTGTGTCTTCTGTACTCATGATGAGTCCATTAAACACCTTTTCTTCCAATGCGAGTTTGCTCGGTCTATATGGTCAACTGTCCAAATAGGTTCTACCTTATATCCCCCGCAGAGTGTTGCCAATATTTTTGGCAACTGGCTAAACGGGGTTGATCCTAGGTTTAAATTACTTATTAGGGTGGGAGTGATTGCCGTTATTTGGTCGCTTTGGCTGTGTAGAAATGACAAGGTTTTTAATGACAAAAATTCTTCTATTCTGCAGGTTATCTACCGTTGCACAGCCACACTCCGATTATGGTCGGTCCTTCAGCGTGTGGAGCACCGGGAGTTGTTCTTGGAGGTATCGTCGCGCTTGGAGGCGGCAGCCAGGGAGCTATTCTCCCGGCATGGATGGTCGCATAACCTGCGGATCAGCTCTTAGTTACCTTGGGCGGCTTTACAATTTCTCATGATGATATGTATTCCGCCTTTTTTCTTTCTGTTGCTTTGGATACGCTGGACGGTTTTGGGCTGTGTGCATCTTAGTTATGCAGAGGCCGGGTGTAATGCTTAATACTCTTTAAGTAATAAAATCCCTTTATCAAAAAAAAAAAATCACTTGCCTGCAAATCCGGTAGAGGTAGCAGAACCTGTCGTTGCTCACATCAACTCAACGTCCTATTCCCGAAGAAGCAACGAACACTGGGCAATGGAAAAGATGCATTTTACTACTACGACAAAAGAGGCGGCATGTTGATGACATGTATGCATGACATGACAAGACATGAAAGATGCAACTAAACCAAATTAAATGGAATCGAGATTCCGACATTAAATTATAAGGTTCAAGTTATTTTTCTAACCATTAAAATTAAGTGTTATTAGCAAGTCTAAATAATGCATGGGTGAGCTACTCAAAATTAAATGGAATCGGGTCAACAATTAAATTAGAACCCACATATTCCATATTTAAATATTTAGGTGATAAACAAACCACAACTAAAATGCAAGCTAAATGATGCAAACATGAGCATGGATGGCAAATTCAAATTCCTTACATTTTTCTGAACAACTTTCATATATAACATTTTTAGTTTGCTCTTATAGATTAGAAGATATGATTTGAAACATAATTTGCAAAAAGAACAAAAGAATGAAAAGGGCAGGGAATTGTTCGGCCTGGGATTCGAACTTGGGCCATCAGGGAAAGGAAGCAGGAGCAATGCCACTGGGGTGGCTGGGTGTTGATGTATAGCTGCAGCAGAATCTGTAGAAGACGTAACAGGGTCGGAGTTAACTGGATTTTGGACACCAAAATTCAGACTTCAGGTAACAGGTGCAGAGCGACGGCGACGAGATGATCTGCAGCAGCCGCTGCCGCTGCTGGGTCCAACGAGCGTGAGCAGGTGAAGCAGAGGGGGTGTGTGCTGGGTACGATCGTACGTGCGTGTGCAGGGTGCAGGAGGGCTGGCGAAGCAGCCACCAAAAATAGAAGCTTGCAGCTCGCGTCCATGGCAGACGGAAAAGGATCTTAGAGCTACGCTGGTTCCATCATGAATTCGAGCTGTGGAAGAGAGGGAAAGGAAGAGGAAGCTTACAGAGAGGTTCTCGTAGGAGTTGTGCTTGCTGGGGTGGAAGGAAGACGACGAATTCCGGCGAAGAAGCGCCGCAACCGGAGGGGAAGTCGTGGACGTTGCCATCGATGTAGTCCATGCCGCTCCAATTCCTTGCATGTGGTAGATGTAGACATCGCAACGGTGCACCTAAAGGCCTCGCCCTTGCTTGACGACGACGGGGGAAGCCCAGCACCGTCGGCCACGGCAACAGACGTGCTTCTTCTATTTGTGGAAAAAAAGAGAGGAGAGGGAGAGAGCTGGCGGCGGCAAGGAAGGGAGAAGGGAGCTAGGGTAGCAGGAGCGCTGTGGTGGTGGTTATAAGGAGGAAAAGGAGTGCTCCGGCCAACCCATCAAGGGTATGGTCGACGTGGCCATGCTTTGATGCTTGCCGTAGAGGAGGAAGGAGATGGGGACGATGGTGGGCTGAATTTGGGCCAAGGAGAAGGCTGGTTGGGCTGATTCGGTTTGCTGCTTGGAAAAAGGTAGAGGGGCCAGATGGGGCCCCAAGGCTGCTACGAATTTTGGTGATTTTCCCAATTTCAGAATTAGGGAAAAGAGAGAAAGAAGAGAGAAGGGGAAGAGATGAAAAAGGAGATGGAGTTTTGCAAACATTTTTTTATATCTTTGTTCTTGATTAAAAATAGTTTTTCAAATATTCCCAAATGATATTTTGAAAAAGTTTTGAGAAAAGAAAAAGAGAGGGGTGGATTTTATTAAATCCTCGGATTAATTTGCAAATCAAAAATAGTTTTGTTAAAATAATATTTCAATTTTTCTTTTGCAAAATATGCAAGGTGATTGATGCATGATGACATGATGATGCAAAAAGAAAAACAAACAAATTCTAATTTGGGGAAAACCCCGGGACATTACATAGAGCGAGCCAATACAGAAGTGCTCAAGGGGTTGAAGACCAAAGCCTTTAACAAGCTGGAGGATACAGGGAAAAAAATGGATTGATCACCTGCCAAGCGTACTATGGTCCCTCAGAACAACACCAAGCAGAGCCACAGGAGAAGCACCCTTCTTCCTCGTCTATGGAGCTGAAGCTGTCCTGCCAATGGAGCTAAAGCATGGATCTCCCCAGGGTACTCCCTTATGATGAAGACACGGAAGAAGAGCGAAGGATCGATCACATAAACCTGCTAGAAGAGAGTAGGCGCCGAGCTTCCTTACGGTTAGCTCGGTACCAGCAAGGACTCCGTCGATACCACAGTCGTCATGTTCGCTCGCGGGAGCTGCAACCCGGAGACCTGGTACTCCGTAAAAAGCAAAAAATGGAAGGCATGAACAAGATGTCATCCAAGTGGGAAGGACCCTACCGGGTCACTCATACCCTGAAACCCGGAGCGGTATACCTGGAGGACGAGAAAGGCAGGCCGGAGGGCAACGCCTGCAACATCGAGAATCTTCGCAAATTCTACCCCTAATTTCAAACATGAATCGCCCAACGTTGAATCCGTTAAAGCACGCCCTGGGGGCTAGTGTTCTGTAATAGGGTGTAAGAATCATCGCCAAGGGAATAAAAGATAAGTGATTTCAATTCTATGAGCCTCAATTCTTGCATGCAAGCGTGTTATCCTTAGCAACCCGTAAGCAGGGGGCTGATATGTGCCTATGGCTGACGGGTTGAAGCGTCGCGAGTGGCCTCGTGGATAGGCACTACCGCCCGATCATGCCGTACTGCCGCGGAAAGGAGGAATAGGGCAGTGCTGTGGTGAGATGAACTTCATCAGAGAAATGTACTATCAACTGTGCTTGCGGATTGCTTCGGATAACACGCTAACATGATAGAAGAGAGGGTCCATTCTTTTCCTACTGAAAGTTTGTTGTGTGCAGCTCCTTCCTGGGACAGGATCAGGCGGCGGAGCACGGCTAAGGAGTTCGGTACCCGGGAAGGACTGGGTGGATCGAGGACGCGATAGAAAATCAGCTAAGTCCTTGCATTTGCATCCTGCACTTAGGCATAATATCTCACTCGGAGTCAATATAGTATCGACCTGCGGATGCTTGACAGTTGATGAGAGCCTTTGCGGGGGTATGCGTCCACCCCGGCGAACGGTCTGTTTCCCTTTGGCCTAGTACCCAAGGACAGTGGAGAAGGACTCCCAGAAGGTATAGTCTTCCTTAGGGGTACGTCTACCGTGTTAGCATCTTAGCAACACATTTAGGATGCGCGCAGGTAGAGTGCTTGGCTACCTAAGAGGCCTCCTCTAAAAACTCGACGGCGCGTTAGTGCAAAGGAAGATTTGGGAAATGACCCCGGGAGTTGAGGCTAGGGTTGCATTCATCCGAATTTACATTATGAATTACAATTCTAGATTTACATTTGGTCCGGCGACTACTTAAGCCTATGCTGCTAAGGCCAGCTCGGAGCTAGATCTCCCAGTTGTGCGCCCTTGTTTTCTTCATGCCAGACGGGAGAACTCTCGATTCCCGGGGACGCCTGGGGAAATAGAGGGAACCCGGAAGGATTTTCAGGCGCCTCATGGCATCCCTACGCGCCTGATACGTCTCAAACGTATCTATACTTTTTGAGTGATCCATGCTAGTTTTGTGTTATTGTCATATGTTTTTACTATCATATCATTTATATGCATTTTGTCGGACTAACCTATTGACAAGATGCCAAGTGCCAGTTCCCTGTTTTTGCTGTTTTTGTATTTCAGAAAAGTCACAAACAGGAAATATCATTGGATTGCCCTCAAAATTTACGGAGATTTTTTATGCGACGGAAGACACACGTGGACCAAATTAGGGCGACCTGGGGGGGCACCCAGGGGCCAGGGGCGGGTGCCAGTCGCGGCCCCACCTTGACCCGTCAGTGGGGCCCGCCCCTGCCCTCTAGGCACCGCCTCGGCCCCCTCCGACGCCTATAAAATTCCTTTTGACCTAAAACCGAGAGGGTGGCCATTATTTTCCAGAAAATCGACCCCGACGCGCCATGACCGAAAACCCTAGTTCGGGCTCCAATCTGAAGCTGATCCCGGCACTCTGCCGGAGGGGAGATCGATCCCGGAGGGCTCTTCATCGTCATGCCTTCCTCCGGGATGATTTGTGAGTAGTCTCATCTTGGACTACGGGTCCATGGCAGTAGCTAGTTGGTAGTCTCTCTCTCTTGTGCTTCATGTCTTATGATCTTGTGAGCTGCCTAACATGATCAAGATCGATTATTGTAACGCTATGTGATGTGTTTCCTAGGATCCGATGGATTATAAAGTTATGTTCAGATTGTGCATGATTCTTATATGAGTAATTTCTGTTCTTTCATGCTCTCCGATGTGCGTAGTTAGTTTGGCCAAGTGATTGTGTGTATCTCCAAGAGAGGGTATTTATGCTAGATAGTGGGTTCATGCCCCCTTTTGTTCCTGGGCATGAGTGACAGAAATGTCTAAGGGCGAGGGTGTGCTGTTGCTACTAAGGGTAAAACAGCAGTGTTAATGTCTATTTTGATATTAGTATTGCTTACTTCATGCACTTTACTCAATGCAATTGTCTGTTGCTTGCAACTTAATACCGTTGGGTGACAGGCTGGATAGCGATCCCACGGTGGACTTTTTAGACAAAGACGCAGTTGGACTCAACGGTCTTTGTTCCTTGTCGTGATGCCTCCATAAATATTATCATGTCCTTTTTGTCATAGCTAAATTGGGTTTGTGTCATGATCTTGTCAATTGCCTAGCTGTAATTCGTTCACCCATCACATGCATATTTTATTTACTTGAGAGACTCCACTAGTGAACCCATGGCCCCCGGTCCATCTTTTTTACATTGTTTACAACCTCACTTACTTGCTTTTAATCATCATTATTCCTCTGGTCACTTTTTATATTTCATCATACAATTAACCGCTTTGTTTTCTGTGAGACCGGAAAGATTGACAACCTTTCCGCCGTTGGGGGCAAAGTATTTTGGTTGAGTGTGTGCAGGTCCGTGTCTGTTGAAGGTCAAGCGCCAGAGATCTTCAACATTCACCTCGTTGTTGATTTCAAAGTCCTACTGGTTCGATAAACCTTGGTTCGTTAAACGAGGGAAAACTGCTACTAACTGCAATTCCGCCTTCGCTTGGGGCACCACCCAACTTATTTTAATACAGCAGCAAGCTCTTTTCTGGCGCCGTTGTCGGGGACTTTGGATTTACAGCAAGGGGAGTCTCATACTCTCAATCTCTTTACTTTGTTTTTGTCTTGCTTGCTTTATATCTCGTTTAGTTTATTTTCATGTTTCAAAATTTTAAAACCCAAAAAAAATAATGTGATCTTTATTTCAGTTTTGTTTATCTTTTATCTAGTAGCTATGTTCCCTTCTAGTTTTGGTATGAAAGATGTTAAGGTAGGAAGTGGGGATGTTGTTGGAAAAGATAATATTGAAGAATTCCTTACTTTCGTTAGCAAACTCTATACTCATGATAAAAGATCAATAGTTGAGCTAACTGATAGTTATGATTCCGCCATATCTTATTTGGTAGCTCGTCTAGAGAAGAGGTTTGTTAATTGAAATCTTATACTACACCAAATGTTTCTTAAGCTTGATAGCATGGACAGAGGAGAGGGAAAAGATTTTGTATAAGAAACTCTTCTCCATGAATTTGATGATATAGTTAAATAAGCTAGGAAAATATTTGCTCGTTATGGTGCTGTCGGGGGGCAACCCCCGGTTAGGGTCAAGATGACGAGATACATGTGGACCCGGAGTTGACCTGGTCAATGATAACCGACATACCATACAGGCATACCCGGAGTCGACCGGGTCAGAGCTGACCGACATACACGTATGTCGGATCATGCAAAGTATAAGTCGGAACCTTCTTTGTTCCTCTTATGTGCAGGGAAGGAGAAACCGAGTTATGGAGTATCTGGTGTGCCTATGCCGGATCGGGTGAAATGGAGCTCTACCCCGGAGGGCGGTCAAGGTGCACGTCTTGTCCCTACAATCACGGGGCAGGCGCTCTGCCACTGGCAGGACATGACGCGCTGCCTACTTCTTGACTCGGTGGTCACGGTATGGGGAGTCAGACCTCCATGCTGCTGACCAAAGCAGTACCTTGGAGCAGTGCACAGGAGGTGATGGATTGGACATGCCACGCTGGGATGACCGAAGCAGTCAGAGGACCGGACGTGGCCACAGTGCTGCCTACGCCAGCACCAACGTCAGCCCTAACCCTGTGCCCTGGGTTTCCCTATATAAGGAGCATCAGGGGCTCCTCTTACGGGGGGGTTTTTGAACGACTCATTTGCTTCACGCGTAGACACCTTAGACATTTTGTCCTGAGCCCACTAAGAGCTTGTGAGCCATCCCAGGACTCGGTAGAGAGTGCTGAGTTCATAGCTTTTCCTGCACAGCTCAAGGAGCAACTTGTAACCCGGTTGTAAATCCACCATATATAGATCAGACAAGCAGGAGTAGGGGTGTTATCTCCTCACGAGAGCCCCGAACCTGGGTAAAACCGCGTGTGTGTGTTTCCATGTGCGTCTTCATGCGCTAACCCTCCCCGGTACCTCCAGTGTCCATCGGCCCCAAGTTAAGCCTACCTATGGCATCTACTCGTGCACCACCACGACAGTTGGCGCCCACCGTGGGGCCAGCAGCGGCGCTGGCTGGTGTGTTCATCCGGACGGGCTCCTTCGCTGCTTCGGGTGAGCGCGTTCTCTGTGGCCTTGTCCACAGGTTCGGCTCGCTCAACATCGTCAACGACAACGCGGGCTGTTTCGGCAGCAGGCCGCTGCCCCGGAACGGCTGCCTCATCGAGTTTGGCTCGCTCACAGTCTACGTCGCCACCGAGCTTCCCTGTCGGTTTCCCGAAAGGGTGCAGGTTGCTGCAGATCCTCCTGCAGTCTGCGCAGCTTGCAGCCGGCATACCGTTCGCCCCGTTAGCTGCGTGGAGGTCATGATGACTGCTCTAGTCGTTGGTACCGGCATTGCCACAGCCGGAGATACCGAGGTCAGCACTAGGTCTGCTAGGACGGCACGCCCGCCGTTGGAGAGACCGGAGAACTGCATGTTGCAGGCCGGTACATCTGGTGTGCCGGTGACGCCGAGTCCTCTTCAGGATGTGATTGAGAAGCTGGCAACCCCAGTTGCTCCCAGTGCTGACGCAGCTCTGACCCAGGCTGAGCTGGATGAGCAGCGCAAGAGCATACTCCAGGAGGCCAAGGAGGTGGCCCGAGTCAGACAGGAGTTTGACATCTCTCTCCGTGAGTATAACAGAGCTCATGGTTTTACGCCGGTAGCAAACCCGGTTAGTCGCATAGATGAGGTACGTGCTCGAGGTAGAGACCTCAATGCCGAGATAGCTAGAGATGGTAGAGGCAGATCTAGTAGAACTGCTAGCCATGTGTCGGCAGATAAGCCAAAGTATAGCACTCCTGGCAAGAACCTTAGAGCTGCTGAGGCTGCCATAGCAGAGTTACCTAGCTTGTCCGGTGATGCTCGTCGTAGGTAGCAGGACCGGGTAAACGAGTTGGTAGCTGTGGCCAATCATCAGAATGAGGCATTCCGGAATGCAAACCCGGATGTAGGTGGATCCCGGTACCTCTACTCAACTGGCGGTGCCGAAGGAGTGTCCAAGGGACAGGCCTCTTCGCCATATGTCGGCGGAAGCCGCGACCGGAGTGTAAACTCTGGTAAGAACAAACAGCTGCAGGCGTATGATCCGGTATATGCCGGAAAACAGATAGCTGGCCAAGGTCAACCTGGTCAGGGAGCACCAGGACCCGTTCAGGGCAGGCAAGGAACCATCCGGGTTAACCCGGCAAATCCGGGTCAGCCACCTCGGTATCCGGTACCCAACCCACCTCGGCAACGACAGGGTGCCGGGTATGCCGAACAGGCTGCCGACCGATACGACGATGGTTACTCGGCCATGGAGCGGGCCGGCTACACAAGATTCAGAGATCTGGCGACTGAGGGTGCACTCGGTGCTAGGCTGGGAGCTCGCCAGCTGCCGGCGCATGATGTCCGCAACAAGCTTGACAATATCTATCTATCTGAGCTCCTGGAGGAACAAGGCCCACCGGGTCCAGCATGTTTTGGACCCCGAATAATGAAGCAGGCACCGGTGCCGAACTTCCAGCTCCCCCGGGGTGCCAAGATGTATGACGGCAGCATAAGCCGGAAGACTGGCTGACAGACTATGTCACGGCGGTGCATATCGCCAGTGGCAGTCGCCGATGGGCAGTGCGGTATGTGCCGCAAATGCTAGAGGGACCAGCCCGGATCTGGCTGAACAACCTGGAGGAGAACATCATTGATTGCTGGCTGGACTTCTCAGATGCTTTCGTCAGCAACTTCTCCAGCACGTACAAGAGGCCGAATCGTCCTCAGCAACTGTCGATGTGCCGGCAAAGAGAAGACGAAACCGACCGGGAGTATCTTACCCAGTGGAGCACAATCCGCAACTCCTGTGAAGGAGTGATCGAGTCGCAAGCCATTGCATGGTTTGCACAAGGGTGCCGACATGGCTCCATGCTTTGGCAGAGACTCCAGAGAGAGATGCCGGCCACCTTGGCCGAGACAATGGCAATAGCAGACAGCTATGCCCTGGGTGATCTGACTCAGCCTTTACTGTCCCAGGTCGGCGTGGGCAGGAGATATCCCGCTCAGGACCGGGACAAATCGGGCAGGCGTAGCGATCGCCCGGATAATCGCAACAAGAGAAGAGAGGATAGGCCGGATTACCGATATGGTTCGGACCAGGTCGCAGCTGTCGACCAAGATCAAGTGGATGCCGGCAACAGCCAGCGTCAGAAAAATGATGGTCCCTCGTGGGGCCAGAACTCAGAAGGAAAGAGGCCGTGGAGCGGCGAGAACAGGCCGTGGAACGGAGAAAGGAAGCCGTGGAATGGCAACAAGAAGCAGTGGGATGACCAGGAGAGGTACACTTACGAGAAAATGCTGGATGGACCCTGCAGCTTCGACACCAAGCACCCCAGCAGACCAGCTCAGCACACGACCCGGGACTGTAGTTGGTACCAGCGCAAGCCGGTAACTGCCGGTCCGGCATCCCGACCTGCGCCTCTCACGGGTGCGGACACTCAGCCTCTGAACACTCAGCCGAGGCAGGAAGATGTCAACCAAGTGGCCAACAACAACAACAACAACTAAAACCCCAACAACAATGCTGGCCCGAGTCGGCAAAATGAGTACCGAAAGCCCCATCAAAGCTACATGGTCTTTGTGACCGAGCCGACGGACTAGCAGAGTCAACACCGGCGCGCGATGGAGGTGAACGCGGTTATGCCGGCCGTGCCCAAGTTCATGTACTGGTCCGAGGATGAGGTCAGCTGGAGCATCAGGGACCATCCCAAGGTCATGCCCAACACAGGGGGTTATGCTCTAGTGGTGAATCCGACATTGTGCCGGGTGTCTCGTCGGACCCAGCATCAATGTCAGTTTCAGCCGGGTTCTTGTTGATAACGGGAGCAGCATCAACATCATGTACCGGGACACCATGGTCAAACTCGGAATAACCGAGAACATGATGCAGCCAAGCAGGACCACTTTCCACGACATTGTGCCGGGTGTCTCGCATGCGCCCATGGGTACAGTCTGGGTCGATGTTTCCTTCGGCGACGAGGGCAATTGCAGGACCGAGAGTCTGCTGTTTGAGGTCGTGGATCTCGAAAGCCCGTATCATGCCTTACTCGGTAGGCCAGCACTCGCCAAGTTCATGGCGTCCACTCACGTGGCCTACCTAAAGATGAAAATGCCGGGTCCAAATGGTGTCATCACCATCTCGGGTGATTTCAGGCGTTCCATGGAGTGTGCCTCTGCCGGGTCACTTCTGGCCGAGTCACTGGTGATCGCCGCAGAGAAGAGGAGAATCCATGAGGTGGTGGCTCTTGCCCAGGCAGCTCAACTCGGTATGCCGAGTCTGGCTAACCCGCAGCAAACTGCAACCTTCCAGGCGGCAAAGGAGTCCAAGAAAATCGGCGTCGACGAGTCTAACCCGGATCACACCGTCATCATCGGTGCCGGGTTGGACAGCAAATAGGAAAGCGAGCTCATCCACTTCCTCCGTGAGAATCGGGATATCTTTGCATGGTCCAGTCAGGATCTGGCGGGTGTTCCGAGGGAGTTGGCTGAGCACTCCTTGCATGTCAGGCCTGACGCTAGGCCAGTAAAGCAACCTA
Organism: Puccinellia tenuiflora; assembly: GCA_012064385.1. Classification (NCBI taxonomy): domain Eukaryota; kingdom Viridiplantae; phylum Streptophyta; class Magnoliopsida; order Poales; family Poaceae; genus Puccinellia; species Puccinellia tenuiflora. The sequence continues at coordinate 244,844 of QRDG01000669.1, forward strand.
CGTGGCGTCTTGCCGAAGGAAGAAGAAAGGCTGTGGGTGACGAGTTAGCCAAGTTACTCGCATCAAACGGTATCGTGGAAGTGAAATACCCGGACTGGTTGGCTAACCCGGTCCTGGTAGCAAAGAAGAAGGATGACCCGAATGCAGCCACTGTTTGGCGCATGTGTGTTGATTACACTCATCTGAACAAGGCATGTCATAAGGATCCATTCCCGTTGCCCCGGATCGACCAAGTGATCGACTCCACGGCCGGGTGTGAACTGTTATCATTTGTAGATGCGTACTCTGGTTTTCGCCAGATACTATTAAACCCTAATGATCAAATAAAGACTTCCTTTATCACCCCGTATGGGGCTTATTGCTATCGTGTCATGTGTTTTGGGTTGAGAAATGCCGGTGCTACTTACCAGCGCTGTATGCAAAAATGTCTGCATGATCAAATAGGCAAAAATGTGCAGGTGTATGTCAACGACATAGTCATTAAAAGCAAAGAAAAACACACCTTGTTGGATGATCTCAAAGAGACATTTGCAAACCTGCAGAAATTCCGGCTAAAACTTAATCCGGATAAATGTACATTCGGTGTGCCGGCAGGAAAGTTACTCGGTTTCCTCGTTTCAAGCCGAGGTATCGAGGCAAACCCGACTAAGATCCAGGCAATAGAAAACATGATGTTACCGAGATGCCTCCGGGATGTCCAGAATTCACCGGATGTCTGGCTATTCTGAGCCGCTTCCTAGGTCGGTTGGGAGAAAAGGCCTTGCCCTTATACCAACTAATGAAAAAATCAGATAAGTTTAGCTGGACCCCGCAAGCGGATGCGGCGTTCCATGAGCTGAAAAAGATGTTGGCTACTGCGCCACTATTGGCTTCGCCACTACCGAGAGAGCCCATGTTACTCAACATTGCGGCCACTAACCGAGTCGTTAGTGTCGTAGTGGTGGTGGAGCGAGAAGAGGAAGGAGCTACCGTACAGAGGCCGGTATATTACTTGAGTGAGGTGCTCTCCACGTCAAAGCAAAACTATCCTCACTACCATAAAATGACTTATGGTGTCTACATGGCGGCCAAGAAATTGAAACATTACTTCCAGGAGCATCCTATAACTGTTGTAAGTGCGGCCCCTGTGTCGGAAATCATCGGCAACAAGGATGCCAGTGGCCGAGTCGCCAAGTGGGCTATCGAGCTCGCAGCTTACGCGCCACAATATGCGAGAAGAGATACCATCAAATCTCAAGCAGTGGCCGATTTCTTTGTGGATTGGGCCGAGATGCAGTATGAACCGTCCCTGCCGGACTCCAATTACTGGAGAATGCATTTTGATGGGTCCAAAGTGAAAGAGGGCCTGAGAGCCGGCGTGGTTCTCACCTCGCCAAAGCGACACCAGCTGAAGTATGTGCTACAAGTCCATTTCGCGGCATCCAACAATGTGGCCGAATATGAAGCGTTGATTCATGGACTCAAGGTGGCCAAGGAAATCGGAATTTGCCGGATCATCTGTTATGGTGACTCGGATCTGGTGATTCAGCAAACATCAGGCAATTGGGATGCCTTGGATGCCAACATGGCGGCATACCAGTTCCATGTTCAGAAAATTTCGGGATACTTTGATGGTTGCGAGTTTACCTAGATCCGGCGGACAGATAATGAAAGTGCTGACATGCTGTCCAAGATTGGGTCATACCGGCAGGCCATCCCACCCGGGGTATCGCTGGAGCATCTTCGCAAGCCATCAATCAAGCCTTCACCCGAGTCTGAATCGATATTTATCCCGGGTAATCCAGAACCCGGCGTCGTCCCGATGGACGTGGATGTCGGGAGCATGCAGCAGGACTCGGGGACTGCTCCGCAGGACCCGGGGACTCCCATGGATGTCGGATATATACAGCAAGATTCGGTGACGGTGCTGGAAAATTGGAAAGCTGCTTGGCGGAACTCGGGGACTCCTTGGGAGGACTCGGGGACTCGCCAGCCTATATCGGGCGTGGTGATGTCTGTTGATGCAATGGAAATCGACGAGCCTGTACTCGGCACTTGCCCGGTACCGGCATTGGCACAACCCATCATGACGTTCATGTTGGATGGAAGTCTATCGAAGGATGAGGTCTCGGCCAGACAGATCCAGAGGCGATCCAAGTCCTTCACCATTATCAACCATGAGCTGTACAAGAGAAGTGTGACCACCGTGCTTCAACGCTGTGTCGAGCCAGAGGAAGGAGAAAAGATTCTCCGAGATATTCATCAGGGGGAGTGCGGTCATCACGCCTCTTCCCGAGCCATAGTGGCTAAGGCATTCCGGTATGGGTTTTACTGGCCCAGTGCTTTGCAGCAGGCAGAGGACATTGTCCGGAAGTGTGAAGGGTGTCAGAGATTTGCCCACAAAATTCATATGCCGGCGTCAGCTCTCAAAACTATCCTTATCACTTGGCCATTTGCAGTATGGTGTCTGGATATGGTGGGACCATTCAAGCCATCCCGAGGTAACATGACTCACATCCTGGTGATGGTGGACAAGTTCACCAAGTAGATTGAGGTAAAACCAATCAGAAAATGCGATGGGCGCATAGCCGTGTCATTCCTAAAGGATATTATCCTAAGGTATGGTCACCCGCATAGCATTATCACGGATAATGGCACCAATTTCGCCGAGGGAGACTTTGCTCGGTTTTGCCAGGAAAAGAGAATCAGGCTAGACTTGGCATCAGTTGCACATCCGTAGTCCAATGGACAAGTGGAAAGATCAAATGCCCTAGTCTTATCCGGCATCAAACCCGGCTAATTGAGCCACTATTGCGTGCTCCAGGTTGTTGGCTGGATGAGATCCCGGCGGTACTGTGGAGTCTAAGGACTACCCCGAATCGCTCCACTGGTTACACGCCATTCTTCCTGGTTTACGGAGCAGAGGCAGTTTTGCCAACCGACATAGAGCATGACTCGCCAAGAGTCGCATTATATACCGAGTCTGAGGCAAAGGAAGCCCGGGAAAATGATGTCGATCTGCTCGAGGAAGCACGAGAATTGGCATTGTCCAAGTCATCGATATATCAGCAGAATCTCCAACGCTATCATAGCCGGAAAGTAAATCCTCGCAAGTTCCGAGAAGGAGACTTAGTGCTTAGGCTTGTGCAGCGCACCACCGGGATGCACAAGTTATCACCTCCCTGGGAAGGGCCGTTTATCGTGAGCAAGGCTTTGAACAACGATGCATACTATCTTATTGATGCTCAGGCGTAGGTGAAGAACAGGATGGACAGATCCGGAGAGGAGACCAAACGACCTTGGAATGTAGCTCTTCTTCGCCCTTTTTACTCTTAAGGAATCACTGTATGTATCTCGAAACCCTGAAATGAAATGTCGGCACCCCGAAATGAAACTCGAGGACTACCTTGCTGTGAATTCTGTGTTTGTATGCATGCTTATCTCTGTTTCCTGTATGTCGGATGGCTCCAAAAATCGTATTTCCATGATTGCAAGTATTGTATGTTGTGTCTTTGTGATTTTGTGACCCGAATGCCAAAGAAACCAAAAGTGGTAGGCAAGGGCAGAGATTGCAAGATGCAGTGAACAAGAAATCAGACTCGGGGACTCGGTCCAGGAGCGATTCGGTTTCTTTTTGTCGTCCTTGTTTGTTATGTCGGATGGCACTGGGTCATATCTCAAAGTTTCAAGTATTGTATGCTAAGTTTTGCTGTCTCGTGACTCGACTGTCAAACACCGAAAAAGGTAGACAAGAGCTGGGATTGTGGCACTTAGTACACAAGAAAATAAACTCGGGGACTCGGCCCAAGTGCGATTCGGAATAAGCTGCTTAATTCTTTATCTTATATGTCGGATGATTATGAGCTTTATCTCAAAGTTTTTTAGTACTGTATGCCGTATCTTGGTAATCTTGTGACTCGACTGTCGAACACCAAAAAATGGTAGACAAGAGCAAAGGTTGCAAAGTATGGTAAACAAGAAAATAAACTCGGGGACTCGGTTCAAAATGATCCGGCATATGTCTAACCATATTGAAATGTGCAAACTAAAGTACCAACTGCTAACAGTAAAAGCTAAAGGTTTATATTACATATGCACCCGGCATTCCGGGGATCTGATGATCTGAGTTTTTGATAAGTTTAGGCAGTAGAATCTTTGTTACTCGGGGCAGAAGGAGCAGTATCAGTTCGGGCAGGTTCTTCGGCCGCGACCTCGGCGGTGTCCTCGGTCACTGGTGCAGGAGCGGTGCCAGTGGCTGTCCCGGGAGGTGACTCGGCCTGGATCTCCTCGTCGACGTGCTCTTCGTCCTCTTCTTCGCCCTCGTCGGCATACTCGATCTCCTCCGCTTGAGGAACCCGCTGACCCGGGACAAAGCTGTGTACCGGAGCATATTGAATGAGGAGGTGCGCCAGCTCCTGGCGACGCCGGATGAACTCCGGGTCAGAGGTCCACTTTGATCCGTCGCGCAGTGTCTTGAGCATCTCGAGGTCGATTCCCTCGTACCAAGACAGCACATACATTAATGCCTCGTCTGCGCCGACTCGGGCGGCGGACGATCGCCAATCATCGAGTCATTCCTCGCTACCCATCAAGCACTTACCCAGTTCAGCAACGGTCTTGGGATGCTCGCACTCGGGCCAGAGGACGCTGTAAGCCCGGATCGCAGCGGAAAGGAGTTCCACTCAGATAGACTTCAGCGGTGTCATTCGTGCCTGCAAGGCCACCAGGTGGTCATCCATGTCCCACTCATCCGAGATAGGACCCTCCAGGATCTTCTTCTGCCGGAACTTGTTGGTGCTGTTATCCGCGGCAGCCTTGGAGTGGGCGAAGTTTTCTAAATCAAAAAGAGCTAACACCAATGTGAGTCACATGGAGGTAAAAATGGAATGCCGGATAATGACAGAAAAAAAGGAAACTTATTGTCCAGCTAGCCGTTGATGGAGGCAAATTCCCCCACCCACCGGGTAATCTTGGTCTTCAGGGCTTGGAGCTCATTTTCCGCCGAGGTTATGCGAGTCTCGGACTCCCCAAGGGATTCTTTCAGTTTTTGAGTTTCTTCAACCCGGAGCTGTTTCTCCTCGGCGGCGGATTTCTCCAGCTCGGCGGTGCGACCCTGAGATTTCTCCAGTTCGGCCTTCAGCCAGGATACTTCCTCCTGCTCTTTCTTGAGCTCGGCCTGATACGCAAGATCGCGCTCTTTCTGTTCCGTTGTGCCGAGATAGCAGGGTCAGTACGTGAAAACTGATGCAAGTGCAAATTAGAGGATAGAATGTAACTTACCCTCGATCTCCGAGATTCGCTTCTCCAGCCCTTCAGCCTTGGACTCCGAGTTAGCTATCTGGCTCAGCTTGGCTCGCAGCAGCTTATACTTGCCAGAGAGATTTTTGTGCTCCAGCAGGAGCTTGCGGTGCACATGTGTGCGCTTGGTCATGCAAGCCTAAAAAGAAGAAATGTTAGTCTTATTGGAGAAGATTCAAGCCGAGTAATCCTTACTCAACCGAGTCTCAATTACTCGACCCGAATCTCGGGGACTGGGGATAAGTGATATCTTTTTTAAAGAAATGAACCGAGTTATCTTTCACTCGGCAGAACTTACCGCTGCTGCTTGGTCGGCTGCGAGAAGGGCAGCTTTGGCTGCGAACATCTTTTGAGCCACTAGGCTCGGCCCCGCCGGATGCTCTAAGATCAGGCCCGTGGGTGACCGCGAGCTCACTTCGCTCAGGTCGGCAGCGTTCCAGTCCATGTTGTAATGCTCAAGGGAGCCCAAGCTTTTCCCGCTAAGGGTTCGTAGTGGGGCAAACCCCCAGCTCGCGGTCTGGATACTGGTGGATGTCGTTGCGGGTGCACCTTGGCTCGGTGGCACAATCAACTGCCTTTCCGGGTTAGTCGACACTGTTTTCACCGGTGCCTTTCCAGTTGTTTTCCTGGTTGCAGGAACCGGGGCTTTGGATGTCTGCTGCTGTGGCTGCGGCTGTGCCGGTGGTGGTGGTGGCCGAGCCTACATTCCCGGCGCCAGATCCCGGAGCTGATGTATCGGCAGCAGGACTCGTCCTTGGCGGACTTGGCACCCGGGTGTCGTCGGGCCGAGGCGGCGTCGGTGTCCTCGGAGGGACCCAGTCGGTTGACCCGGTCGTGGGGACCTCCAGAGGAGCCATGCTGTGATGCAAAACAACAAAGTATATGGTCGGAAGGAGAAAAAACAGGGAAGCAAGTATAATTAGAAGTGTGAGGTTTATGTCGGCTAAAGGGAATCTTACCCTTTGGAGACTGGGCGCTCATGGCGCCTCATTACCGTCTTCACTCGCGGCTTCTTTTGCGCGGGACCTGAGGTGCCGGAGGGCCCGACATCTGCGGATGCGGCAGCTGGGCGCTTCCGAACCGCACCCTTGGGTCCCACGGCGAGGGGCGCCACCTCGATCACCTGGTTGTCTGAATCAGCTGGGGGCGAGGACACCGGATATGAGAACGCAACTGGACGAGGGTCATACACCTCTAAAATCCGACAGTCGTCATCTTCGTCCTCAGACCAATCTCGGAGGGAGGAAGCACGAGTCTTACCCGTGTCTGGAACCGTGCCGATGTCGGGAATTGGCATGTTATCCTCGTCGTCCGGGTCTTCCGAGTCGGCTTCGACCCGGTCCTTACCCCAGTTGGCAGAGGGTTTCTCTCCGTCTTCCTTCAACTGACGGCCGAATCTCTGCATAATGGAAACGGGAAATGATTAATACAAAGAACAGAATTGCACCGACATAAGAGTTTATGTCGGCGAAAAAGTTATGTCGGTTGAAGTTACTTACTTTGGGCGGAAGATTGCTCCGGCTGTGGGGTTCTTTGCCCCATTCCCATTCCTCCGGCATCTTCGTCCGGGCTATGGCCTTGATGCGCCTCCGGATCTGGGCGTTGTCCAGCTCGGCGATGCTGATTCGGGTCGGATCCAGTGGGCCACTCATATGGCAAATCTTGTGGACTCGACGCTGGAGGGGCAAGACCCGGCGGCTGATGAATGTGGCGAGCAGGTCATCGGCCGTCATCCCTTCGCCCTTTAGCTGCTCAACGACCTGGTGGATGTGGTTGACCTCAAGTACCTTGTCCGTCGGGTTATACCCCCAGTTAAGTTGTGCAGTAGGGGGGCCGATGGCGAAAGTCGGCAGGTTGATCATGTCAACCTCGGTCGTGTTCTTCACGTAGGAGCGCTGCCATTTCCGGCATGACTCCAGACTGAAGATCCGAGGAAAGATGGAACCACGCCGGGGTACGACTGTGGCAGCCCCACATTGAGTCATCTCTTTGGGCGTGTCCGGGTCAGCAGGATTCGGAATAACTTGTTTCCGGAAATGGAAATACTTGGACCACGCGTCGAGGGTGGGCCAAAGGCCGAGCTAACCCTCGGTGAAAGAGACAAAGGCAGAAAGAGTGATGATGGCATTAGCCTGAAGATGATGAGGTTGGAGGGCGAATTTGTTGAGAAAGGTGCGAAGAAAGGCGCTGGTCGGGAGACCGAATCCTCGCTCGAAGTGCGCGATGAAGACTACGTGTTCTCCTTCGCGGAGATCCGGCGCAGTTTATGAGCCTGGTAGCCGACACTCTACTCCGGCCGGGATCCGCTGAGTCCAGATCAACCAATCAATCTCGGAGCGGGAGACGTCGGAGCCTTCCCAGGCTGCCCGAGTAGATCCCTCTGCGACTCCCTCTTTGTAACGCCCCGACCCCGGAATTATACAGAGAGGCTATGTATTCAGCACAACCATCAAAGTATAAAACAAAGATCGAGACTTGTGGAACAGAACTGGCATCAAAACATGACTCTACGACATAAAACATATAGCAACTCATATAATGAGAAGAATACAAAGATTACAAGCAAAAGGATCACAGATCCAACAATTCAACAAGCGGAAGCGAAGTAGCGTTGTCTAAAACAACAAGAAGCAAATTATGGCCTAAGAGGCCTACAGATAAACATCACCCAAGCCAGCTTGTTCCACGGTCCCAAGCTGCCACCTGGGAACCCCAGACTAGTAGTCGACGTCAACGAAGAACCCACCTAGTTGCTCGGTGTCGTCCTCCTCTGAAATACAAAAATACATAGAGGCAGCAAAGAGAGACTGAGTACGATGTACTCGCAAGTTTGGTAGGGCGATATAGGCCCAATGACTGACGGAGGCTCTAAAGCTGTTTATGTATCTCTTTTGCATAAAGCTAAATTTAATAAACCGAAACAAGTGACACATGGCATTCATCTACTCAGAATATTTTTATAAAGGGGTAAGAGAGTATCATTATCACCTTTCGGTTCTCGGCGAACCTACTCACAACCATCACCACTCATTTCACACAAAGGCACTCCCTCGACTCACCCTCGAGGAAATGAACCTTTAACTCATGTTTGTTATGCAACCTCTAGCTGCCATATCAATTAGATTAATGTTATCTATGAGCTAATCCGCCTTTCCCAAGAATTTGTCCATAACCGTGGACACGGCTTTTCGAAAAGATTAAACCCTGCAGGGGTGTACTAATTTACCCATCGGTACCGTCCGGCTCACCTAGTTGGCCCTCTTCCGGGGAAGGCCGGCGAGTGGGCGCGGTTAGACCTTTACATTGCATGAGACTATCCAAGAGTCATCTGTGGCCACAGGACAGGTTTCAGCGCCTATTTCAGCACCCCGCCCCATCGCCACGCCCTAAACACCACCGTCCACATCATTCTCTTTTCCACCCACACAACTCACACGCAAATGGAAAACCGAACTAGAGGACCCTTGGATACGCCCGCACAACTTATTCGGTCAGAGGGGTTCCATATGCCCCCACCTCCGGAAGCACGCTCGTTTTCTTGGTTCTAGCTAAAAGCACTCTCAGCCTAGGCGGCAAGAATGAGGCAAACCACCCTCCCCGAGGGCAACTCATCCAAGCCTTTAGCAATTTAATTAAGCATCACATTTATCCACCATGCCCGAATCATTCCATTATCATCAATACATATGGAATTCAACAACGGACATCACTAACATTTCACTAAGCATTTCTAAGCATGGCTAAGCATATAACCAACAATTATATTTCTTATCCGGCCAACACATCAACACTAAGGTTCATAGGTAGGAATACATGTGATTGGCTCGGGAAATACATGCAATCATAGGATTCTAATATTTACCAAAGAGACATTTGAACCGTATGCAATATTATGGTGGATAAAATAATTTGATCAAAACATAGGATGCTAGATGCCAAGAAGGTTAGGTTATCTCTTGCCTTGCTGCCCGGGCGCGTAGTATTGATCGTCGGGGTAGTTATCGGTAACCTCGACTCCGGAATCTATCGATACCCAAAAGAGAAATACAAAGCACACATAAATCACACGAACTCAAAATGCAATGCTCAAACACATGATGACATGTCCAATTGATGCAAAGATATCATTATCTAAATTAGATAGCAACATTAAATGGGGAGCCAAATAGTTAGTGCAATTATTTGGAACCAACCCCATATTTATCTTAGTGATCACAATTCCTTATAAATTAGCAAATTATTATAGAAGTGGCTCAAATATGCATGAACATGACAAGAATGGATAGGATTCATTCTTCCGATCAATTCGGTAATTTATTTGTAATTTTCGGAGCACCGATGAATAAATAGCAAATTAATTAAATAATTGAATTTAATTAATTTAAACAATTTATGAATAACATCAAATAAAAATTTGTGATCATGGTGTGATAAGTGCATGTTTGATAGCAGTTGACAAGTTGACCACTTTGATATTTATTTCATAATTTTTGGAACAATATTTATAAAGTTATAAATTTCTCATATTAGGTATTATTTATACCATTTTATGACTTCATAGATAAACAGCAAGATTTGAATTCCAAAAGACCTTTACCATGATTCTATCACATAGGGTTTGTTTTTCTGAGCGTGTTGATATTTGGTTTGCAATTTTTGAATCATTATTCGGGAAGATATTAAAGTTTTCATTTGCCTTATTATTCTCAAAAGAAAAGGAAAACTTCCAGACAGGCCGGCCAGGCCGGGTGCAGGCCGGCCATCATGGCCGGGCCACGCACCGAGGAGCCCCGGCCACTGGGCCGGCCCATATGGCCGGGCAGGGGCCCGAGAGGCCCCGGCCACAGAGCCGGCCAGGCCGGGGGGGCAGGCCGGGCGCGCTGAGCTCGCGTGCGTGATGTGCGGCGGTGATGATGTGCGGTGGCCGGCGGTGAATCGGCGGCGAGGAGGGCGGTAGGGGAGAGGGAAAGGGTGCGTCTGCACTGGAGGCTCACCACGGGCAAGATGGTGGGGTCGGGGTGGCCGGAGGGAGGCAGTCGGCGGCGAATTCGCTCACGGCGGAACTCGAGCAGCAGCGGCGATGTCGCGGATGGAGCGGTCGATTCTTGGCGTCTCCGTTCGATTCCTGTGGCGGAGGTGGAGAGGACGACGAGGCGGACGCGATGGCAGCGTCTGCTCGTCCCGGGGAACTCCAAGGACGGCGAATCGTCGGCGACGGCGGCAATGGGGAAGTCGCGGCCGCGGTGAGGGAGGGCGAGGACGATTGCGTCGGCTCCGGCCCTCTCGATCCGATTCCCTGGACGGGGAGCAAGCAGAGGTCGTGGCGGAGCTGACGGCGCTCGTCGAACCGCGCGAGGTGACTCCAGCCGGCGGCGACAGGCGGAGGCGAGCGGCGGAAACAGGGAGCTCGGGGAGGAGAAAAATGGAGTCTCGATCCGGGAATCACGGGGGGGAAAGGAGAGAGGGGAGTGAGGGGAGCAGGTGGGCAGCACCGGGAGGGCCTCTAGTCCACCTGGGCGCACGCCAGGAGAGGGTGGGAGGCGGCATGGGCGCGGCCAGCTCGGAGGCATGGCGCCAGGAAGCCATCGTCCACGGTGGAGGGAGAGAGGGAAAGGAAATTGCGAATAGGCCCCTGTAACTTTTGAAACCAACACAAACAGGTCCCCAGAGCAACTTTGACAAATTATTTGGGGCACAAGGACACTTTCTAAAATCCCAGAAAAATTCATAGAGGCTAGAATTACCCTTCAGAACCACCACAAAAATTGGTGAGGTCAAATAAATTAGTTTGCTCAACATTTGTTCATAACTTTTAGTTAAAGTAATTTGGAGCAATTTCCAAAATGCATTTAATTGGGGCATTTACACAATTCCAGAAATCATGAGAATTTTCATGGAGACTCTCCCCACCATATTGAGGCTCAGCCTGATTTTAGTTTAAATTTTTGGAAGTTCTAACTTGGTTCCAAAAATAGGAATTGAATCCAACCAATTTCAAAACCTCATGTCATGTCTTATTTAGCAAAAATTTGGAAAAGTGAGAAATTGTTATAACCTGCAAGGGTGGAACTTCCTCATCAATTTGGAAATTCATTTATTGGTTTCCAAGTTGGCATTTTCATTGGTTTGGATGTTGGGAAGTTTTGGGCTTCCCATTTCAATTGTTTTCCAAATGCAAGTTTAAAATGGCAAAATGCATATGGATGCTATGATGCAAACATGGAAACAAAAGTGGAAAAATTCTTCGTATTTTTCGTTACCAAGTTTGGGCTGTTACACTCTTCTACCACCTCGACCACCTCGAGAGCGGAGTTGTCCGACATATCGGTTAAGAGATGCCGAGATCTGCAAAAGAGGTTCAATAACGGTGACATTAAAATCATTGCGGTGAAGAAAAATAAGAGCAAAACACGAAACAGAAAAAGAAGAACACAGACTACTTCTAGATGTGAAAAATGCTAATGCGCAAGAGAAGAAGAAAACAGAGAAGAAGAAAGAAGCACCGCTGCAGCAGGGTCACCGGCGGCGCTTGGTGTGTCGCGGCGGTGAAAAGGAAGAAGAACAAGAAAAGAAACATAAGAAAGACGAAGGGCTTACCGCGGCGGTGCGGAAGTGCGGCGTCGGCGGAGTGCGCTACCACGGCATCCTGCGCGTCGGTGCCCTGCGCGTCGTCCGGCTGCGGTGGCTGAGCACAAGGCGTTGGCGTCGGCCGGCGGTGTCGTCGGTGCGCAGGGACCGTGCGGCGGCGGCGATGCGCGCGGTGACGGCGGCGTGCTCTACGTGCTGGAGAAGGAGAGCAAGAGGAGAGATGAATGCGGAGGGGGGAAACAGCTGCCCCCTCCCCCCTATTTATGAGCGGCCGGAGGAGATCGTCGGCGCGCGATTTTCTACGCACGATCCCTGTAACGGACAGGGATTAACCACCCCACGATCTCCGCCACGATCCCCGCAATGGCATAACTGCCACACGATCTGCCCCATAATGGGCCACAGCGAGCCAACGGCTCTGTGCGGCGCACTTGAGCGGGCAGGACCCGAGGCGACGCACAGCGGTGCGGTCAAGCATGCACTCGAGTGCCTGCGTGGGCACAGTGATCAATGTGACCGGCGTGACGCAGGTGGCACGAATGCCAGTGGCGTGTCCATCCGTGCACAAGAACCGAGGCGTCAGGCAGAGATGCTCTGCCACGTCGAAGAACCAATGACTCGGAGGAGCCAAGGGGTTCTCCCGTAAGTCGGGACGAACCGATATAAAGTCAGATATCATGATGGGAAGCAAATTGCTTTCCGACATATAAAATGTTTGCTGGCATATGTTATGTCGGTGATCAATTAAGGATGCTGGTTTTCGGGTAAACCTGCCGTGGCCCTTCATCCGAGGTTGCAGGACCGCGCCAGCTTCGGGGACTAATGTCGGGGGGCAACCCCCGGATAGGGTCAAGATGACGAGATACGTGTGGAACCGGAGTTGACCGGTTCAATGATAACCGACATACCATACAGGCATACCCGGAGTCGACCGGGTCAGAGCTGACCGACATACACGTATGTCGGATCATGCAAAGTATAAGTCAGAAACTTCTTTGTTCCTCTTATGTGCAGGGAAGGAGAAACCGAGTTATGGAGTATCTGGTGTGCCTATGCCGGATCGGGTGAAATGGAGCTCTATCCCGGAGGGTGGTCAAGGCGCACGTCTTGTCCCTACAATCACGGGGCAGGCGCTCTGCCACTGGCAGGATATGACGTGCTGCCTACTTCTTGACTCGGTGGTCACGGTATGGGGAGTCAAACCTCCATGCTGCTGACCGAAGCAGTACTTTGGAGCAGTGCACAGGAGGTAATGGATTGGACATGCCACGCTGGGATGACCGAAGCAGTCAGAGGACCGGACGTGGCCACAGTGCTGCCTACGCCAGCACCAACGTCAGCCCTAACCCTGTGCCCTGGGTTTCCCTATATAAGGAGCATCAGGGCTCCTCTTACGGGGGGTTTTTTGAACGACTCATTTGCTTCACGCGTAGACACCTTAGACATTTTCTCCTGAGCCAACTAAGAGCCTGTGAGCCATCCCAGGACTCGGTAGAGAGTGCTGAGTTCATAGCTTTTCCTGCACAGCTCAAGGAGCAACTTGTAACCTGGTTGTAAATCCACCATATATAGATCAGACAAGCAGGAGTAGGGGTGTTATCTCCTCACGAGAGCCCCGAACCTGGGTAAAACCGCGCGTGTGTGTGTGTGTGTTTCTGTGTGCGTCTTCACGCGCTAACCCTCCCCGGTACCTCCAGCGTCCATAGGCCCCAAGTTAAGCCTACCTATGGCATCTGCTCGTGCACCACCACGACAGGTGCTCTTGGTTCATATCCTAATATTCACTATTCTTTGGATGTTAGGGATGAAAATCTAAGGAAGTACACTCGAAACACGGAGGTAAAGGAGAAGGTTGAAATTTCTGTACCATTTAAGCTCCTAGGGATGGCCGATGCATTGGAAGACAATTTTGGTTGGATTGCTCCCCAAAACCTATTTGATGAGAGCAGTCAACCAAAGAGAAAGGAGAAGGGTGATTCTCAGCCCTATATTGGTAATATTCAATGCATCTATGATAAATTTACAAGTATTTTCTTGAAAGATAATAATGCTTTTGATCCTGAAAAAACTTGATATTTGGCATTGCGCCTAGCTAAAAGGCGTTAAAGAAAAGCGCTTGTTGGGAGGCAACCCATCTTTTATTTTCAGCTGGATTTTTGATTTTCTTGAGTCATGAAGTTATTACCTCTGTAGAAACTCCATTGTATCTTTTTATTTTGGTTTTTTGTGCCAAGTTTAGCCTCTAATTCATTAAAAGTGCGAGGTATTGTGTTGCTGTTCAAAAACAGATTCTGTGCGCCTGTTACACGAAAATTCTAAAATCTCCAGAATTTTATATTTTTCCGATAATTTTTTAAGGCAAGCCTGATACTGTTATCTATCTTTCGTTAGTTTTAAGTTTTCTGATTTGAGCTACAGAAGTGCCTCGAAAAAATCGATTTACAGACTCTTCAGATTTTGACAGATTCTGCTTTTATTTTGCATTTGTGTCTTTACCATCGTCATATGTGATACTCTACGGGTAGAGTGCCACATTGAGGATTAGTAAACAGTAGCTAATATCTAATGAAGTTGGTTTGCAATTTTTCATGAGTTGAACACATGTGCATTTTAATTTATGAGCACTAACCCTCTAATCAAATTATGAGAAGTTTTGTGTGAAGGAGTTTTTAAGTCCAAAGAAGAGGAATATGAAGAAATTGAGGATGGATCAAAGCTCAAGCTTGGGGATGCCCCCATGGCACCCCCTCTGAATATCAAGAACTATCAAGAGTCAAAGCTTGGGGATGCCCAAGGCATCCCCTCATCTTCATCGACTATCATAAGGTCGTCTTCGTTGAACTTCGTTTTTATCACTTTACATATTATGTGCTATGCTTGGAGCATCTTTTTACTTTCAGTTTTGTTAGTTTGTTTGCTAGTCATATATTTGTTGGATCCTAGCTTTATTTGTGTGGGAGAGAGACACGCTCTGCTTTTTCGTTTGAATACTCCTTTGCTTCGCTTATATCTTTTTGAGTATTCTTAGCTACTGTCTGTTTTCTAGTAAGCTCTTGCTTTTAGCTTTTATCTTGTTTAGAGCTGCTAGTTGTTAAGTTAAACTCTCTTGTTCTTCACTTATACTTGTTGGAGAGTTGTTGTTGAAAAATTGCTTGAATTGTCAATGCGACAAAATGATGATTGTGTGATGATAGAATAAAATGAAAAGCCTGCATAGTTTTGTAGATCATGGTGTGGATACTTGATGCTTCTCAATTGTTTTGAGATGTTAAGTTGAATACATAAACATGCTGGTTATTTGAGTGGAATTGATTAGTAAAGAAATATGGTTGAAAGCTTGAAATTGTGTGGTTTTTCACAGTTGTTAATTCATAATGCTAATCTTTCCATCAAAAGAATTGTTTGCTCAACAAGGGAGACGGTGTAGAGTTTTTATGGTTATGACCGGTAAATGTCTTATGTTGTTCTGTTACTGGTTATTGTTCGATGTTTGCTTCAATCCCTTTTTTTTTGCTAAGCCTAAAAATTCGTACTGAGTGTATGGTTCACTCGTGCATCCAATCCCCAAAGCCAAACTTTCTTGCCAGCTGAGTCCACCATATCTACCTATGCATGGTATTTCCTACCATTCCAAGTAAATTTGTCATGTGCTACCTTTAAAAATTCAAAATACTTCTTCTTTTTGCCTCTGTTTTTAAGCTCATGAGGGAGCAGTAGAGAGCTAGATATAACTTGTGACAAGCGAGGTCATTTCCCCCCTTTCACCAGGTGTTGATGGATTACGTCTTCACTTGAATCAACCCGAGAGCAGCTTAAGCAAAAATATAAATATAATTCACAATTCTCCTCCGCGCAATGCAAATCTGAGAAATCAGCCCAAACATTGGACAGTGGTGAAACCAAGGAGAAAGAAGAGCGTACTCGCTCTTCTAAGAACCAGCTGCTCTCACAAGTCTAAAAACCTTGCTTGTCATGAGGGACTAGATAGTTTCTCTGTTGTGAAGTCGTTGACGAAAGCATGCATACCTCAAAATCATTTTACTTCTATTTTAAAAACCAAAAATCTCTAGCACATGACTAATCCCTGCTTCCCTCTACGAATGGCCTTTCTTTTACTTTTAATGTTGAGTCAGTTTTCCCTTTTTCCTTCTATCTCCACAAAAGCAAACATCTAGCATTGACCCTGGGTATCGTTGAGCATATTACATTATCAAGATTAAACATGAATCTTTATATTGACTTTATCTGTAAGATAAGCCGTTGGAAGTTGAAGCTCTTTGCTAATGCTTACATCTTCCTTTGTGTTGATTCTCAAACACTTTTGTCATGGAATTATTATCCTTGTGAATTAGTCATATATGTTGATCACATTGTTTTCATGTCTTTTTGACATACTACTTATGAAAGGTTTTTTACATCTTCCTTTGTGTTGATTCAACTTGTTTATTCATTGCTTTCTTGCTATCAATTATAGACAATTGTTTTGTATCTCTTCATTCACATCCTTTGATTTGCATCACTATCTTGATCAAGAATGTGTTGGTTGCATGTCTCATAAAAAATTATTTGTTATCACTTACCTACTCGAGGACGAGTAGGAGTTAAGCTTGGGGATGCTGATACGTCTCAAACGTATCTATAATTTTTGAGTGATCCATGCTAGTTTTGTGTTATTGTCACATGTTTTTGCTATCAAATATATCAATTTTATGCATTTTGTCGGACTAACCTACTGACATGATGCCAAGTGCCAGTTCCCTGTTTTTGCTGTTTTTGTATTTCAGAAAAGTCACAATAGGAAATATCGTCGGATTGCCCACAAAATTTACGGAGATTTTTTATGCGACGGAAGACACACGTGGACCAAAGGGCGACCTGGGGGCCACCTAGGGGCCAGGGGCGGGTGGCAGCCATGGCCCCACCTTGACCCGCGGGTGGGGCTGCCCCTGCCCTCTCGGCACCGCCTCGGCCCCCTCCGACGCCTATAAAATCCCTTTTGAACTAAAACCGAGAGGGCGGCCATTATTTTCCAGAAACTCGACCCCGACGCGCCGTCACTGAAAATCCTAGTTCGGGGGTCCAATCTGAAGCTGATCCCGGCGCTCTGCCGAAGGGGAGATCGATCCCGGAGGGCTCTTCATCGTCATGCCTTCCTCCGGGATGATTTGTGAGTAGTCTCACCTTGGACTACGGGTCCATGGCACTAGCTAGTTGGTAGTCTCTCTCTCTTGTGCTTCATGTCTTATGATCTTGTGAGCTGCCTAACATGATCAAGATCGATTATTGTAATGCTATGTGATGTGTTTGCTGGGATCCGATGGATTATAAAGATATGTTCAGATTGTGAATGATTCTTGTATGAGTAATTTATGTTCTTGCATGCTCTCCGATTTGCGTAGTTACTTTGGCCAAGTGATTGTGTGTATCTCCAAGAGAGGTTATTTATGCTAGATAGTGGGTTCATGCCCCCTTTTGTTCTTGGGCACGAGTGACAGAAACGTCTAAGGGCGAGGGTGTGCTGTTGCTAATAAGGTTAAAACAGCGGTGTTAATGTCTCTTTTGATATTAGTATTGCTTACTTCATGCACTTTACTTAATGCAATTGTCTGTTGCTTGCAACTTAATACCGTTGGGTGACAGGCTGGATAGCGATCCCACGGTGGACTTTTTAGACAAAGACATAGTTGGACTCAACGGTCTTTGTTCCTTGTCGTGATGCCTCCATAAATATTATCATGTCCTTTTTGTCATAGCTAAATTGGGTTTGTGTCATGATCTTGTCAATTGCCTAGCTGTAATTCGTTCACCCATCACATGCATATTTTATTTACTTGAGAGACTCCACTAGTGAACCCATGGCCCCAGTCCATCTTTTTACATTGTTTACAACCTCATTTACTTGCTTTTAATCATCATTATTCCTCTGGTCACTTTTCATATTTCATCTCTTTCATCATACAATTAACCGCTTTTTTTTCTACGAGACCGGAAAGATTGACAACCTTTCCGTCGTTGGGGGCAAAGTATTTTGGTTGAGTGTGTGCAGGTCCGGGTCTGTTGAAGGTCAAGCGCCAGATATCTTCAACATTCACCTCGTTGTTGATTTCAAAGTCCTACTGGTTCGATAAACCTCGGTTCATTAAACGAGGGAAAACGGCTACTAGCTGCAATTCCGCCTTTGCCTGGGGCACCACCCAACTTATTTTAATACAGCAGCAGCGCCCTGGTGCCAAGTAGCGAAACAGGGAAAGCATCTCGACTGCCACCTTGCTCATGGCATCGTCGTCTGCCTGTGACAAGGAACGAACTTGGTCAAGATCTAGACCGGTCCCCAGGGGTGCAAGAGGTCAAAGGAGCTGCAGCGCTTACCTGCTCAATGGCTTCGAGCTCGGTCCAGAGCGCGGGCGCCCCGGGATCCCCGTAGTCTTCTCCCTCAAGGTCGCCCGAAGCTGAGCCCTCCGAAGGGCGTGCACCCGGGCCTCCTCCTGAGCCGCAGGACCAAAGATGGACACCAGGTGCGAAATGCCCTTGCCGAGGGTAGAGCGCGACGCCACCTCTTCTTCCTCTCAAGCGGCACTGGCCCCAGCTTCCCTGGGTGCTTCTGCCGCGCCTAGACACACGGACGCCGCCATCGACGTCCCGGAAAAGGACATTTCTGCCTCCCCAGACATTGCTCTGC
This sequence comes from Puccinellia tenuiflora, assembly GCA_012064385.1. Taxonomy (NCBI): domain Eukaryota; kingdom Viridiplantae; phylum Streptophyta; class Magnoliopsida; order Poales; family Poaceae; genus Puccinellia; species Puccinellia tenuiflora. The sequence goes on from QRDG01000669.1 coordinate 263,388, forward strand.
GATCTATGGAGGGACGAAGAGAGCAAGAAGCAAGGAAGTGAAAGGTGTCGGGAGGTGCTGAGGAGCTTGGGGGCTAGAGAGCCTTTTATAGGCCTTTCACTCCCCACCTACCCCTCGGCGGTACGACTGGTGCTGGAATCGGGGCATGTTTTGCAAAAAGCCCGTTCTCATTCACACCAATTCAACCCGAAGGCCAAGCGACACCAAGGATACAAGTTCTTCATCATCTCAAGAGCTACAAAAGAACATAGTTTTTACAGAAAAGGTTGGCTCCTACGCGAGCAGTTAGCACCGCGCATAACAGAAGGCGCTACTTCCAGAAGTACGTTGATGAGGCCGCCAAGAAGGAGGTCAAGGACATCTTCGGGGCCGCTGCCTCGGAGCCACCCCACACATCCTCAGGAAGGCGAGCCCCCTCGACCTTGATGCGTACGGAGTTTTCTTCATCTTCATCCTCGTCCTCGTCGCTGAAGCCGCTGCTGTAGCTGCTGCTATCGCTCTCCGCGCAGCAGTCTACGCGTCCTCCCTCAGCGCGGAAGATCTTCACGAAGAGCGTCGCGTCTCCGTCATACTCGAACGCTGTAACAGCCCAGATTTGGTACTCAAAAATTTGAGCCAAATTTTCACTTTTTTGCTTTGCATTGCATCATGGCATACATATTTAAATTGCTAAATTAAATATTGCAAACAATGGAAAACATTAAAAGGAAGCAAACACTTCCTAAAATTCCAAACCAAATGCAAGTGCTCAAGTTGGCAAAACAAAATATTCATGAGTTTCCATATTTGTCAAGGAAGTTCCAAGAGTACAAAATAATATTCTTGCTTTGTGCTTTTATAAGGCTATAAAAATGATAGTTCGAATTGATCAAAATTGCATCATGTAAACCCTATGAACAAATGTTATGCCAACTTTTTATTTTGCAACACCAAATTTTGTGGAGCTTCTACATGTCATGGGGAGGCTACATGAATTTTTGCAGATTTTATAAAAAGGTTTAAAGGCCCCAATTAAAAATGAGGACTTCAAATAGTTGCAAATCAACTTGGAATTTGAAACCAAGTTAAAACCCTTCAAAACTTCAAAACAAAAATATGGTGAGCTCCCTTATCTTATTATGAGCTTCCCTGAATAATTTCATAATTTTGGAGGATGTTTTGGTCCCTCAATTAAATTGCCAAAGCTTCTGGTTTTAAAAGGAAAATAAAATCAAAAAAGGAAAAATGGGCTGAGGTTTTTTTTTTGCAAAACTGCCTCTCCCCTGTCGCCACAGTGCTCGGCACTGGCGCCATGGCCGCTGGCCGCCGTGTCCTCCCCTGCTGCCTCCCTCGCTGCGGCCCCCCTGGTGGATAAGAGGGGCACGCCGCACTGCTCTCTCCCTCTCTTCCCCTTTTTCCTCCCCCTGCCGAACCCCAAACCCTAACCCTAATTAGGTGCCGAGCTCCTGCCGCCGCCGCCTTGCCGCGCCAATCCCCGCCGTCCTGCGCCACGTCGAGCTCGCCGGAGGTGTCCCTCTGGACCGCCTCGTCCTCCTCTTCCTCCCGGTGCAACCAGCCCGTGCTGGGAGGCCCGCAATTGCCGGCGTCCTCGTCTCTGTCCGCGTCGGCCGGGCGCCGTCGAGCACCGCCGCCTCGCCGTCCGGCCTCCCTGGCCCTTGCCGACCCCTCCAACGCGTTGCTGGTGAGCTCGCAGTCTGAAAGGGCTTCCTCCCGCTCCCCCTCTCCCTCTCTTTGCTGCTGCCGACGTGCTCCGCCGCCCGCCGCCGCGGCCATGGTCGCCGCCGGCCCTCCGGTGACCATTTGGTCCTCTTTCGCCGCCCCCTACTCCTCTCGGCCTCCTCTAGCTCATAGAGCAACTGCCCGCGTCCAATTTGGAGTCTAGACGACGAATTGGTGATCAACAGACCGCAGCTCCTCTGATGACATCATGCTGACGTGAGCTGTTCTTCAGTTTTGATTTTTCAGAAATTAACAGAAATTTGTATTTGCTTTATCAATTCAAATAGTTATCAGAAAAATTCAAATAAGGTATCAAAATGTTCAACAAAACAAAACCTATCTGATAACACCAATTTCATGTTTAAGGAAATAAATTTTATTTCTTATTAATTCAATTCAATAAAAAGGCAGAATTAAAGTCCAATTTTGAAAATTCATAACAATTTGAATATGGCTCCAAAAATTGCAAATAAGATCTCTAAATGTTCAGAGAATTAATATCTACATGTTAGTTATATTTACATGCTAAAATGAATTTTCTGAATTGCTGTTAAATTGAAATAACAAAATGGCAGATTTTGAGATGAATTTGTAAATTCAATATATTTTGTTTTATAACTCAGAAAATTGCAAACAATATAGCAAAATGCTTAGAAAAGGAATATCTACCTGTTAGTACCCTTGCCCTGGTCAACTAAAATATTTATCTTGCCTTCAATTAATAATTACTAAAATGGCAGAATAAAATTGGAAATTGGAAATTGCATAACTTGAGTTCTACTTATCCAAAAATTGTGTTTAATAGCTCAAAATGTTCAGTGAACAATGGACTACAACTTTATGTCTTTTGAGAGAATTGTAGAATTAATTTTGGTGCTGTTTATTAAAATTAAATAAAATGGCAGATTTAAATCAATAATTGGAAATATCATAACTTGATAAATATTGATCCAAAAATTGCAAATGATATACCAAAATGACCAGCAAAACAAATGCTATCTATCTATGTTAAGTTCCCAGCATGAAACCAATTTTTCCTTTGATGTTATTTTCGAATTGGTTAAAATGATTTAAATTGCATAACCGTTTAAATCACCATTTCTTCATCGTTAATCGGAAAATTGCAAACTAAGTACCAAAATGATCAGTAGGACAATACCTATCTAATAATGTCATTTTCATGCATTTTGGACCCATATTTCAGTACTGGACATTTTGGATAATAACGCAATTCACTAAGTTAAATATGGAGTTTTGACCCGTTAATTGCGATATTTATTTTAGGGGCTCCATTTAACTTGTGGGACATGCCCAATATGATTTTAGTGCATAAATTGACCATCTCATCATGATTGTGTTTGCACCTTGTATTCGTGTTATTTATTTCGTTTCCTGTATTGTTTGTGTATCGGTAGAATTAGGAGTCGAGGTTCCACCACAATACCTCGACGATCAGCGCGACCAGTAGTATCAGCAAGGCAAGAACTAACCTAACCTTCTTGGCATCTAGCATCCTAATGTTTTATACAAATTATTTTCTCCACCAGAATATTGCATGCGATTCAAATGTCACTTCTGATCAAGTTAGAGAATCCTATGATATGCATTGTCCCCTGAACCATCACATGCTTCCCCTCCTATGAAACATAGGGTTGATGTGTTGGCCGGAGACAAAGATAAAACTGTTGTATGTATTTATGCTTAGTGATGCTTAGCCATGCTTAGTTAAATGTTATATTGTCCGGTGATTTAATTCCATGATATTGATGTTGATGGAATGATTCGGACATGGTGGTTACGTTTGGTACTTAATTAATTTGTTAAAAGGCTTGGATGAGTTGCCATCGGGGATGGTGTTTTGCCTCATTCCTGCCGCCTAGGCTGAGAGTGCTTTTAGCTAGAACCAAGAACCGAGCGTGCTACCATTGGTGGGGGTATGGGCTCCTTACTAACTGAATAACTTGTGCGGGCGTATCCAAGGGTCCTCAAGTTTGCTATTTCCATTTGCGCGTGTGTGTGTGAGCGGAAAAAGAAATGATGAGGATGGTGGTGTTTAGGACGTGGCGATGGGGCAGGGGCTGAAATAGGCTGGGTAAACTTGCCCTGTGGCCACAGATGACTCTTGGATAGTCTCACGCGAGGTAAAGGTTTAACTAGGCGAGACGGACGGTACCAATGGGTAAATTAGTACACCCCTGCAGGGTTTAATCTTTTCGAAAAGCCGTGTCCGCGGTTATGGAAAAACTCTTGGGAAAGGCGGATTAGCTCATAGAGAACCTGAACCTAATTAATAAATTGGCAGCTAGAGGTTGCAATCCAACGTGTGATAAAAGGTTCATTTCCTCGAGGGTGATTCGAGGGAGTGCCTTGGTGGAGATGAGATGCTTCTGGTTACAAATGGTTCGTTGAGAACCAAATATGAAAGTTTACTCTCTTACCCCTTTTCGGAAAAACATTCTGAGTAGACGATGCCATGGGTCTTATGTCTTGTAAAAGGAAAACTAGCTTTATGTAAATTAGCTACAACATACAGCATTAGAGCCTCCGTCAGCATTGGGCCTATATCGCCCTACTAATTCTTGCGAGTACGTCGTACTCAGCTTTGCTTTGTTGATTATTACTTGTTTCAGAGGAGGACGTCACCGAACTAGAAGGTGGGTTCTTTATTGACATCGACGAGTAGTCTGGGGTTCCCAGGTGGCAGCTTGGGACGTCTCGCAACAGGCTGGCTGGGATATGTTACTGTAGGCCTCTTAGGCCATAATTTGGATCTTGTTGTTAGACAACTATATTTGCTTCCGCTTGCTGTAATGATGGGTCTGTGACCTCTGATTGTGATATTTGCTATCTTTCTCATATATGAGTTGAACTATGATCTCTTGTGTCGTAGAGTCTGTGATGTGCAAGTTGTTCCGCAGTCTTGGTCTCTTTACTATACGTGAAAGCGATGTCTGAGCTTATGGCATGATCGAGGTGTTGGTTGCCGATGATCCATTCCGAGCACACCTACCAATGAGTTTTTGCCTGGGATTGGTAAACCCAGTAACCCTCGATTGTGTAGCATGACCGGTTACACAACGTTTCACTGTATAGGTCTGGGGTCGGGGCGCTACAAACGCCAAGTACTGCCCCCGGGTTAGGTGATGGGAGCACGCGAACGCTTTCCATCCCCGGCCCAGGAGCATGAAGTCGTAGGCGGTGTACTCCACTTCGACCCAGGAGGGGCCGTTGTGGCAGCCGTCCACCTGCAACCAGAAGCCGGTGGGCCTGTCGTCGTCCGAGTCCACCGCCGCCGCGAAGGAGTCCGGCAGATGGAGCCGACTACAAAGCCTACTGTTCAGATATACGATGAACTCGAACGGAGGGAAGCCGGAGTGGGTCGTACTCCGGGGAGAAGGGTCTGGAAAGCCTCTGGCCCCACGACCTCTGTAACCACGGCTTCCATGACCATGACCGCGGCAGCTGGTGGCCTCCTCCGCCATTGCTAAGGAAGAACGGGTGCGTCCAGCTCCTCTCCTGGCTCTCGCCATTAGCGTGCTCGGCTCTGCTGGAGTGTGGAGCTGGAAGGAGGAGCAAGATGATTGAAGATTCAGGAAGGGCACCCCCGCCTTTAAGAAGGCTCGGCTGTGCCTTCAACGACAGTCACCTCGCCTTCTCCGTTTCCGAGAATCGAGGAGGCAGGCGCAGTTACTCCCCCAAGCGGATAACTCCAAGCACCCACTCCCTGACGGATGGGATAAGACAGTCAAGACAGGACGCCGGGGACCCACTTTGACTTTTTTTGGTCATAGCCCTGGCAGCAGAAGGACGTGCCCGCCGGGACTATGCCCGGGGGCTACTGTCGCAATAGTGGAACACGGGGTTCACATGATGCGGTCAAAGTGGGTCCACCACCAGTGGGCCCACCAAGGAGGCGAACAAGGCAAGGGTTCAGCACCGGTAGATGGGCCCCCATCTGCCACACGGCAACCAGGCAAGGATGGCATCGACAACCACGACTAAGGATCAGGTGGCCTTCTGGGGTCACCCTCAACCAGGAAGACGACACGGAGGTCCTAGGGACCCGTACGCCCGGCAGGAGGCCAGGCTCATCCCCGGGCTCCAACCTCCGCATGAGCGAAGAGGATAAGCTTGCCAGCTCCTGCTGGAAGCTCCTAGAAGACTTGGGCGCCAAGAAGATGGAGGCGTCGCTCAGGGACATGGTCGGTAAAGGTGTTAGTCTTTGTCCGCCCACCCTGCAAAAGGTGGGCAACCGCACCTAACCCCCCTTAGAAGAATACTTGGACAAGAAGAGGCCACGTCGCCCCATAAGAAGAACCCAGAGGGGTTTTCCCGCCTAAAACCCCTCCAACCCCAAAGATGCCCTTGTGGGATCCCCTTAGCCTATAAAAGGAGGACCGAGGCACCGGGGGGAAGGGACGGAATTCCAGAGAGTCAGAGTCTAGGCTAGGTAGGGCACCAGAGGAGAATAGCATAGGCGAGAGGTGATCTCCTCCAGGACAGGATTTACTCGTCTTCAACCTGTATCCAACACCTCCCGGGTCATCACCCGCAACCGCCTCTGTAAGCCAGACCATGATGAACCACTCAATCCAGACATGCAGGAGTAGGGCTTTTAGCCTCCGGGTGGCCTGAACCTGGGTAAACTCCTTGTGTCTTTGTGTTGCTTGCTAGTATGTAGATCGGAGGTCTCGACAAGGTTCCGGAAGTTGGCTTCTCCCAGCCTCCTTCGCGCCCCGTGCCGAACCTAAAAAGGGGGTATCCTTTACTCCCGATGTCCGTGATCCAAGAAATGACAGGAAGCCACAGATATTTTTCTTGTATTTCTCTGAGCCTTAGAAGTCCCTCAAATAAATCCCTAAATTTCCTATTAAAGGTTTTGACAAATATCCAAAAGTGTAGGGGTTTTTTAGAAAAGTGCTTCTCCCTTTTCTCTTTCCCTTCTTCTTCCTCTCGCCAGAAGGTCGACGCCGACGTCGTTGTTGCCATCTCCTCCTTGCCTCCCTGCTTGAGGGGATAAGACCTCCAGTGTCGTCCGCATCTCTCTCATTCCCCTCGCTCACTCGCCTCCCTCTTTCCCTCGTTCCTCCTGCTGAGAGAACCGAACGGAAACCCTAACCCTAGCATGCTGGCCGCCGCGTCGTACTGCCAACTCTGGCCGCTCCAGGATGAACCGACGACACCTCAAGCTCTGCCTCGCTTCCCTCTTCCTCCCCGTCGACGGAATCGAGCTGGAACGGGCTGAACCCCACGAATCGTTGCCATCTTCCCGAGTTTCGGTCGCCGATTGCCGAGCTCCCACCGGTCGCCCTCGACCTCCTCCGCCCTCGCCAGCCACTTGAACATGTTTCTAGTGAGCTTTCAGTGCTCTCGCACCCCTTTGACCTCTCCCCCTCGCTCTGGTTCGAGCTGCCGTCATGCTCCTTTGAGCGCCGCCGCGCGAGCTCGTCGCCGGACCGCTCCGGCGACCAATAAGGAGCGGCGCCGCCCTCTTTATGCTCCCCACGCTCGGGCGCGTTCAACATGCCCACACGCGCGACCACGCGAGTGCTCCTCCGTCGATCCCGTGCTCGACATGATGCTGGTTCCAGTGCTGACGTCACCATGACGTTAGCCTCGATTTAATCTTTTACCAGAAAATGTATTAAATTTGTAAATTCAATATCTTTTAATAGGTAAGTCAGAAAATTGTGTATAATATATCAAATTGTTCAGAAAAATAAGATCTTCCTATTTACATCAAATTCATGCATGATTTACCAACATAAATTAATGTTTACCTAGAATTACTAAAATGCCACTTTCTTTAATTATGGGGTTATTTCCAAATATTGTTGCTAATTATATTTGGACCTCATGTAAATTGTTTATCATGTGATAGGGTTTAACTTGAATCCATGCAAATTGTCATGTCATCATTCTTTTATGTGCATTGCATGATGCCATGGTTGATTGTTGTTGTTCTTTTCTTTCCGGTGTTTGTTTATTTTCGGTAGAACGTGGTTCGAGATCGAGGACGAATCAAAGTGAAGATCGACAACACCGATGGACGACACTTGATCATGGATCGACAAGTCTATCACCCTATTTTCCCAAAGCTTTATATTTTTGTTTATTGCTCAATAAGGCAAGCACAACCCCTTCTTCTATCTGATCCCATATTTTGAAGTATTGTTTTCTAATAAGCATCATATCGGTTACAATGCTTTTGTTCAATAGGTAGAGTCAGCCGATATTTGCATGTTCCTTTGTCATCTATTACCTGATATCCATGCTAGAATGATTAGGTGTCGTGTCTTGGATCACGGACACCGGGAGTAAAGAATACCCCCTTTTTAGGTTCGGCACGGGGCGCAAAGGAAGCTGGGAGACGCTTACTTCCGCGAGAACCTCGTCGAGACCTCCGATCTACGTACTAGCAAGAAACACAGAGACACAGGGAGTTTACCCAGGTTCAGGCCGCCCGGAGCCTAAAAGCCCTACTCCTGCATGTCTGGATTGAGTGGTTCATCATGGTGTGGCTTACAGAGGTGGTTGCGGGTGAGAACCCGGGAGATGTTGGATAGAGGTTGAAGATGAGAAGATCCTGTCCCGAAGGAGATCACCTCTCGCTTGTGATATTCTCGTCTGGTGCGCTACCTAGCCTAGCCTCCCACTCTCTAGAATTTCGTCCCCTCCCTCAGGTGCCTCAGACCTCCTTGTATTGGCTATGGGGATCCCACAAGGGCAACTTTGGGGACGGAGGGGTTTTAGGCGGGAAAAGCCCTCCGAGTTCTTCTTATGGGGCAACGTGGGCTCTTCTCGTCCAAGTATTCTTCTGAGGGGGGTTAGGTGCGGTCGTCCACCTTTTGTTGGGCGGGCGGACAAAGGCTGACACCTTTTCCGGCCGTGTCCCCCCACGGTGCCTCCATCTTCTTGGCGCCCAAGTCTTCTCGGAGCTTCCAGCAGGAGCTGGCAAGCTTATCTCCTTCGCTTGTACGGAGGCTGGATCCCGGGGATGAGCCTAGCCTCCTGCCGAGCGTCCGGGTCCCCGGGACCTCCGCGTCATCTGCCGGGTTGAGGGTGACCCCGAAAGGCCACCCGGTCCTTAGTCGTGGTTGTCGATGCCGTCCTTGTCTGGTTGCCGTGGGGACAGATGGGGGGCCATCTGGCGGTGTTGAACCCTTGCCTTGTTCGCCTTCTTGGTGGGCCCACTGGTGGTGGACCCACTTTGACCACATCAGGGGAACCCCGTGTTCCACTGTTGCGACATTAGGGTTGCTTGTGTGTCGCAAGAGCCCTATACACGTCTTCATGCTTAGCCATGCTTAGTTATGGTCTGATCCGTCTTATTGATGAATCAGAGCTGCGATCAAATCTAGTATGTCAGGTTGACGAGGAAAGTTGATGTGAATATGTTAATTTGACTAAACGGCTTGGACAATGAGGCCACGTGGGATGTGGTGGGTTGTCTTGTTCTTGCCACCCTAGGACCTCTTGTTCTCATCTCATGTACCAAGACTGAGAGTACGACACATGGGGCCTAGGTGAAGCCCCTCGGCTGTTGCTTGTTTAGGTGTGCCCGTGGGACACGTAGTTTGCCGTGTTCCATTTGCAGAAAGTTGAAAAACGTTTTGAAGAAAAGATAGGTCATGTCTAGGGACAAGTGAAGGACGAACTGATCTTGGTCCCCACGCACAGAAATAGGGTCCGCCCGGAGGTGGCCATCTCCAGGTAAAGGCGACTGTATCCCAATTTGGATTGACTCATGGGCACATCTAGGCAAGCTAAGAGTCGTGGTCGACCCCCATCTGTCGGCATTCCCCGAAAGAGTGCTAATCATGTGGCACCAGGAGTCGGTCGGCATGTGTGGACCAAATTTTACACCCCTGTAGGGATAAATCTATTCGAATAGCCGTGTCCACGGTTAAGGACGACTTGTGACTTATCATTTTATCATAGATGACAACTAGAACATATCCGTAAAACTTGATAACAACGTGTGCGGGTTGTTTCCTCGAGGGTGAGTCGAGGGGATGATCCTTGTGGAGTAGGTTCAGTTGTTGTGGATTCTGGTGGTTTCAAATGATCTCTAGATAAAAGTTGGTCTCTTATCCCTTTTACAAAACTTCTGAGTAGACGTACTTCTACTTCGTCTCCCTCTATTGAAAAGTTGGCTTTATGCAAAATCAGCCCACCGACAACTTTCTAACTTATGCATTACTTAACGGGTTAAAGTCTTGTTGAGCTCTGTACTCAGGTCTGTGCTACTTATTTTGTGACAGAGCTGAGGATATCACCGATGGAGGTTTCTATGTGGACATCGATGAGTAGTTTGAGGTTCCCAGGTAGCATCCTAGAATCTGTAGTGTGGGACATCGCCGTTACTTACATCTGGCCTCTTAGGCCTTTTGTTAAACTTGTTGAATAGCAAAATAATTTGCTTTCCGCTCAATGATGTAATGTTGGGTCATGTGACCTATGCGTGTATCTTGCTATCTTGCTCTACTAAGAGTTGTATATTCGCTTCTTGTCGTAGAGTCACTGCCCTGTACCGGTTGTTCCAACCTCTCCCGTGCATGATGCATGTATGGATATAAAGTGCACGGTTGAGAGGGAAGGTTATTGGGCTCTTTGTTATACAGTTTTGGCTATGCCCGTGTTATGGCTTAGCCGAGGGGTTGTGGTGCCGATGATCCATTCCGAGCATGACTGTCGATGTTTACTCGGCCTGGGAGTGGTAACCCCAGTAACCCTCGGTTATGTAGCATGACCAGTGACACATAGCATTACTCTATAACTCTGAGTCCGAGTCCGACAGCTTAACGAAATCTTAGGATTCTTTGTTATGCATTCATGGTTATGATTAGCGTGGTAGTGTTCCGAGGGGTTTTGTGTGACCGGCGTTCCCGGCACGCCTGCAATGAAATGCTGCCTGGGATTGGTACCCCAGTAACTCTCGGCTATCATGTCTAAGAGCACATAACACTTATGTATAACTCTGGATCCGGGGTCGCTACATAAGTCACACTTTGAGTGAAGGATAAGAGAAGAGTCCAGTTTGTCGTGGATCGACAATGAGCCAAGAAACTAGACTAATTTTGAAGAAGGTATCTGACACATATGAGGCCAAAGTACCATAGTCAGAGATTATATCCGGAGTCACTCTAGAGATAGATGTATTATCAAGAGGGTTGACATCTTAGATCCAACTACTCAGATGGTAGCCATATCATGTATTCTTCGAGAAATTGTTGGAAACCTGGTAATCGTATCTCTTCATCGGAGGACGACACTGGGGATTCGCAATATGTTGGATATACCATGTGCTCTTCGTGAGACCATTAGGTACATATACTGGAGTTTAATCAAAAGAGTGAGTTACGAAGCTCAACTTAATAGAGTTGACTAAATAAAGCTCGACCGATTAGAGGTGACGGAAGGAAGTTCGCCTAACCGGACTTCAGAACCGGGGAAGAATTAGGAAACTCCAAGGGGGATAGTGAATTATATATGTTGCTAGTACTTGATGGAGAAGACATGAAGTTCGAAAGGAATACGTTGACGAAGACAAGGCTGAATTGATTATAAAGACTCTAGAAGTCTTTCTAGTCTTGTAATTATAGGGAAATGTACCACCAAACATATTGGAAGATCTTATAATGATGTAGAAGAAGATCTTCGAAAGAGGTCTATAAAGCCAGGGTAATGCGAGGAGTCTGAATTGAATGATTCAAGAAACATAAAGGAGTACTAAGATCGTTAGAATTTAACAAATATTAGATGAATGTCGACATATGGATAGTATGGATCAAGGGAAGATGCAGAGAAGTATGTGGGACAAGGGATCAACAATATCTATGCCCATGTCAGAAAGGAATTTGGGTGAATCAATATCTGTTGAAGTTCTTTCTACTTATCCATACGTGAGAGGAGTAGAAACTTCGGGATGAAGTTTTTGTTAAGGGGGAAAGACTGTAATGTCCCAGCATTTAGGAACCAACGAAGGGTAGAAGTAGGATTTTGTGCATCAGCATGCATGCATCTGAAAATCCGAATAAATTTTTCACAAAATAAAACCCTAGAGTGATCGGAGTTCATTCACCTTCATGAATTAGGGTTTAGATTATTTTAGGTGAATGCTGTAAACTTCGACATGACCATTAGGCATTTTACTTGTTGTGCGGATTCTGATACAATTTGAATATACAAATAATATCGAATTGGAAAGTACTTAAAAATAAACAATAAAATTAGGCATACATATAAAATTGAATAAGCAACTCCCAAATAAATACCAAATTAAATTCTTGTTAACACCTATCACAATTCAAAGAATTCTGAAATAACTAAACAAATAATTATATTGGTTGAATCCAATAAAACATTGTCTTTACATTGCTTCAACAATAAAAGTAAATACAAATGCTTAAGTAATCCTATATTCCTAAACTAAACTTGATCTTCTCATCTAATCTTAGCTTCTTATCTTCAAATCTTCTCAAATTCATTCTTGCAAGACAAAACAAACAAGAAAGAAACTTGGGTGAAATTTAAAGGCTTTGGGGTTATATAGAACTAGTTTGGTAACAAGCCTTGCAACCTTGTTAATAAATTTCCTTTGTATGCATAAAAGCAATTGAATTTAAAATAAAAATAAACACGGACAAAAGGAGAGTTTCTTATGAATAAAATGTTTGCCTTCAACACAAGGGTGAGGCAACTTAATTTTGGAACGTAACTAATGGATAGTAGGAACTTGACCTAATATCCAAATATTGAATAGAGGGATCAATACTAATTCAAAGGCAACAAGGGATTATGGATCAGACTTGGATCACCTGGATCATTTCGAGTCAAGTAGGCAACAGGGATAAGGGGTAGCATCTGATCCATCCAAGAAAAGGGACAAGAGGTAGCATTGATCCATTTATTAAGAAGGCAAATTATCAATCTCTGAATCTAGTCAAGTGTCTAATTTAGAAGGTCATATAAAAATATTCCTCCAATGGAATTAATTCCCAAGGAAGAAAATCAGCCAAATGACAAAACCCACAAATAGGAATTTTGCAAAGCCACTCGATCATCACCAACCATGTAATTCAAAGACCTCATAAGAGAAAAGTCATCAAGCATATACTCATACATGCCTAAGCTCAACAAATAGATAAATGAGGAGTGTAACTGAACTTCTTCAGTTAACCACACTGACAGAGACCAACCCTAATTAAGCATGACAAGCACCAGCTTGTTCATCATTTGGTTGAACAAAGCACAACACCAGGGACATAGCTAGCATAGCACATCACAACCACACCCAGTAGTTGGTTAACATCCCAACTTTGTACTAAAATGTTAATTAGTTATCATGTTCATGGCATGTATGCTTTTGAACAGAAGAACTTGGTTGCATCTAAAATAAAAGGTGAACACATTCAAATGACTAAAACTTCTCTCTATTTTCGAATGTGAAAGAGGTGTTTCAAAAATTCAAAGTAAAAATATGTGGAGTTTCTCTATAATATTAGGAGTCTCCATGAATTTTTCCATAATTTTTGGACTTGTCTAAAAGCCCTAAAACAATACAGGAAGTTTTTATTCTAAATGTTTCCTAATTACCCCTAAGTCTAGGGGGTTTTCTGAAACATTCTCTTTCTTTTCTTTTTCTTTCTTCTTCCTCTCGCCAGAATGACAAGACCGATGTCATCGTTGCCACCTCCTCTCTGCCTCACTTCTTGAGAGGATAAGACCCCAGGGAGACGTCCCCATCTCGCTCTCTCTTCCTCACTCTCTCCCTCGCCTCTCTCTTGCTCTCTCCAATGAAATCGACCGAAAACCCTAACCCTAACCTCGCTCGGCCGCCGCCGTCCTCCTCTAATCGCCGTCGTCTTCGGCCTCCCTAGCTCCAGCTGACGCCGCCACGAGCTCCGCCTCGCACTCCTCTTCATTCTCGCACAACCGCAGATGTCGGGGAAGCCCCAGTCGCCGGAATCGTGCCGACGTCTTCCGCTCCGGCCGATGTGTGTCGAGCATGAGTTCGTCGCCGCCGTCGCTCCCCAGCTCCCGCCGACCCCTACATAGCGTTCCTGGTGAGCTTTCGGTTCTCCCGCGCCTCTTGTCTCCCTCCCTTCTTCTCTAGTTCGCCGGGTTGACATGCGCCGCCATGGAGCTCCACTCCAGTGAGCATCGCCGCTGTGCCCGGTGACCATTTGGTTCGCCGTGCCGCCCGTCTGGTTCCTCACGGTGCTGTGCGTCCAACGCGCCCAACCGCGCGAGCCCGCGTGCTCCCTCTTGTCGAATTCTTGGTCGACATGGCCACTACCGGCCAGGCTGACGTCGGCGTGACGTAAGCTCTTTTTTTATTAAATTCTGTAAATGTTAAATCCCTGACAGGTGGGACCCGTCGTCAGAATTTTCATCTTTTCCAGAAATTCCAGAAAATGATTAAAAATTGTAAAATCAATATTTTTTATTCTATTTATCATAAAAATATGTGTAATATACCAAATTGCTCAGAAAAATGTGAACTACTTGTTTATGTCAAATTCACACATGATTTAACAACTAAAATTCAAAGTTTTTTACAATTACCAAAATGCCACTTTGATTCAAATAATTCCAAAACATCACCTAAACTTTTGAAATTCAAACAAATTCATTTAAGAAAAATGAAATGTGTTTTCAACTGCAAACTATATAAAGAATCCAAATATAACTTTTAATCTGATTTATTGAAAAGATTTCTTTTGTTAAGAATTCAAAGTTCCTGAAGTGGAAAATAAATTGAACTATTTTCAAAAGACAATCTATTGTATACTTAAAACAATAGAAAATAAAGCCACCACGTTCGTCCACGTATGCTCAAATTATATGATCCGTCTGATCATGATGGTTAATAAATTTAATGGTCAAGATTTAAGGATTTTACGTAACACGTACGCGCACCTATTGCTTTGGACATATCAAATATGTCACGTATAGTCACATACACGCAGGCCTATTTGTGGGACGAAAAAGTATGATTTGGTTTCACGTGGAGATCTGGAGTGGCTTCTAACGTGGGATATGCTAAAAGAAAGAGAAAGTACGAGTCCAACTAAAAGTACTAGACGTAGAAGAAATCTCAAGTGGGCTCCCAGAGAAAGAATTCGTACTAAATATACCATGGAAGAGTCCCGGAAAACAAAGCCAGCCACAAATTTGTTCTGATCCACGACTCCATTGTTGCAGCGCAAGAAGATCAAGAGCCGGAAACTGTGACGAACAATAACGGCGGCCGTAATCAGAAGGCGAAGGATCGTCCAGTGAGATCCCAGACGGCCAATAGTAGTATGCCTGACACGAAGCATGCAGCCTGCATGTTCATCGCCAAAGGGATGTATGCAAGCCTACAAGACGAAGGAGAGGGCTGAGACTTAGCTGCAAACAGGCTCCTCGAGACGGTGTCATCTTTCGGCCCGCCAGCCGGCTTGAAAGGGGACGTACTCCAACGATGACAATTTTTTTTACAGGACCATCCACCTGATTTGATAGGCATGGAGCAGATTCATCGACCTGCCCGATTGCTACAGAGCAGGACTAGACCATCAACGGTGTCAGAACGAATGATAGATCGAAGGTAGATTCTCCATCCCCATAAAAGCCGAGGTAACAGCCCAGAAAAGGGTATAGTATAAATTTTGACAATTAATGTACTTCAAATATATGCATTGTATAACTAAATTATTGTGCAACGAAAAAACGTTTAAACATTATTATCAAAGTTATTGTAGCAGCGAACTGAAGTGAATAATGTTAGGCGCATTAAGAAATAACTTGCATAGAAATGGTACAATTAAAACTAGGATCCAAACATATATATATATATATATTGTGCAACGAAAAAACTTGTAAATATAGTTATCAAAGTTATTGTAGCAGTGAACTGAAGTGAATAATGTTAGGTGCATTAAGAAATAACTTGCATAGAATTGGTACACACAAATGATTGCACGGTGCATTTTGTTTACCATATTTTAATGTGATTATGACCCTTACAATGTAGTCCTCAGATCACTTGCAGAGTGATCCAAAGACACGAGGATTTTTCCAAGCCCAGGTAAAACATAATTAGATGTTATATTACCTGATATATCATTGCATAGAATTACAGACCCTAGGCGTTGTGCGGACAACAAGACTAGACTGCCCAGTCTAGAGGGATGCTAGGGCTACGTATATATGACAAACACGATATGTGGTACAATTGAATGATAAATTAGAGAAGTACTTACTAAATCGTATCAGTTGAATAATAACTTGGTGCAAATCAATGTAAGTTATGTTTGCATGTACTTAATCTAGCCGCGCAAATGCGCGGGTCACTCAGCTAGTTTTTTTTTTCTAAAAGAGAGACAATTTAGATTATAAGTTCAAAATATCCACTTTGTAAATGATAGTTAATAGCCGCGCAAATGGAACTCTATTACCACTTTGTAAATGTATGTCCTGTTACTCATCCTAGGTAAAACACACAAAGAAGGGTTCTTTTGAAAAACATCCACTCTGATGTTAATAATAGTTGAAGGTGGTTAGATAAAATAAAATTTTGGAATAAATACAACTCTTAAATAAACACCTGGATGTTTTTTTTTTAATATAAAGGACTGTGAGGCAAAAGCCCCACAACATTTTATTGAAAGCAAGAAAGAAATACAGAATATTTACATGCTGAGGGAAAGAGCAAGAAAAAACCGTACCTATACAAGCTAATGTATCAAACAACAAATTACATGAGGCTGCCTATCCAGGCCTTTAGAGCAGAGTGGTGCTTGGTTTTAATCCTATGCTCAAGCATGGATATATCATGAATAAACTCCCTCATCCAAGCAGCAAAAGAGGGCCTTTTGGCTTCAAAGATTTTTCCATTTCTCAGTTTCCATATGTTCCAGGCTGCTAACATCATTACCTCAGTGAAAAAAGGCTGCTTGAAATCCGATCTTGCCCTGGAGACAGCAGTTTGCAAGTCGTCACTGAGAGTCCAATCTATCTGCAAATAAGTCCAGATTCTATGACTAAAGTTGCATTGGAAAAACAAGTGCAGACTATCCTCATGATGTCCACCAGGGCAGAGTACACATGTAAAATCTGAGGTCACTTGCCAATGTCTTCTTTGCAAAAGATCCTTGGTATTTAATCTATCATTGAGGAGCAGCCAAGCAAAGAACTTGATTTTCATTATGCAATAAGACTTCCAAATCCACTTTGACACTGGCAGGGGGTCGAGATGAGCATGAAGATGCTTATAATACCTTGCTGCAGAGAAATTAGGCCCCCAAAGATAAGACCATTTGTCAGCATCAATAGCCAAGGGGTTCATTGCCATCTTAGTAGTTAAGTCCTGGAACTCTTCATATGCTTGACTTGACAAAGGAAGATAGAACATAGAGAGCAGATCCTGCTGACCATACACCTCAGCTGCAGAGGAATTCTTGTCAAGTACATAGGAATATAACCTGGGATATCTAAGCGAGAGGGGCTCAGCAGACCCAGCAAAAACCCAAGAATCCTCCCAAAATAAGGAGTTTCCTTTTCCAGGTTGAATAGTAGCAATCAGCCGAAACTTCTCCACCAGTTTCATGATATCACGCCACCAAAAGGAGCCACATAGATTCTGCGCATGGGGAACACTCTCCTCATAATGTGCACCCCACACCAAGCTTACCCAGGGAACATCAGATTTGTTATAGAACTTATGTAGGTGTTTTAATAGTAGAGCCTCATTCTGCTTTGGGAAATTGATTATTCCAACTCCACCTGACTCCTTGGGCTTACACAACATATCCCAGGCTGCAAGAGACTGCTTTGGAGTATCAGAGTTCCCTCTCCAAAGGCATTGCCTCAACACCCTATCCATTTGCTTCACAATCACTGCGGGCAACTGTAAAGAGCACAGAAAATAGATAGGCATAGAAGCCAGGGCTGAATTCACCAACTGTAATCTAGCACCTTGTGAGAGGAAAGAGGAGGTGGAACATAGCCTCCTCTCCAGCCTGGTGACAATTGGCATTAGGTCAAGAATTTTAGGCCTAGTGGTTCCAAGTGGCAGACCAAGGTAGGTAAAAGGCAATGAATCCACCTGACAGCCAAAAGCAGAAGCTAACTGATTAATTGTATCCACAGGCACATTGATAGGCACCATACTCGACTTGTGATAGTTCACCTTTAAGCCAGTAGAAATAGAGAACTTCATCAGCATCTCTTTCATTACAAGCACTTGTTTGAGATCAGCCGGCATGATCAGTAAAGTATCATCTGCATATTGTATTATAGGGTAATCTTCATCATTAGTTATAATTGACAGTGCGATATCCCCTTGGTGCAGCAAATAATTGACCACAACCTGAAGCAATTCAGATCCAAGCACATATAGCAAGGGTGACAATGCGTCTCCTTGTCTGACCCCTCTTCTGCATTGGAATTGCTTACCTGGTACACCATTTAACAAAATCTGAGAGGTACCAGTAGACAAGATTTTCCTGACCCATCTTAGCCACTTTCCATTGAAACCCATACACTTCATAACACTCAGGATAGCTTCATGTTCAATGGTATCAAAAGCTTTTGCAAAATCTAACTTCAAGATAATAATTGGCTTCTTGGAAGCATGACAGAGATGCAAGTACTCAAAAGACCAGGACACACAATCCTGAATGGATCTGTCCTTGAGGAAGCCATACTGGTTCTTGTGAATACATCTGAGAATGTGTTTCTGAAGCCTATTAGCTGCCAATTTGGTTAAAAACTTGAAGCACACATTTGTCAATGAAATGGGCCTGAAGTCATTGACATCCTCAGGGCTATTGACTTTGGGAACCAAAGTGATATATGACCCATTGATACTCTGCAAATTTATCTTTTCCTCCTGGAAATCCCTTGCTAACTTATAAAAATCATCCTTGATTATAGGCCAACACTTCTTAAGAAACAGTCCATTGAAACCATCTGGCCCAGGTGCCTTATGGGCTGGCATCTCTTTCACCACTAAGTTCATTTCATCAGTTGTGAAGGGTTCAGTTAGGATATCAAGGCCCTCTACTTTCCTGATTAACCTTGGTAGGTCAAATTGCATGTCAATCCCATCAGACCGTCCCATTCTATCCTTGTAACAAGACCAGAGCATACCAGCCATTTCATTGTGATCAGATACTGTCCTGCCTCCTTCATCTTTTAGCATGGCAATGGCATTCCTTCTATATCTGTTAGTTGCCATGGCATGGAAGAACCTAGTATTATCCTCAGATAATTTGATCCGTCTCACAGTACATCTGTTTCTCCAATACCGGCACTCAATAAGTAACAATTCCTCCAGGTGTAACTTCACAATTTTCCTGAAGTTAAATTCTGTGATATATAGGGGCCTCATCTCTTTGAGCTCATCCAAGATAAGAATGACCTTGTTGCAATTCTGAATCAAGATCTTTAACTTAGACAGGGATAAATGCCACTTCTTTAACACATATCGCAAAGACTTGAACTTGTCTGCCATGATAGATGCACTAGTCTGCTTTTTGGATACCTTATTCCATGAATCCTTCACCACTTCCATGAAGCCTGGCTGGTTAACCCAGAAACTTTCAAATCTGAAGATATTGGCTTTAGGAATAGAGGTGCTAATGTTCACAACACAAGGGACATGATCTGAAGAAGACTTTGCAAGGGGCAACACAATAGTATTTGGATAGACAGAGGTCCAGTTGGGGGAAGTAAAAAACCAGTCAAGCTGTTCAAGTAAAGGTTGTTCCTGCATATTAGACCAAGTGAAAGATCTACCTTTTAGAGGTAGTTCAATGAGACCCAAATGCCCAATAATGTCATTGAAGAGAAACATTTCATTAGCATCCCCTCCTGGCTTGTTTCTATTTTCCTCTGAGCGTATAAAGTTAAAATCACCCATCAAGAGCCAGTTACTCATTATAGGTATTTGGAGGTTATAAAGCCAAGACACAAAATTCTCTCTTTTAGCACCATGACAAGGGCCATAGACAAACACCAGAGTCCATGTCTCCCCATTATGAGCAGATGTGAACTCAATAATTATGCCAAAGGGGGTTATTTGCACCAATCTACCATAAAAAACAGAGGAGTTCCACATGACCAATATGCCTCCAGATGCACCAACAGATGGGCTATAAGCAAAATTATCGAAGCGCTTAGGGCCAAATTTTCTGATAAAACGATGGTCAATATATTCACATTTAGTTTCTTGCAGGCAGATGATAGAGCATTGACTTTCCTCAATTTTTGAACGCACAGCAAGTTGTCTATCTTCCCCATTTAAGCCACGCACATTCCAGCATAAAACACACCAGTTTCTAGAGTGTACATTCATTAATAAAAGTCTAGAATATAAAGTGCATGACTGCCACTAGCATAGCTAAGTGGCCAAAATACAGACCCAGCAGTAGACAACTGACAAGATAAACCCCAGAGATAGGTACCATAACAAGAACAACCAAACAAAAGAACACAGGTAGCTGCTCTTCACACACACTGATAAGAGTTAGTTGCCTCCATCAGAACCCTTTGCATTTGCAGATGTGGAGGAGGAGGCCTTAAGCTTGTCCTCAGTGAGCTTGCTAGCTTCAATTCCCAAAGCCTCTCCGACCTGCTGCATGACAGCAATAGGAGTCTCTGGGATCAGGGCTTGCCTTTCTGCACGGTATGGACTTTTCTTCTTTCTTGTCTGCTTCTTACTCCTTTTCCTTGGAGTAGCCTGGACAGAAGAAGTGGGCCGGAAGCCATCCCTTTTTATGCTACTACGTGTGCAACGCCTAACAGTGTTGTCAACCACGGGAGTTGCAATTTTCCTGGCTCTGCTCCTACTTCTGGTCAATGGTGGTGCAGAGAAAACAGGGGCCGGCAGAACCTGATTATCAGCAACATCAAAACAAAGGGCACGAGCAACTGGCCTCTTCTTGGCAGAGATAAGAAGCCTCTGTTCCTTGGGTTCCCCTGCACCATGCTTGTCAAAACAGCAACTAAACCGTCCTTCAAAAGCTATATCCCAAGATCTCTTAATCAGGAACACAGATGTAAAAGCAGGAAAAGTGATGGATCTTGGAATAACTTCAGACATCAGAGTGGAGATCATAGGAAGAAAATTCCTTTCCCAAAGCAGAGAAGGAGGCAATGCTGGCCCAAAGACTGTGTGTGCCATACCAATATGAATAACCTGCTGTGGCTGCTGCTGTGCCTGGACCAGATTAAGCTGCTGTTCTACTTCCATACCTGCATTGGCTCCAGAACTATTTGAGTCAATATAGGGGTCCAAAACAATAGATCCATGGACCACTTCCACAATCTGTTGCTCCACATGCTGCTGGGGTTCATTCTGTTGTTGCAGGTCCTCCCCCTGCTGCTGCTGCATTTCCTCATGCTGAAGTGCATCCCAACCAATCTCAGGGAATTGTGGGAAGACAAACATATTTGGATTATTCACCATGTTGCCAGGGAGAGGATGTGGATTGCCATCAGGAGGCATGGGGTCCTCATCAGCGGGTAGGACATCAGCAAACTCAGCACTTAGGATGTAGCATGGAGCCGTCCATGTTTCCTTTAAGATCCAAGATCAGAGTAATGCCCAAAGACAACATCACGGGGAACTTGAGCAGGGGAATTAAAAGCAGCATAAACTAAAGTTCTATCTTGCACTGCATCATCCTGGTGCCAACTAATGAACTTGCCAAAAGCAGCAATAGCATTGGTAATATCATACTCATTCCTGTAATCTAGCGGCACCCCTAGCAACATCAACCAGCCCCTGCGAAAACCCTGAATAGACCTATGAATCTGCTCCCGATTATCATGATTGACAAATCTGACAAAGATGTTGTTCTGCAACTGATAGGGGCCATGATGCACTAGAGCAGAGAGAGCGGCAGGGCTCCGTAGCTCGTACATCCCAATCCCAAAGGGCACGAACTTACAGATTCAACTGGGCGCTGCAGGTGCTGGATGATGAAGAGTCTGACCTGCTCCCTCCAATGAGCCTCATGGTGGGTCGGCTGCGTCGGCAGCAGGGAAGCAACACAAAAGGCGCCGTGCCGACGCGGCGGTCTGACAGAGGAGTTGTAGAAGGTCCGGGAGAGGCGCGTAGGACCACCGTCGATGATTTCGTGCCCAAGCGGGACAAACCGACCAGGGTCTAGCTCAAAAGCGGCCATGCAGGCCTCTCCGGTCAACCCGATCGATTGTGACGGCGGGGGAGAAGGGTTTGGTGGCGGCGAGCTCGAAGTCGTCGAGATTGGGGTTTTAGGAGACGAAGCGGCAGGGAGGGGAACCTCTGTGGCGTTAATGAACCGACCGGTATCTGAGCTTCCCCTTTTAGGGACCCAAACCTGATTTTTCTTGTTATTAAAACAGGTTTTCCGATAGTGTCCCAACTTGAAGCAACTCCGACAACGAACTCGATTAGGACAAGCAGACGTGTCATGACGCATAGAGAGACATCGGCCACATTTCCAAAATCTGTATGCAATATCATCCACCACATCTTCTAGCCCAGTAAGCCCCTCTATCGGCCCATGCTGCAATTCTGACTCAGCAGGCTGGCCCAATGCTTCTTTGTTTGAAACCGCAGTTTCCGCGCGCAAAGATAGGGGTGTTTGTTCTACTGAAGGATCATTCCTCTGTAGGTTTTCTGTAGAATCACTAGGAATAGCCTTGCCCTGGATGAAATTAAAAGGTTTGAAGGAACCAAAGGTGATAACAGGAGAGGTGACAGTTTGTAATAAGTCCACAGGTTTATTAGCAGTTAGACACTTGGGGTCCTGATAGCCTTTGCAAGCTTTATACTCAAGAGAGTCAGCAAAACTTAATCGCTTTCCAGTGTTCCTTCTTCCCTTAATGATGGACTTAGGCGTTGCCAATTTCAGCGCTTGAATGCCAAGTTGTGCTCTTTTTCTTGGATGGACTGACAATGGTCCATTCTGCCTCTTCTTCACGCTGCCATCTGATGAATTCATTCTTCCAATTGGGCCTCCACGTCCCCAAAGGTGGAAGAAACATTTGAACTGCTTACACTGAAAACTCTTCAGGTTGAAAACCTTAAAGCCAACCTGTTTACCAGAGATAATAAAAGAGAAAACCCTATCTCGGAGCAGAGAATTTTTTAAAGAATGACAAGATCCACCAATGGCTGACTCTAGAGCAATACCAACTGAGTCAGGATCCAGCTTAAAACATGCACGGGCAAAAGAGACCACCATAATGAAGTGTCCAGTATCATGAGACGGATGGACTGTAGTGTAAAGCTTCTTTCTAATCTCCTTGGCAAAACCAGTGCCATAAGAGAAATCAAGACCCATAGAGATAGACTGATGAACAGATATAGGCCGATCATCAGTTGGTTCAGATCGCTGCTCAACCATTGCCAGATCTGATCCAGCGACGGAGGGAACTTGGAGTAGCGCAGAGGCAAGTTCCTTGCCCCGATCACGGGGGGAGACTAGGCAATCACCAACTAGGGCACAGTGTGATGGAAAGATTACCTCAGATCCAGGAGAAATACGATCATAGGGATGAAGATGCCTGCCAATGATCGCCTCCCCTTTAGCATTCCTTAAGACTAGCCAGTCCCGATGAGTCCAAAGATGGAGAGATCCATCGTACACCTTCATGCGGCCTCGGTCCAGATCCTTGCCAGTGGAGTACGTCACCTTCCATTGCCATGAGGGCTCGATCCCTCCAATCCAGAGGGGTTTTGTGGGTTGCGGGGTAGACATTGGATGAAGGGGAGGAGGTTGAACGGAGTGGAAATGGTGTTGGATGGCCGGAGATAGGAGATCGCCGGCGGCTAGGTCAGGAGGGGTGGGAGGGCGGCGGCATGGCTTTGGAAATTACTTTGGCCAAAACAAGTATAGGTAACACCTGGAAGTTGCTAAATAACCAGGATAAACATAGCGAACCCTTAAGTCTGAATGTTATAACAATTCAAAGTAATTTACCAACCTAGTAAATTATGAACCTAACTAATCCTTAAACCCTAATCACTTCAGTTAACCAAGTATTCGGTAACGCGAAGCTATACTTGTGAGTTTAGGTATTTTTGGGTTATTTACGATGCATCTCATATTTATGCATAATAGCATCTTGCAAATGTTTCCAGTAGTCTTTACCCGGACTACTTTGTTATTTTCAGATCTCTGTGTTCTGACGCAAACCCTAGAACCCCGAAGGACATTAACTGCCACCTCTATCACAGGCAAGTTCATCACTTGTTCATACCTTTTGAAATATTTGTTAAGAATCTATTTGCAACATACTATTATACTATCTATTCAGAAAAAGAAGCATAAATTCTATTTTCATAATAATATGACTATTTGGTTATCAACCTGAGTGGTGATATCCTATTATGGCTGGCAAATGGAACCATGGTAAGCGATGATTGGTGGAGGTTCCATTTGCAAGGGAACCTCTGCAGAGCATAAATTCTATTATATTATCTAGGACTTAAGAACCAATGCTGTCAGAATTCTTGCGCCGTAAATGACGCGTTAACTATAAGGCTTGGAATGGGACGGGAAATGTCATATGTGACCTTCTTCTGTTCGCATGTAAACGGGCAGCCAGTGCCGTACGCTGTAGATCTTGCGAGACTACATGCAACATGTGTGGGATCCCTTAATTCCCACGATTCCTGGTGTATATGATGGTCTGCAAGGGGAGCCTAGGTAGTTCTTCCTTGCGAGGTTGAATATAAGGGGTGATCCTGCTATCCATGAATTGGGTCGGCATGCGGGGTGGTAGAGAAGCACAGTGAATGGCTTGGATCCAAAACCGGGCCCCACACCAAAGGAAGTGTGGACGGGAAAGATCACCCGGTTGTGCAACAAGGTGTTGATCTCTTATGGGCAAAGTAATGCACCTCTGTAGAGTGTAAAAAATTGTGACATGTTACTCTCTATTCCGGGAAGGAGTCGCGAACGTTGCAGGAAAGGAACTCCATGAAGTTCTAGCACCTGTGAAGGATGACGGGCATAGTTTTCAGAATAAAATGTACCTCTTGAAGAAATGTTTGCAAAAACCTTGCATTAGCTTGTGACTCTTTTGAGTCTAAAGCAGTAGTTAGTGCATCAAACTTCCCACCGTACATAATAAACTTGTTGGGTAACACTGGTTACTCACCCTTTTTTCCATTTGACCCCCTACATGGAATTTTGGAGCCATCAAAGGAGTTGACGGTGGTCCACCATGACATCGAGATCTTCATCAAGGACTCAACCGCTACTTCACCAACAAAAGAACGACGACAACTATGGCAATGCAGGAGCAATGACAGCGATGTCAAAAAGATCACTCTGCCAATGAAGGAGACCTCGTCTATTGGAAGGAAGAGTACAATTTTGGATAAAGATATTCCAGATGGAGTAGATTAAGGCTGTGACAACAGCAGTAGTGGATTAGGATTTAGAGCTAGAGTTAATCTCCGGCTTAGTGCTACGATTTGGATCTTTTCTGGATTTCATTTGCACGAGATGTTCCTCTATGCATCGAGGAGGTTCTCGAAGTTTTGTATTGAATAGTATTGTAATCCTATAGTGTTACCTTGGACTTGCTATGTTTCTGTTGTACTACTCTGAGGGATGTAATATTCACATATAAGTCCTTTTGTGAGTGTTATGTTAATGACTTGCGCATTACATCATGCAGTGGTGTGTTGGGTCACCGCAGTCTTGGATTAGAGGACAATAACTCAAGTCCTAGGCGACACTAGCAGAACAAAACACCACAATTGGCCTTGTGCCGGTGCCTTATCATTATTTATTATTCCCATCACCAAAACATTATAGATTAATGTCGCAACAGTGGAACACGGGGTTCCCCTGACGCGCTCAAAGTGGGTCCACCGCCAGTGGGCCCACCAGGAAGGCGAACCAAGCAAGGATCCAAGACTGGCAGATGGGCCCCCCATCTGCCCCACGGCAACCAGGCAAGGATGGCATCGACAACCATGACTACGGGCTGGGGTACCTTCCAGGGTCACCCTCAACCTGGCAGACGACACGGAGGTCCCGGGGACCCGGACGCCCGGCAGGAGGCCAAGCTCATCCCCGGGATCCAGCCTCCGAGCGAGCGAAGAGGATTAGCTTGCCACCTCCTGCAGGAAGCTCCTAGAAGACTTGGGTGCCAAGAAGATGGAGGCGCCGCGGGGGGACACGGTCGGAAAAGGTGTCAGCCTTTGTTCGCTCGCCCTACAAAAGGTGGGCGACCGCACCTAACGTCCCTCAGAAGAATACTTGGACAAGAAGAGGCCACGTTGCCCCGTAAGAAGAACCCGGAGGGGTTTTCCAGCCTAAAACCCCTCCGCCCCCAAAGGTATCCTTGTGGGATCCCCTTACCCTATAAAAGGAGGACCAAGGCACCTAAGGGAAGGGGGAAGGAGGAATTCCAGAGGGTCGGAGGCTAGGCTAGGTAGCGCACCAGATGAGAGTAGCATAAGCGAGAGGTGATCTCCTCCGGGACAGGATCTGCTCGTCTTCAACCTCTAGCCAACACCTCTCGGGTTCTCACCCGCAACCACCTCTGTAAGCTACACCATGATAAACTACTCAATCCAGACATGCAGGAGTAGGGCTTTTAGCCTCCGGTCGGCCTGAACCTGGGTAACTCCCTATGTCCCTATGTTGCTTGCCGGTACGTAGATCGGAGGTCTCGACGAGGTTCTCCCGGAAGCAGGCGTCTCCTAGTGTCGTGGTATTATCGATTCTAGCCGCGGCAGGGGTGCCATCGAGCTAGGTAGAGAGAGGGGTTTTGGAGACGTGGGGTAATCCGGTGACATAGAGACGAGTTTACCCAGCTTCGGATCTCACGTCGGTGGCGAGATCGTACGTGCTGCTATAATTCACTATAAGGCAATATCGCCGAGTTATAGTGGATTGGAATTGAGAGCGTATGTGCCCTAAGGCGTCCCAGGGGCCGGCTTATAAAGGCGTCCACACCTTGGGCTTAAGGAGGAAACCTAACCGACTAAGAATAGAGTCCTACTCTAATCCGGCTTGGGCCCTGCCTTGTGGGCTAAGTCTTCCGTAATGCAGGCCGGCTTCTAGAGTCTTCCCTTAGCCGGACGGGCTCCTGCGCTTCAGCATACTGGGCCGCCCGGTAAGCCGGATCCGGCTTACCACCACTTTGGGCCACCCTGGTCTGCTGGCTTTTAGTCTTCTCTGTGAGGACACCTGTTCGGCATAACCCCAACAGTAGCCCCCGAAAAGCTTCAAGGACTTCAGCGGCTGGCTTCAATCTTCCGGTAAAATGCTATCCGAGAAATTCGTCATCCGTCTTCGGTCTTGGAGCATTCCCAGAAACCTGAAATCATGTCGAACAGCTTCGTCGATTTTAACTGTGCCGGCTTTGTATGCCGAAAAAACACTTGAGCGTGCAATGACACGCGTCCGCTGATTTGACAGTTACGTCAGACCCGGCAGTGTGAGTGGAGGAGCATCTTTGAATGCGGGGCTAGTTTCCGTTTTTCCCGCGCTGGAACCGAGGCGTCGGAGGGAAGGAAACGACTCCAACGGCTTGATCCCGTGACGCGTGGCAAAAAATCCGGCTCCTGACCGTTGCACAAATCTCGGCGCAGTGCTATAAATCGCGACCTCATCGTCTTTGCCGCGATCATCACTCCTTTTGCAACCCTAGCCCCTTCTCTCCTCCAGATCTCATCTCTCTCCCCCGAGCTCAAATTCCTCCGTTTCTTCCACGAGATCCATGGCTTCAAGCGCTCCAGCGGAAGACGCAACCGCAGTCGGCCCGGCTCCACCGATGGGAGGAGCCACATCCGCGGCCGCCGCCGTTGTCACCGAGCCATCCGCCACTGCTCTTGCATCCTCAACAACTCCGGTGAGCTCCTCCGCCGTATCAGGCCATGATACCGTGGCTTTGGCGAAAGCCGCAGCCGATGCCACATCCACCATGGCTTCGGCCGCCACCGCTGCTGACGCTGTCGTAGAAGACACAAATGTCGGCGAGAAGGAGGAAGAAGAGGAAGAAGCCGGCAGCAACAAGGGCACCGCCACCAACCCGACTCACAATTGGGGTTGTTCGGTGGTGGACGAGATTGAGCTGAAGGGAATGGAGGCGGACGGAGCCATCCTTCCACCCTCAGAATCAGCGCCGACTTGGCGATCCGGCTTAGGCGATCCTTGTCCCACTCCCATCAATGACGAATGGGTACTTCTCTCTTCCCATGTCATTAGGGGATTCTCCTTGCCGCCGTCGGCTTTCCTGATAGATCTCTTAGATCACTACGGCCTCCAGCTCCACAACATAACCCCGAACAGCCTGCTGTACATCTCCGGCTTTGTAGCGCTGTTCGAAGGATACTTAGGCATAAAACCTAGGTTAGACTTCTTCGAACGTTGCTTCTTAGTCAAGAGGCAGACCGTGAACAAGGAGCTGCTGGTGGCCGGCACGATCAGTTTCAACTACCGCCGGGATATCGACTGGTACCCTCAAGTGCCAATCGTTGATTCGGCTAAGGGATGGGCGTCCACATTCTTCTACTGCAAGGACGTGGCGACGCCAAACCGGCTGTAGGGGCTAGCCCCTTTCACAGATGAAGCCGGCACGCCGTTGCCCTCGTGGAAGAAGAAGCCGTCAGGTGTAATACCGACGGAACATGCTGCCCTCCAAGCGAGGATTGCGCAATTGACGTACGGCTCTCCTCCCTTGACTGGGGAGGACACCATCATCTGCTGGATGAAGAGGCGAATCCAGCCTCTCCAACATCGTGCTCGCCTTGTATGCGAGTACACGGATAATTCTGATCCCATGCGGATCAATGAGAAAGACCTGGAGCAGAGCCTCTCTGAGGCTCGCTTCAACAAACTCATCAAAGCCCGGCCTGGAGAAGGCCGGCAATATGAAGAATCATTGTCGATGTTTACGGCGACCAACCCTCCCCCAAAGGTACTTTGACTAACCAAAGCTCAATTCTTTGAGAGATTCGGGTTTGCTTTTGTCGGACTAACATGCAATATGCCAGATTTCTGGAATCACCGACATCCGCCCTGCTGGGAAGTCGTCGTCCAGCAAGGCGTCCACACGGCCCGTCTCCATTTCCTCGGCTACTGCGGAAAGCCGGAAGAGGAAGGGCCAGTCGACCACAAGCAGCGCTAAGTCGGCTGCAGACGACGACGCTCTTGCTAGGCTCAACATTCCCAGCAAGAAGTAAGTCAACTGACAAATCTCCTCCTTTCTTTGCAGTAATGCCGGATTTGCTAAATTTCGCTTTTCACCTTTGCGGAATAAAGAAGGGCGCTCCGTTGAAAATAAAGACGGTCGCCACGAGGAAGAAAGCCTCTCCTGCCATCCCTCCATCGACTCCATCAATTCCAGAGCCGAACCCTACAGAGGAGGGCACACGCACGATAGTGCCAGCTCCTGTTGGGAGAGCCGGGGTAATTCCCCCCACACAATGGACAGAGATGACGGGGAAAGTGACTGAAACATCCTCTCCAAGGGCTGAAGCTCCGGCTAATGATGCCCCAACCTTTCCCCCCATCAAAGCCGAAGCCTTCGACGAGGAGGGGCGTATCAAGCCGGAATTCATGAGCCGGTTCATGAAGGCACCTCGGCTTCCCCGGAAGAAGGGAACAACCGTCCGGGACGATGAGCCGGATCACACCAAGGCCTATGACACCTTTGATGTCATAGAGATTCTTGAAGATCAGCAGAACTACTTTGCTGATAGCTTTGAGGCCGGCATGACGCTTCTCCGCGAACACTACCACGTAAGATACCTTACCAGTAGCCCCCGAGCACTATGCCGGGTTAAGTTATTAAAACTAGCCGTCATAGTGATCCGAGTTAATGCGCATGCACACACTTAGCCCCCAGTAATGAAATGTCGTCATGTAGCCACCTTAATTTGTAAATATAGATTTAGGCTTTTAGCGATTCCTTACGCAGATCCATCGAAACATTGGTGCTGAAACCATCAATTCTTTGGGTGTGCGAAATCAGGAGATGCGCCGGCTCAAGACTGAATTGGCGAACAAAGACGCCATCATCGAAGGGTTTGAGGCAGACTGGGTTTAATACCAAGGTACAGATGCCGAATCTTTAGCTTTGAGTTCCAGGCTTTCTTTTACACTGCTGACATTTTTGTCTTGCAGACGCCATCGTCAAAGCCAAAGAGTTTGCCGAGAACGCCGGCATTGTCGACCGGCTCCGCAACGAAAATATTGAGCTGAATAAGCTTTATCAATCGATGTCTGCGAAGCTGGAGACAACTAAGAAGAATCTTGCCAAAGCCGAACAACTTCTAGAATCAGAGAGGCAGAGCCACAAGGATACCTTCAATGAAATCCAGGACCGGCTTAACAGGCGCCTTGATGAATCGCTGGCGATCGACAACCAGCTTCTGAGTAAGTTTTAAAATAACTTAAACTCATTGGTTCTTGTCTTAGCCGAATATAATTGAACTTCGCCTTTTTGCAGCTCCGGCGGGTTACGGCCATGAGCTAACGGCGGAAAATCGTCTTGACCAGATTCTGGAAGTAGGGGAGCTCATCCCAAAGATTATTTCTTCGGGAAAAGAGCTAGCCGAGAAATTCTTTCCCGGAAACCCCGAGCCCCCGACGAACCTTGCCAGCTTAGAAGCTGAACTGGCCGAAGCGGCTTCATTCTTCGATGAATGGCTTCGATCCAGCGCTCGTGGAGGTGCCAAGACGGCCTTGGGCTTGATGATGGCCCATTACCCAGAGGCGGAAGCCTGGCGTGTGGCGTCCGGCTTCCCTCTGGAAAAGGAGGATGGCACACCCCTGGACGACCAAGATCGCAAGATGATCCTTCGCTCCGTCTCCGGCTATGCCAGCAAGATTGCCAACATGGTCACCTTGACCACCATCTTCAAGGAAATGCCGTGCCCGCCGACTCCTGCTCAATCAGATGATGACAATGAGGCGGCGGGAAAATCTTCATGAGCCGAACTTGCTCGCTGAGCTGGCCATCCTGAAAATGTCATGGAAACATGTAAAGCCGTCTAAACAATGTAAATGTCTATAAATAACTTAGCCTTTTGCTGTATATTAACCAGCTTTATATTTTGCAAACTTGCAATTTTATGCCTCAGTTCAATCTAGCCTTGACACCTTAGCCTTTAAGCGCCAGCAAACCTATGACGAAGCTAACTTGCTGAGCAACAGGGTACGTGATGACCAATCTGTTTAGACTCAGAACAAGTGCCACCTTTCGGTGCCAAAACGCTTTGAAGCAACCCGGCCCAAAAAGCTAGCAGACAAACATTAATTTGGCAAAACGTTGATTTTTCATCACCTTAAGGCGGATTCAATCATGAAAGAGTTTACCAACGAGAGCCACACAGGCAATTTCGGGTAAACAGATAGCAACAATAAGATCATAGGGAAATAAAGGATGGTACAGATTCTCGAATTCGACATGAGAGAAACCAATTTTTATTTCATGATCACATTGACATGGTTACAATAGAATTTGCTAAGTGTAAAAAGGACGTAGCTGAGCGATATTCCACAGACGTTTCGTCTCATCTAAGTCGTCATCTACATGCCTTTTCCTCTTACGACCTTTCTTCCCGGGATCTTTCTTTGAATCCCTTAAGTCGATGAGGTAATATGACCCGTTTTTCAGAACTTTGCTGATAACGAAAGGCCCTTCCCATGGCGGGGATAATTTGTGTTGCCGGCTTTGCACAAGCCGAAGCACTAAGTTGCCTTCTCGAAAAGATCGATTCCGCACTCTACGGCTCTGGTAGCGACGTAGATCTTGTTGATAGATGGCGGATCTTTGGAGAGCTAACTCTCTTTCTTCTTCGAGGATATCTAAGCCGTCTTGACATGCTTCTTCTGCGTCTTTCTCGACGTAGGCTGCGACTCGAGGCGAATCGTCGATCATGTCGGATGGGAGCACCGCTTCAGCACCATAGACAAGGAAGAAAGGGGTGAAGCCGGTTGATCTATTTGTGGTAGTACGAATACTCCATAAGACCGCCGGCAATTCCTCAACCCAAGTGCCGGCTGCTCGATGCAAAGGACTTTCAAGCCTCGGCTTAATACCTTGCAGAATAATGCCGTTGGTGCGCTCTACCTGTCCATTGGATTGCGGGTGTGCCACCGATGCCACGTCGAGTCGGATTTTTGATCGGCTACAAAACTTCGATAGCTCACCGACGGCAAAGTTTGTGCCATTGTCAGTGATAATGCTATGCGGTATGCCGAATCGAGTGGTAATCTCGATGATGAACTTTGTGGCTGTAGCTCCGTCGAGTTTCTTGATGGGCTTGGCCTCCACCCACTTCGTGAATTTGTCGACCGCCACCAGCAGGTGAGTTAAGCCTCCTCTTGCCGTCCTGAAAGGTCCCACCATGTCGAGCCCCCAGACCGCGAACGGCCAAGTAATAGGGATCGTTCGGAGCTCCTGAGCCGGCAAGTGAACCTGCTTTGCATAGCGCTGACACCCTTCACAAGTCTTGACGATGTTGATAGCATCCTCCTTAGCCGTCAGCCAGAAGAATCCATGCCGAAACGCCTTGGCGACTAACACTTTTGCCGCCATGTGGTGCCCACATTCGCCGGAGTGGATTTCTTCCAGGATTTGCCGTCCTTCCTCTGGAGAGACGCATCTTTGGAAGATGCCGGATGTGCTCCTCTTGTAGAGTTGTCCGCCAATAATCATGTACGCCTTTGCTCGACGCTCAATTTGACGGCTTAGCACCTCATCGTACTTGGGCAGTTTCTTATTAATCAAGAAATCAATGTAGGGTGTGGTCCAATCTGGGGTTACCAAGCACACCTGAACTGATTCTGCCGACAAGGGGTAATCTTCGTCGCCGCCTTTGATGGACGGCTTGTGTAGGTGATGGAGAAATACGTCTGGTGGCACTGCCTTTTTCTTGGAGCCTATTCTGGCCAAGGCATCAGCGGCTTCGTTGTCATCTCGGGAGATATGTCGAACCTCTAAGCCGGCAAAACATCGGCCGAATTCATCGACTGTTCTTCTGTA
Source organism: Puccinellia tenuiflora (assembly GCA_012064385.1). Lineage (NCBI taxonomy): Eukaryota > Viridiplantae > Streptophyta > Magnoliopsida > Poales > Poaceae > Puccinellia > Puccinellia tenuiflora. The sequence goes on from QRDG01000669.1 coordinate 296,109, forward strand.
TTCTGCCATTATGGGACGTTTTGTGTCCCAGCATCCATCAAGTGTAACAGCCCTAACTTGGTTATGAAAAATACCAATAATTTTTCCACTTTTTGCATTCTTATTTGCATCATGGCATCTCTTTAAATTGCTTGTGTTAACAAACAACAAATGGGAAGCCAAAACTTCCCAAAACTTTTACTTCTTGAAATGCAAACTACGGTGCAACCATTAACATGACAGGTGACCATATGGTTCAACAAGTTCCCTAAGTTCACCCTAATGCACAAAAACCAAATTGATGGGTTCCAATTGTTTCCAACTTCCTTAGGCCCTAAAGTGTGGTTCAACGCTCTTGCTTGTTTGTGAGCCATGCCACCTTGCTCAAAAGTCCAGATAAACGTATGGTGAGCTGTTTTACCTTGTGGAGAAGCTCCCAGAATTTTTGCATATTTTCTGGAATTGTTTTGGTGCCCAAATAAAACCTAGCCTTTCTGCCAATTTCTGGTCATTCGGAATGACCCGGATTTTTCCGGATCAATTCCGGACCAGTCGGAATTTTCCGGACCTTTCCGGAAAATTCCGGATGAAGCACAGTGGCGACCATGCGCACTGGCGCCATGCCGCTCGACGCCCACCTGCTCCCCTTGCGCGCCATGCCGTCGTGGCCCCCCTTGAGGTCAAAGCCGCACGCCGTGACGCCCTCGACCTCACCTGCTCCTTTTCCCCTCTGTCCTCTCTCTCTCGTCCCCCTCCCGAGCTCCCTAGGAAGCCCTCCATAGTGCCGCCACCATCGCCGTCGATTCGCCGCACTTGGAGCTCCCCGGGACAAACCGACGCCACCCTCTCCTCCGCCTCGACTTCCTCTCCTTCCCCACCGGCGGAATCGAGCCGGGAAGGCTCGAATCAACGTCGGCATCCTCAACTCCGACCGCTTCTCCACCGCCTCGCTGAGCCGATTGCCGCCGTCCCCGCCTGCCTCCGGCATCACTGAGCCATCCCTCGTGTTAAGGGTGAGCTCCGCAACCTTCTAGGCCAAATCCCGTTGCCCCTCTCCCTCTCGTGCGTGCTCGCGCCGTGCACACCCGCCGCCGCCGTCGTTTTTTGCCCAGGATCGAGCTGTCCGGAATCGCCCGGATTATTCCGGATCGATTCCGGGTCGACCTGATTTTTCCGGACATTTCCGGACGAATTCCGAAACTCTAACAGAAGGATTTTGCGGATTTGGCTCGGAATGAGCCCGGATTATTCCGGACCATCCGGAATATTCTGGCCAAATCCGGATAAATTCCGAACCATCTGTAAAACTTGAAAACCAGATTCCTTCAACTTCTTTTCTTTGAATCTTGCAAATGTTATACCAATTTGTTCAGTGTTTCAAATGCTATCTAAACATGCTAGTACCACCTCATGACAACAACTTGCTTTTCGACATTACTCTTAAATTGGATAAGAGATATAAATCCAAATAAGTAATTAAATGAATTAAATTCAACTACTTAATTATTTTGCTATTTATTCTCCGGTACTCCGAATATCACGAATGCGGTACCAAAAAGACCACAAGAGCAACACCTAGTTAATCGTGTCATGTTCATGCATATTGAGCCACTTATCTAATAATGAGATAATTTATAAAGAATGTGTTCACTAAGATAAATATGGAGTGTGTCCAAATAATTGCACTAACTATTTGGTACTCCATTTAATTTGTTAAATAAATTAAATGATATCATCTTTGCATCAATTGGACATGTCTTCATGTGTTTGCGCATTGCACCTTGTGATCGTGTGATTTATGTGCTCTTTGTGTTTCTCTTTTGGGTATCGATAGATTCCGGAGTCGAGGGTCTCTCTACTTACCCCGACGAGCCGTACTACACGTCCGGGCAGCAAGGCAAGAGATAACCTAACCTTCTTGGCATCTAGCATCCTATGTTTTATAAACTTAATTTATCCACCATAATATTGCGTGCGGTTCAACATGTCCTTTTTGGTAAATATTAGAATATCCTATGAATGCATGTTCCTCCCCGAGCCAATCACATGTATCCCTACCTATGAAACCTAGGGTTGAAGTGTTGGCCCGAGATAAAGATAGAATTAATGTGTTCATATGCTTAGCCATGCTTAGCCATGCTTAGTTAAATATTTTAGATATGTCCGTTGTGTATTTCCATAATTGTTGTTGAAGATGGAATGATGCGGACTTGGTGGATATGTGGGGTGCTTAATGAAAATGCTAAGAAGGCTTGGATGAGTTGCCCTCGGGGAGGGTGGTTTGCCTCATTCTTGCCGCCTAGGTTGAGAGTGCTTTTAGCTAGAACCAAGAACCGAGCGTGCTTCCATTGGTGGGTGTATGGGCGCCTTACTAACTGAATAACTTGTGCGGGCGTATCCAAGGGTCCTCTAGTTTGCTATTTCCATTTGCCGTGTGTGTGAGCGGAAAAATAAATGATGAGGATGGTGGTGTTTAGGACGTGGCGATGGGGCAGGGGCTGAGGCTGGGTAAACTTGCCCTGTGGCCACAGATGACTCTTGGATAGTCTCACGCGAGGTAAAGGTTTAACCTCGCCCGCTTGCCGGCCTTCCCCGGAAGAGGGCCAACTAGGTGAGCTGGACGGTACCAATGGGTAAACTAGTACACCCCTGCAGGGTAAATCTTTTCGAAAAGCCGTGTCCACGGTTATGGACAAACTCTTGGGAAAGGCGGATTAGCTCATAGATAACTTTAACCTAATTGATATGGCAGCTAAAGGTTGCATTAATCAACTTGTGATAAAGGTTCATTTCCTCGAGGGTGAGTCGAGGGAGTGCCTTTGTGGGAGATGAGGGGTGATGTTTGTGAGTAGGTTCGCCGAGAACTGAAAGGTGATAATGATACTCTCTTACCCCTTTATAAAAATACTCTGAGTAGACGAATGCCATCTGTCATCAATATTTCTGTTTATGAAACTTAGCTTTATGCAAAAGAAATACATATAAAGCTTTAGAGCCTCCGTCAGTCATTGGGCCTATATCGCCCTACTAAACTTGTGAGTACATCGTACTCAGTCTCTCTTTGCTGCCTCTATGATTTTGTATTTCAGAGGAAGACGACACCGAGCATCTAGGTGGGTTCTTCGTGGACGTCGACTACTAGTCTGGGGTTCCCAGGTGGCAGCTTGGGACCGTGGAACAAGCTGGCTGGGATGATGTTTATGTGTAGGACTCTTAGGCCATATATTTGCTTCTTGTTGTTAGACAACACTACCCGCTTCCGCTTGATGAATTGTTGGATCTGTGATCCTTTTGCTGTGTAATATTTGTATTCTTCTCGTTATATGAGTTGCTTTATATCTTGTGTCGTAGAGTCATGCAATGTGCCGGTTTGTTCCACAAGTCTCGATCTTTGTTTTATACCTTGATGGTTGTGCCGAATACATAGCCTCTCTGTATAATTCCGGGGTCGGGGCGTTACATCAAGTTGCTGCACAACCAGATCCGAGTCGCCATAGCAGAGGATGCGCTGCACTCCCAACTCCTTAGCCATGTGAAGACCATGGAGGAGAGCCTCATACTCTGCTACATTGTTGGTGGCATTGAAGTGGATTCGGAGGACATAACTGAGCTTATCACCCTTAGGCGATTTTAGTACTACTCCAGCCCCCGAGCCTTCCTTCATCTTTGAGCCATCGAAGTGCATTATCCAGTACTGAGAATCCGGCAAAGGTGTGCTTTCCATCGCCTCTGTCCAATCTGCAACAAAGTCGGCTAAAACCTGAGATTTGATGGCGGTCCTCGGCTTGTACTGGATGTCGAAATCTGCTAACTCGATGCCCCATTTGGCGACTCGACCCGTTGCATCGGCATTGTTGATGATTTCCCTTAGTGGAGCCTTGCTGACCACCATGATCGTGTGATCTTGGAAGTAATGCTGTAGCTTTCTGGAGGCAAAGAATACACCATAGGCTAACTTCTGGTAGTGAGGGTAGCGTTGCTTTGAATCTGAGAACACCTCGCTAATGAAATAGACGGGGCGCTGATCCGGCCATTGCTTCCCTTCCTCCAGGCATTCAGCTATAATGACGGCACTTATGACGAAATTCGTGGCCGACAAGTATAGGAGAAGCGGCTCTTTTTCCCTTTGAGCTGCTAAGATTGGAGCATGTGTCAATGTATACTTCAGCTGAGCTAGAGCTGCCTCTGCTTCCTCTGTCCAAACAAAACTGTCCGACTTTTTGAGGAGCTTATACAATGGCAACGCTTTGTCGCCCAGCCGGCTAATAAATCGTCTTACAGCCGCGGCGGAACCCTGTAAGCCGTTGTATGTCTTTTAGACAAGACGGCCTTTCGAGAATTGCCTTTATCTTTTCCGGGTTAACTTCAATTCCTCTTTGGGAAACAATGAAGCCCAGAAGCTTGCCTGCGGGTACTCCGAAGACGCATTTTGCTGGATTAAGCTTCATCTGGTACTCCCTTAGGTTTGCAAAGGTTTCCGACAGATCGGCGATAAGATCGCCGCGCTTCTTCGACATGACCGCTATGTCGTCGACCTAGACGTGAACATTGCGGCCAATCTGCTTGTCCAAACACCGCTACATACACCTTTGGTAAGTAGCACCGGCGTTCTTTAAGCCGAAAGGCATTGTGACATAGCAGTAATTGCCATATGGCGTAGTGAAGGACGTCTTGATTTGATCTGACTCCTTCATCTTAATCTGATGGTAACCCGAATAAGCGTCCAGAAAACATAGCATCTCTGAGCCGGCAGTTGAATCAATGACCTGATCGATACGCGGTAAGGCGAACGGATCCTTAGGACAGGCTTTGTTTAAACCGGTGAAATCAATGCACATACGTAGCTCAGAGGTATTCTTCTTTGGGACTAGCACGGGATTTGCCAACCAATCAGTGTGGACAACTTCACGAATGAATTTGGCGGCTGTGAGCCTTAGGATCTCCTTTCCAACCGCCTTGCGCTTCTCAGTTCCGAGTCGGCGGAGGCCTTGATTGACCGGCTTTGCATCCTTGTTGACTTTTAGGGAGTGCTCGGCAAGTTTCCTCGGGACACCTGGCATGTCAGATGGTGACCAGGCAAATATGTCCCGGTTCTCACGGAGAAACTTGACGAGCTCGCCTTCCTATTTGTCATCGAGGCCGACACCGATGATGGCCTCCTTTGTCGGATCATCCTTTGAGAGCTTGATTTTCTTGGTGTCATCCTTTGGCTTGAAGCTTGAGTCGACCTTAGAGGACGGCTTTTCAGTCGCCGGCATCTCATCGGGACCAATTGTTTTCTTGAGATCCTCCAACTCTTCCCTGCAGATTTCTTGTTCAGCATGGACGACATTGGAGCCCTCGCATTCCTTGGCTTTCTTGAAGTCTCCCTTAACTGTGATGCTGCCATTGGGTCCCGGCATTTTCAGCTTGCTGTAGATGTAGCAGGGCCGAGCCATAAACTTGGCGAAAGCCGGACGTCCAAAGATTGCATGATATGCACTTCTGAAGGGAACCACCTCAAAAGAGACGTCCTCAGTCCGAAAATTATCGGCTTCACCAAAGGTGACCTTCAGGGTAATTTACCCCATCGAGGAGGCTTGTCGTCCCGGCACAATCCCATGAAACTTCACAGTACTGTGGGTGAGTTGTGACTCGGAAATACGCATCCTCTTCAATGTTGCGGCATAAAGTATGTTGATACTGCTGCCGCCATCCATGAGCACCTTTGTCAACTTGTACTTGTCGACTATTAGGCTGACGACTAAGGCGTAGGTGTGCTTTGCAGGAACTCTATCCGGGTGATCGCTGCGATCCCATGTGATGGGTGTGTCGGACCAATCCAGATATAAAGGAACTGCAGGTACCGTAGCGTTGAGTTCTCGCCAGGCCGCCTTTTCTTTGCGTGAAGAATCTGTTGCCAAGTTGACAATGAGACTTTCGGCATGCTTAGGGAATTTGCTGCCTTTTTCTTTGGAGGCGGCGTCATCCGACTCTTAAGCAGCTTCCTCCTTCTCTTTGTCGTCCTTCCTGGACTTGCACTTGTTCCTTGACTTGCCGGCTTTGGGGTCCTTGGCGATGTCTCGATTGATGTGACATTGCTGGAGCGTGTGGGAACTTGTTCCATCTGGCCTCAGATGATGGACACAGGGGCTGTGTTTGATGTCGTCATACTTTACCGCTGGCGGCCGGGACGATTGGTTATTTGGCGGCTTCTTGCCCTGCCACTTGCCATTGCTTGAGCCACCCTTTCCAAAGGCGGCAGCGACTTCATGAGAAGGGCCGGATTGGTCTTCAATCTTCTTTTCCCGGACTCGCATCGGCGGTTTTCGGCATCCTCCCTGTTGTCATCATCAGTGGCGGCGTACTTGTTTGCACAGGCGAGTAAGCCCCCCAAAGTCTCCGACTCGTCGCTGTAGATCATGAAGCGAAAAGTCGTCCCCTTCCTCAGAGATTGCTTGAAAGCATGGATCGCCTGAGTTTCTGAGACGCCTTCGCAAGCGTTCTTGATTTCACTCCATCGTGAGACGAACTCACGGCTAGACTCGTTCTTTTGCTGCACGCACCGATGTAAGTCGAAAATCGACTTTGGGCGCTTATATGTTCCCTGGAAGTGCTGGATAAAAACACGCTTCATGTCACCCTAGGTATGAACCGTCCTTTCCAGCAAACCTTCAATCCACATGCGTGCCGTCCCAGTCAAAATCAGGGGCAAAAATCGCACTGCGGAGTCGGCGCTGCCTTGATATATGTCGCAGGCACTGACGTAATCTGAGAGCCAGGTCTCAGGATTAGCCGTACCGCTGTACTTCTCAACCATCTTTGTTACGTTCGACAAAGTGGGAGGTAGAATTTGCTCTCTGATTGTTCTGCCAAAACACTTGGGGCCGAGGTATTGGGCATCTCTGGCCGACTTCCTCTCCTCGATTAGGCTTCGAACATCATTGGCTGATGGCGTTTTAGCAACCGACTTTTCTTGTCTTGATTCTTCCCTGTGACGGCTTTGGCTCACCCGGCTTGCGCTACGCGGAGGGTTGGAGTCCTTTGCCGTCGTGGAGGGGGTATGTATTTGGAAGGGTTATCTCCCTCTTTGCGCGGAGGAGGCGGTGGTGGAGGTGGCATATGACCTCCGTTATCCTCCTTTCGGGGTTGATTTCCCTTCACGTCGTCGCTCCTGGCGGGGTGGTGCCGCCTTTTCCTTGCGAGGGTCCTCCTTTCGCTCGCGGCTCCGATCTCTTTCCCGACCAGCCTCCCGATGGCGAGAAGAGCCAGTCCGGGATTCCGCACCTCTAGGCTGCTTGTCCTTCGGGTCCTTGCTGCCTTTGTTGTGGCTGCTTGAGCCGGCCGGGTCATCGTCCAGGTCTGCAGGGGCAGCAGCCATTGGTTTGTTGGCAGTTGACTTGTAAAGGCGAGAATCGTCAACAAGCCGTCCTGTTTTGACTTGCGAATCGTTTTGCTGCTATTGTGCAACCTCCAGTAGATAAGCTGAATACTTAAGCCGAGCGTCACGATCCAACGATTTCTCGAACCTGACCTCTTGGGCAGCCTCCATGTTTTTGGCTGGGGTATTGAAATAACACAGATTTGTCACCGGGTCACGTCGGTAGTGGTACTTCCTCCAGACTGAATTTACATGATCGGCCTCCCACTTGCTGCGGAAATCCAACCTCTTATGCAGGTTCTTATCACGAGCCGGACGGAAAACATCGTCAGCCCCCTTTTCTCTCTGCTTTTGGATGAACTCTGTTTCCTTGTTTGTGACCTCAACTTCACGCTCTACTATCTGGGCGGCTTGCTCCTCAAGTAGAGCGCGGCGCTTCTCAATGTCGTCCAGCGATGCGTTCGGAGGGAGCGCCGTTAAAAGTTGCTTGTAGCTGGCCATCTTTCTTTCGTGCTCCCTCTCCGCCGCCTCACCGGTCCTAGCGTCAATGTCGTCTCCTCCAGCCGGCACTCTGTCTATCCCCTTCAATGGAGCCAGTGGCGGCACGAAATCCACCTTGAGATTTCTGGCTTGAGGAGTTTTTTCTTCGCCATTGGCGGCTTTTGAGGTGTTGGGGTCGTCCTTAGGATCAGAGACGTTTCCCATCAAGACCTCGGCAGGGCGTCCTAAGCAGGATGCAACTTTCCGACTAAAGTCGTCGGATTCTCCTTCAGATTCGAGGTCCTGCTCCATATGGGCGGTGTCCCCTGATCCGGCTTCTGAATCAATCCCAGACTGCAGTGCAGGGAGGATAGACTCAGGTTCAGTCATCGACTCGTGTGAGCCGGATTCTCCTACAACGCCGACAAAGTGGAAGTCCGGCGCCGCCCTGTTGGAACTTGCGTCATCTTCAGAGCCTTCGTCATCAGCGTTGAAAGCCAGATCCAGATCGGCGATCTCGTCAGAGTCCAGATCCGACTCCTCGTCGAGGTTGCTTGGGTGGGTGGTGGGCAAGCTCAAGGTGACGTCGAGATCGTCCAAGGCCTGGGCGGTGAAGCCGACGAAGATGTCGAAACCGCCGATGGAGACCGTGGACCAGCCGGCGGGATCCTCCTTTGCCGGCGTCCAGAGGCCGTCGTTGAAGACGTGGCCGGCTCCCGACTCGTCGAAGTAGCTCACCATGCCGACCACGATGCTGTCGCCGACTCCGCCTGCAGCTCCTGGACAGATCGAAACCCCGGAGGTCTCCTGCCCCACGGTGGGCGCCAACTGTCGTGGTATTGTCGATTCTAGCCGCGGCAGGGGTGCCATCGAGCTAGGTAGAGAGAGGGGTTTTGGAGACGTGGGGTGATCCGGTGACATAGAGACGAGTTTACCCAGCTTCGGATCTCACGTCGGTGGCGAGATCCTACGTGCTGCTATAATTCACTATAAGTCAATATCGCCGAGTTACAGTGGATTGGGATTGAGAGCGTATGTGCCCTAAGGCGTCCCAGGGGCCGGATTATAAAGGCGTCCAGACCCTGGGCTTACAGGAGGAAACCTAACCGACTAAGAACAGAGCCCTACTCTAATCCGGCTTGGGCCCTGCCTTGTGGGCTAAGTCTTCCGCAATGCAGGCCGGCTTCTAGAGTCTTCCCTTAGCCGGATGGGCCTCCTGCGCTTCAGCATATTGGGCCGCCCGGTAAGCCGGATCCGGCTTACCACCACTTTGGGCCACCCTGGTTTGCTGGCTTTTAGTCTTCTCTGTGAGGACACCTGTTCGGCATAACCCCAACACCCAGCCTCCTTTGTGCCCCGTGCCGAACCTAAACAGGTGGTATTCTTTACTCCCGGTGTCCGTGATCCAAGACACGACATCTGGAGCGCCAGGTAGGGGGTGTAAGCGCTGGATTCGTCTCCATCGACTTCGTGATCTTCGCCGTGATCTACCTGAAGTCCTTCGCCAACCATGCCACCGAAGAAGAAGCCCGACATCGCGGCGTCCAAGACGGCCTCCCCCACGCGCACTCAGGCTTCTGGTGAGCGTCGTGCCGCTGCGGCAAATCAGAATGCTCCTCCTCCACACCTTCTGGAGAAGGTGGTGCCGGATGGAGCGGGCGGCAACATCCGGAGCGGCGAGGACGCGGCTGCACAAGGGAACTTCACCAGGCCTCATCCTTCACGCTCGTGAGGGGAGAAGAGTGTCGATAGCAACACCGGCAAGGATCCCACTGCCGGGGAGAAGAGCGACAGTGTCCGCGCCAGCAAGGGTCAGCAAGGCGCCAAGAGCAAGTCCTGCACGCTCCTCTCCGCGGACGCGCAAGCTCGCTACGATGCCTTCGTCACCGCCAAGGCCCTGATGCAGTTTCCTCTGAGCACCGACAACCCCAAGGTCTACCAGGAGTGGCGGACCCTCTTGGAGGGGCTCCTCCACTTCGTCGACGGCGGTCCCAGGTGTGTGCCCGCTCACGCCCCCACTGTCGATAGTCCCGGAGCCGAGGGGGCTGAGACGTGTGAACCCCGGAATCATCCCCGGGGCGTGCGCCTAGGCGAGGCTGTACCTCCACGGGCAAACCCTCCTGTGGCCGGTCGGGCAAACCACGACTGTGACCCGGTCATCTCCGTCGGATCGTTTTCCACACGCAACCAGGATCTGCGCAATGACCTCAACAACCGCCTGCACGAGGACATGCGCACCCGCATCGGGCGCCGCCAAGAACGCCATCGTCGGGAGGATCGGGACAATGACATCGCCGAGGGCTGCCTCGCCCTCTCTCCCGAGTTCCGCCGGACCGCCTGGCCCAAGAAGTTCAAGATCGACGTCTTCCTCTACTATGGCACCACGAACCCCCGGGACTTCCTGCAGCTATACTCGCTCGCTGCGGTGGTCCCCGGAGCCCACGAGATCATGATGGCCAACTGGTTCCTGTTGGCCCTAGAGAGAGACGCCCAATCATGGCTTCTCAACCCCCCAAGTGCTCCATCCGATCCTAGCGGGCACTGAAGGAGGCGTTTCTGGGGGCTTTCCAGGGCGGGTACCAACGCCCGGGAGTTCCCAATGATCTCCATGACTTGAAGCAGCTTCCGGGTGAGACTCTCCGCAAGTTCATCCAACGCTTCGCCCAGAAGATGAACACCATCCCCTGCATCAAGGAGGAGATGGTGATCCAGTCCTTCCATGCCAATGTTTGGCACACCCGAATGAGCGAGAAGTTGAGCACAGATCGCATTGAAACCACCCGTGAGCTCTAGGAGCTTGCAAACCGCTGCGCCCGCGCAGAGGAAGGGGTCAAGGTTCCCGGGGAGGACGAACCTGAGGACAAGGTCACCACCGCCAAGAACAAGAAGCGGGACCCTGGACCCAACAAGCGCGTCTTCCTCACTGAGCCTCTCCTTAAGAAGGCCAAGCTGGCCTCCATGTCTGAGGGCGTGGAAGATCCATGGTGCCACGTCCACCCCGACGGCAACCACCTACTCAAGGACTGTCGGCAAGTGAATGGCCTCGCCGTGCGCGCACAATGCCAAGCTGGCGGGGTCGGCCCAGGCGCCTGCTACAGTTGCGGACTCCCCGGGCACTACTCTCGGGACTGCCCGACGGGTCGCCAAGGCGGTGGTGGCCAGGGGTGGGGACATGGTGAAGGTCGCGGAGGCCGCGGCGGAGGGCGCGGAGGCCAAGACAGACACGGACCAAACAACCCAGGGTTCGCCGACAATAGGGTTGCTCCGGCTCCCCAGGGCAGCAAGAATGGACAATTCCAAGAGATCAACGGAGTTGTCGGGTGCATCCACGGAGGAGCCTCCCTGCCTCCTTCCAATAGCGCAGGCAAGAGACTTGTCCGAGAGCTGAACGCGGTCGCCTCGGCGCCGCCAAAGCCTCTAGAGTGGTCTAATCAGGGCATCACCTTCGACCCGGAAGATCACCCCGACAACGTCGCCGGGGTAGGGACCCTGCCTCTGATCGTGTCGCCCATCATCCACAACTACAAGGTCACCAAGATGCTGGTCGATGGAGGCTCCAGCCTTAACCTGCTGACGGTGAAGGTCTTGGCCACCTTGCAAATTCCCCTTTCCCGCTTGCAAGACACTGGCGTGTTCCAAGGCGTAAACGGGAAGATCACTCTTCCGGTCACTTTCGGTGACCCCGAGAACTTCCGCACAGAGGAGATCGTCTTCGACATCGCCGACATGCCGCTCCCATACAATGGCATCCTCGGCCGGCCTGCGCTGGCCAAGTTCATGGCCGTCTCCCACTTCGCCTACAACATGATGAAAATCCCGGCGGCATGGGGCATGATCAAGTTCAAGGACGACATCGGCGACGCCATCTTCTGCATCCAGAAGCTAAACCAGACGGTGGCAATGACGGCGGACACCCGTCAAGAGGTGCAGGTGATGCATGTAAAATGCATACATGAACTCTGCATTATATTACTTATATTTTAATCATATTTGCATCATATAAGGGTTATATCATTGTTTTATAATGATTTTGGGAAGATTTTACAGTTTTCCTATTTTTCTGGAATTAACCCTGCACTGGCAGAAAATACTATTTTCTATATTTTGATGTTTCAGGGAGCCAAACGATGTCCAAATGACCTGAAATTTTACGAGCATCATTTTTTGGAAGGAAGAAAGCATTGGAGCAAAGAATGCGAAAAAGTGGAAGCCCGAAGGCCAAAAGAGGGGGGCCGCGTGGGACCCACCAATTTGGCCCTCGTGGCTCCGTTGCCGTCGATCTTTTTTCCCGAAGCTTCCTTTTGACCTAAAAACGACTATAAAAATAGTCCCCCGACGTTTTCCGAAGGGAGGCAGCGGAGAAACACAAAACCACGAAACAGGAGACAGAAGGCTGCCGCCGGAGAAGATCGGAGGGGGGAAACGCCACCGGAATCACCTCCGAAGGTCTCCTCCACCCCCCTCTGGAGTCTCCATCAACACCACCATCAAGACCAGCGCTATCTCCATCACCATCTCCATCACCATCTTCGTGATCCACTTCATCCCCCTCATAGTTTGAGATTATTCGAACCCTAGCTATTGTCTAAGTACTACTGTACATGTTTGTGAATTGCTACTTGTCATTGTTTTGTGGGGAGATAATATTTTCAGATTGTGTTGTATCACTTGTACCACTGAATCATATCATGTCTTGGCATTGTGAGTAGTTCTCTCATGTTCTTGGGAGCATAGGATGAATTGGAAATGATTTTTATATGACATGTGTTGGTATTTTGTCTAGTTTTTATCTTTGATGTAATTCTATGATGGTGTTGTGCGAACGTCGACTGCACATCACTTCACCTATATGGGCTCATAGGAGAGCACCGTGGTGTAATGAATTGAGGGAGACTTAGGAGGACAAGTAAACCTGAGACCGAATCATGAAGTTGCATTATGAGGGCATTAGTATCGGGCACCTTAGAGTTTAAGGCTATGGTGGGACTCTATGTCTTAATAACTCTTGTGCAGTCATTTATTTAGCCATAAGAACCATCATAAGGGGGTTTATGTGGCACCCGATCCAGATGATCGAGTCACCCTATATACCAGTCCCAGAAACATTGGATATATGTCAACTTGATAAACAAAGACATAACCAAATACATACATATGGCTCCGAGTTCGGACAGAAACAAGGTTATAACACGGGGGTGAGGCTCCAGCGCTCGCGCAACATGCGCACACAACAGTATGTACATTATTTATCCAACATCGAGCCTCTAGCGGAAGTCGTAGCGGAAACGTAGATAGTAGCATGGCGATAGCGGGCCTTATTCCACGGGGTCCTGCCTGGGGTACAGGTTCCTAGTTCTCGTACAGCGGGTACTCGGCGTCGGGTGCAACGGGGTCTGGCCACATGAAAAGCCAGGTAAGTACTTGAAGTACTCGCAAGTCATTAGCCCAAAATCAAACAAAGTCTATCTATATGGCATGGCATAAGTTCGTAAAGTAGCATGGCATGAGTTCGGTTACAAGGGTGAGTCCAAGCTTAACGGTTGGACATAACTTACCTGCTTACCTTTGAAGGGATGTTTCATGCTACCAAGTGAGATTACATTTCTCACTCAACAACTCATAACCACAACTAGGCTTCCAAGCCTTTAGCCAACTCTTGCTTACTCCTCAAGTTTTCTCTCGGTTGCTAGATCTCATCTTAATAATTTCTCCATGTTGGACTGGACTGACCCTTAGTGTGACTTGACCCAAACATCGTCCCATAACCTAGGGACAAGGCTAGATTCTAGATTTACACTCTCGAGAGGTTGCAACATTTACCCATATGCTGAAGTCTAGGTTTGTACCGCCGGTACCGAAGTACTAGAACCCATCATGGCGACAGCACAAACCCATACTTCCACAACCGTTTACTCCACCCGGACACTCCCTGTGTAGCCACCAACACGTCCCAGGGACAAAGTCTTATGACAAAGTGAATCCGGCACGTCCCCAACGAACGAGTGACGCCTAGCTCCGAAACCTTCGCAAGACTAGCCCCGACCACAAAGGTAACCGACTAGACTTGCCAAAAGGGTGGCGTCAAAGGAGGCTAGATAGAATACTCGGCCATGGTTCGCCCACGTGAACGACGCATGTTGTGCTGGTGTGTTTGGTGAGTGGCACTATGTGACCCAATCTAGTCGAGGGAGTTGGTTATCTTCTTAGTCAAATTTTACCCTTCAATTTCAACAAGATCTCAGCAACATATGATAATCACATAATAAATTCAGCAGTAAACAAATCATATCAATGTCCACATATAGCAAAATAGAAAAGGGCGTCAACCGGATGATTGTGGCGGAGATGCCTCCGGCCAGCGCCGTCTCGTTCGAAAAAAGGAAAAGAAACGTCAACCGGATGACTATGGCGGAGATGCCTCCGGCCAGCGCCGTCTCGTTCGACAAAAGGAAAAGAAACGTCAACCGGATGATTGTGGCGGAGATGCCTCCGGCCAGCGCCGTCTCGTTCGACAAAAGGAAAAGAAACGTCAACCGGATGACTGTGGCGGAGATGCCTCCGGCCAGCGTCGTCTCGTTCGACAAAAGGGAAAGAAATGTCAACCGGATGACTGTGGTGGAGATGCCTCCGGCCAGCACCGTCTCGTTCGACAAAAGGAAAAGAAACGTCAACCGGATGACTGTGGCGGAGATGCCTCCGGCCAGCGCCGTCTCGTTCGACAAAAGGGCGTAGCACAAAAATTGGAGGATAACAGATAAATAAATGCGAACTAATTTAAATGCAACATGGCAGGTGGGATGCAACAATCAATTTAAACAGTCACGCAATTATTCAGAGTTCGACCGAGCTTGAGATCGGGTTAACGGCTTGCCTTCGGGTTCGGGAACAACTTCTACTCCGTCGGTGGGGTTGGAATCTATCCAAAGAAACACGAAATAGCGTCAAATACCCCTCCTAGGTCATGGAATAAATGCCAAAGGAAAAAATTCCAAAAATTTATTTTTTGCTTTCAATGGAAAGACAATTTCGAAAGAAAGCCAACAAAATTGATCTCATATTTTTCTGAGCATTTTTGAGGGAGATATTGCCTTCCAAAGTTAGGTTAAAAATCTACCCTTTTTAACAGAAATATAAAACAGAAAACAAAAACAGAAAAACGATTTGGGAAATGTTTAAAACCTTACAGCGGGTCCCACTGGTTAGTGACTGAGGGCTGAACCATTTTCTTTCTTTTAAAAGCGGGAAACAGAAGAGCGGGGTCGCCGGCTCCGGTGAACTCACCGGCGGTGGTCTGCGGCGGCTAGGGCGAGGGAGAGGGGTGGAAGAGGAAGCAGAGCGGCTCAGGGAGAGGTGGCGCAGCCCATCCACGAGTTCACGGTCTACGGTGAGCTTGCACGGCACCCGGGCGTCGTCTCCGGCGGCGGTGGCTTGCTGTCGATGTCGGACTCGAGGGTTCCGGCCACCATTCACCCGGCGAGTACAGCATCGGCATCGTGGTGGTTTGGAGAGTCTCTGGGTGGAAGGAATCAATGAGGGAGGGGCTGTGGTGAGGGAATCGTGCAGGGGTCAGTGCGGCCTGGGTGGTTTCGATTTCGGTGAAGTGGTGCTCTCCTAGACTCGAGGCTGTGGTGGAGGTTGAGGATAGGAGTGGGAGAGGTGGTGTGTGGCTCTGGAGGTCGAGGGGTGGCCATCTTATAGGCCGCTCGCGTGGTGGCCGCAGTAATGGCGCGGCGAGGTGTCGGCCATCGCGTGGAGGCGGTGCTGGGCGCTGCGTCCCGAAACCGGTGGCACAGGAGCACACGCGGCACAGGAGAGGGGCGGTGGATAGGCACGGGGGCGGCGGAGTCGCTGACGTGCGGGACCCCGGCGGCGCTGTACTGGACTGTGCGTTGGGTAGCGCCTTGGCGCATGCGGCGTCTGCCGTGCTGTGCTCCTCCGGCGACGCGTGGTGCAGGGGAGGTGGAGGGGGAGGTGGGAAGTGCAGGAGGCAGGCTGGGGCGTGAGAGGGCGGGGTCCTCCGTCGACCAAAAACGGGCGGCGCCCACCGCCATGCCCATGCCGGCGGTGATCACCGTCCTGGGCATGCCAGAAGCGGCATCGGCATGGATCTCTCATCTTCGTGATCCAAATGGGATGGGGTTTTCACCACTGTGCGCCAAATTCAAAACACTACAACTTTGCTGACCAAAGTTTTTGCAAATTCGAAAGTTGGTCCGACCAAAATTTGTGAAAAACAGAATTGGCCAAAAATGGAATATCTATTTTGGGCAAGCAAAACATCTTTGGTTTGGCCAAGATTTTTCCCAGAGGTGTATACTTAACTAGTGCTGGTGTCTATGTACTCTCCTCTCTTTACAAAAATCATTTGACTGGTTTTGGAAAATCTTTTAGTTTTAGGCAGAAACTTGCATAGAGAAAAAGTCAAACATTTTCTTAACAATGTATCAAATATTTTTGTATAAAAGGGTTGCATATTACCTAGGGATCATTCCCTAATTTTTTTAGAATTTTTGAAGACATGGAAATAGGAGTTCCTTTGGAAGGCCAATTAAAGGATAAATTTTAAAAGAGAAAAGGAATTCTCCCAAATCAATATTTGCCCAAGGCCAATAATCAAAATCACAAGTACCAAGTGGGAGGGAAATGGAAGGCACAAGATCCCACTTGATTCAGCTGATTTGAAAAGGTTTAAGATTTAAATGAATTTCCTGAGGCTTAAAACCAAATGTACTTTAAAATAAATTGAATAAGGCATTTTGAATTTTTTTTAAAAAGGGCCAAAATCCAGGGTGTTACAGTTTAGTTTATTTATTTAGCTTTACCTAATTATGGCTCCGTCCAAAGAAGATTAAAACTTTACAAAATGTTTACCTTGTTGTTCTAGAAATATTTATGACATGAAGTCTAGGTAGCCCTTGGGAACGTTCTCCACTTATAAGAAACACACACTTGAGCTTGTCCTCTTGCTGCATAGAGGATTGGGCTTTCTCTCTTTGAGAGTTTTCACTTGTCATATTTTATTTTGAGCTTTTTACTTTATTGCAAACTCTACACCAAACACCCAAAAAGACTTGCATCATTTAGTCATTTTAGTTTGTCTAGTGCATAGATAACAAGAGAGGTGACACTCTTATTTGAGAGGATAAATACTTATACCTTCTACTCCTCATGGGATCGATACTATACTTACACATTGAAGATTTCAACGATCCCCTATACTTGTGGGTATCAAGACATTTTCTGGCGCCGTTGCCGAGGAGTGTAGCGCTTAAGTTTTTATTCTTGGTTGCAATAGATTTTTATTTTCAGCTTTGCATATACTCTAATTTACTTTCAGTTTTGCATTTAGTTTAGTTTTACTTTTAGTTTTGCATTTATCAAAAACCCAAAAAAATTAAAAAAATGGAAAACTATTATGAAAATGCCATGATAGCTGCTGAATTTAGAAAATCAAATGAAGGGAGAAGATTAGGAGGCTACATAGAGCTTCGAAATAAAATTGCTAGTACGTTGCTTAATTTTCATGAGGAAGAAATTTGTTGCTCTGAATACTGTAGACACTTTAATTCCAATGCCCATCTGATGCATGTAAAATGCATGCATGAACTTTGCACTATAATACTTGTATTCCATTCATATTTGCATCATATAAGGGGTATATTATTGTTATTTAATGATTTTTGGTAATTAATAATGATTTCCCCTTTTTATGGAATTAATCCAACGCAGGCAGAAAACCCCTATTTCTTTCCTTATTTGTTTTAGGGCCTTAACGACGTCATAATGAGCTATAAATTTACGGGGATCATTATTTTGGAAGGAGGAAGACCTAGGAGCGAAAGAAGCAAGCGAACGGAGGCCGGAGGGGAAAAAGGGGGTGCCCCATGCGGCCAGGTACAGGGGCAGCATGGGCCCACCTCTTTTGGCCCTCGTGGCCCCGTTTGCGTCAATCCTTCGCCCTGAAGCATCCTCGTGACCTAAAAACGCCTATATAAAGAGCCCCCTGATGTTCTTCGAAAGGAGGGCCGCCACATGAGAGAAACAAGAAACAGAGACCAGGAGGCTGCAGATTGGAGGGGGGAAACTCCGGCGGAGCGCTGCCGGAGAGGTCTCCTTCTTCTCCATCGACATCTCCACCGTCTCCATGATGAAGAGGGAGTAGTCCACCTCTGGACTATGGGTTTGTGGCAGTAGCATATGTATCTCTCTCGCTTGAGCTTCACTAATTAGCACCGTATGAGCTGCTGAACATGATTACGGTCATCATTGTATTACCTTTGTGCTGGATCTTTTTATGAGTTAATATATGTTGAGATTGCAATGTTTATTTCAGTTATGAAAGTAGATGCATATTATGTACCCCGTTCTTGTATCCTTGTTTTGATCAAGCATGTTTATGAGAGCGTGTGAGGGGGAACGTGTGCATTAGTTAGAGTAACGGGGGTGGTGATGTGATAAGCTGACAACTTAATATCACGATCCATTGGGTGTTTACCTTACTTTGTTGCCTCGGTAGGGATTAACCAAAATACCATGTTGCAAGGTTGAGGAGTGACAAGCCTTTACCTATGACTAGATCCAGCATGTTCTTATTTTCACTTCATGTAATTAATCTTAAAGCTATACTCTGAGTCATCTTAATTACTGAGATGTATGATTTAGTTCGCATCTTGGTGGAGTATAAGTGAGACTAATAATCAAAAGGTCTCTATGTTAGGACGTGATGCCCATATAATTAGTAACATGTCATTAAACTTGTTTGCAATCTCATATGTTAATCCTATGTCTACTTATTTGCCACACTATATTAAAGAGAGAGTGCATGTGTGAAACCATGAACCCCGGTCCATTTTTAATCATAAGAAACAACTTTCCAACCACTTTTAAGCATCATTTACATTCAGCCATTTTAAAATCATAAAATACAAAAACACTTTTATTCATTGCATTCACATATAAAAACCCCAAAAATATCATCCATCATCATTACTATCATCCTTGCATATTTATTTACCACCATTGCATATTTATTTACTGTTTTGCATCCATTATTATCTTAATATCATTCTCACACCTTGTGCTTGACAACCACTTGGTGAGGTTGAGGGCACAAAGCAATCTACTTTGTTTGCAGGAAATCTAGAGAAGAACAAGGAGATAAAATCCCCACTATTGATTCCCCGAGAGTTCGATATTAAACCCTCGAGTCACCCTCGTGGGGAAAAGACTTCCACTTCTACATACTCTACACTTGGAGGCTCAACCTATCCCTTATATATTATTTTCCTTTCAGGGTATCAAGAGTACTTGTTGACATAGTTGAGGGAGAAGAACACTCTCATCAATTCCGTCATCACCATCAAATAAAGATGAACCTGTTATTGCAACTTATCATACTTGGAATTATGCTCTCTTAGGGATGGAAGAAGTAGAGCAATTTGTTATTTTTATGGCAGCCTATGAATTATACACCTTCATTGATAAACATGAAACCTGCCCTATAGCTTCTCAATTTAAATTTTTTATTGCCACTCTCCTTGATCTCTGCATACTTGAATTTAATAAAAATATCTATGTTGTTGACACAAGGAAGAGAGCTGCCCAAGAAAGCTCTAATGTTTTGTAGGAAGAAGATGATAAAAACATAAGCTTGGAAGAGGAAGTATGTGAAGAAGAGGATAAAAACCTAAGCTTGGGGATGCCCATGCAGCCCCAAGAGGAGGACAATGAAGAGCAAAAGGATGAAGGAAATGGTGAACAACTAGAGAATGAAGAGAAGAAACATCCACCTTCACCACCTAAGGATGAGGGTAACACTCAAGATTTTGTTGATGATAAACTTTGTTTTTATGATTCTGATGATGAGGAAGAATTTCAACCTATGCCTAATGAGAACATTATTGATAATAATTTTAAAAATGATGAGGAGTATGGTTTAGACATGCTATATGATAATGCTTTAGATGATGGTCCTATGCTTATTGATAAACCTCCATGTTTGGTTGTTACTACTTTACGTGAGGATAAAAATGATATACTTGCTGCTTGTGATGATACTCTCACTCATGAGAGTCCTACTTTATTTCTGAACTCTCCTATTCACACCATGGAGGAGAAGCTTTTATATGTTGAAGAGTACTTATGTGGGCTGAAATTATCTTACATTAATAATCATTTCACTCATAACCATAATGTTTATGGTGCTTCTTGCAATTATTTTGAGAGGGGAAAACACACTAATAGCTCACATGATAGTTTTAATAATCCTCTATATGTTCCCAAGTTTGCAAAGTTGCACCATTCTAATAGTTTTTTGTCACATTTGCTTCCACTACTTGTAACTATTATGAGAGAGGAAGAAAGACTTATCTTTATGTTTATATGTTATTTAAAATGCAATCTACTAATCATTACATGCATTGGTTACCACAAAATTTCTACTATTTATTCATATATAAAATGCCAATGCATAGGAAAAGAGTTAGACTTAAAAGTTAATGGTTTAATGTTTTATGGTGTGCTCTTTATGCTTTTATTTCCTATTCAGTTTGGGCACACCTTTATATATTGAGAACTTGCAAAATAACTTTACCTACTGTTTTCTAACAATTAGTTTAAGATTTTCACTTTATATAAAATTTGGGAAAGTAAATGAGAAGGATGAGTAATGGAGATGTTGGGGTCGACCTTGAACATGTGTTGTTCATGCCAATGGAATCGTTGCAAAGTCGCTATCATGAAAACTTTTCCCAAAGCTAAAACCAAATAAAAAGAGTGTTTATGTTGTATATATTTGCTTCTTGTTTTGCCTTTTTGCTAAATCAAAAACAACAAAAATATTTTCTTTCTTCTTTGTTTGTTTCTCTTGAATTTTCTTGGTTCTTTTTGCTTAATTTTTATTTCTTCAGTTTGATTTTTGATTTTTGAGTAAAGGTGCTTGTTTACTACTGTAACATCACCTTTGTATCTTATTTTTCATCTTAATGGCAAGAATAACCTCTTTTGAGAGGTAGGATTAAATAATAGTGATTTGCTGTCCAGAAAACAGATTCCTGAACTTCACTGCAAAAAATGTTAAAAATCACAGAAGAGAAATTTTGACCTGATATTTTACGACAGAAATATTCAGTTATTAATACACATTTCATTAGATCAAATATTTCTGATTTGAGCAACATAAGTGCCTCTGAAAATTCACTCTTTACGGGCTGTCCAGTTTTTGACAGATTCTGTCTTTATTTTGCATTACTCTCATTACTTGTGTTTTGTGTGGTTCTATTGATCAAAGAGCAATACACAACCATAGTAATATTAGCTAAGGTTTAGAATTAACTCATGATATGTCTTTTCTGTACCTATGAGGATTTAATTTATGAAGACACTAACCCCTCTAATCAAGTTTTATGTTGAGTTTTGTGTAAAGAGAATTTTTCAAGTGGAAGAGTTGAGGGTGATAAACAAAGATCAAGAGGGACAACCACTCAAGCGTGGGGATGTTATCCCTAGGCTCACTCTACATATATCAAAAAAGTACAAGAATTTAAGCTTGGGGATGCCAAGCCACCTCACTCCAATCATCTTGATAACAAGTAAGTAAGCCTAGCTATATGGCTGTAAAGAAAGCGCTTTACGGGAGGCAACCCGGTTGTTTTTATTTTTTTATTTTCTTTGTGTCCTCTTGCTGTAACAAGAGACTTAGTTTTTAGTTTTGTTTCTGGAATTTTTAATAAAGTGCCAAGTTTTACCCATTTTGGTATGAAATAGTTGCTATTTGCATTCGGAGATTTTATTCCAGCACGAATCTGTGCACGGTATAATTTTTAATTCCTATGCTATAACTCCGAATGAGCTCATATTTTTACTGTAACTGCAACTTTTCATCCTCTGTATGACTGAATGTTTTCAGAAATTTTAGACGTGTTTAATTCTGATAGAAAAATGCGTTTCTCTGCTGCTAATTTTCTGGACAGATTCTGTCCCATTTTGTTTGATGCATTCTTTGAACTGTTAACTTGAATCTTTTTGATCCAATTAAGTTTATAAGTAGTCATACAACATTATACACTTTCTAGACATTCATATGAATTTTTATCTAAGGATTTTATGCTTCATTTGTCTATCACTACTAATGTCACCCCACAGAAAAGAAATGGGAGAAACAGTGTTTTGAAGTTTTTTCACAGGAATTAGACGAGATGCACCAAGAGCTATCCAAGGATGGTGAAGACCATAAGCTTGGGGATGTGAAGACAACCCCACTGGACCAACACACTCTCGGTTTGCACACGTCTAACTTCTGTTTAACGATCAATACACATTATCGCATAAACTTGGAGCGTCTTTTGTTTGCTTGTTATGTTAGTTTAGTTTTTGTTTTGAGACCACCACTATCATTTATTTATGAGGGAGCTACTGAAAGTTTCGATTGAATAAAGTTGGATGCTATTAAAGTTGATTTAAAAAGATACATATAGTTGCATAATTCATATGTTTTTAATGAGTATCAATTTGCAAGTTTTTTATCAAGAGCTATCTCTTATCCATGTTTTGATGCTGAATGTTAGTTTACTTTGTTTAACATGGATTGGTTAGTTCTATGGACACTTGTGCATGCATTTAGACGGTCAACTTTCTCCCTTTTGCTAGCCCAAAAATTCCAACAAGTAAAAACTTGTTTTCCAACACCTTCAACCAAAGTTTTTCCAGTGAGTCCACCATATCTACCTATTAGCTTTATGCTATTCCGAGTATGTTTATCATGATACTTTGTGTTATCTATACATCTGAATTAAAATACTTATGTTATTGATTGTCATGGGAAAAGTTGGTTAAATAGCTCTCACACCTTACTATTGCATTTAATAAACATGAACCATTGTGATTAAAATTATGAAGTTGTGAGATTGACAAGAGTCTTGGTTGGTAGTTAGCCCAAATGTGCTGTCACATGGCAAGCTTTCAACATGCTCATAATTATATTTAGTTGATATTATGTACTTTTGTTTATGGATGCCTATCATAGGGCCAAATAAATGTGGAAACTAAGTAAGTTTAAGTAGTTTGTATAAATGGCTAGAGAGACACCTGGGCCGCTAATCTAAGCCATGCATCATTCATGGTGGAAATTTACTTACATGCTATTGTGAACCTTCAGTGATGCACCTCATAATAAAAATCTATATCAATAGTAAATAAAAAGGGTGTTGAGATTATTCATTATGTTTGTTTGTCTTGTCATTTTGACATGGGCTTGTTCCATGTCCTGGGACAAGAGGTACCCAGTTAACCCTCTTGATGATGCTATTATACAATGACTTTTACTTGAACTTGCTTTGTATCCCAAGTTGAGTAACACCATGGTGTAGGTACTCGTATTCACGGGGCATGAGACTTTCAACCATTTCTTTGTCAAGCACACTACTCATATTTGCTTTCACTTTAAACTTTAACCATTCAAGATATTATGATAAGGGGTAATGAGAGCTTGACACCAATACCACATTGCAAACATTAACTTAAGTAGAAGCATTTGGAAGTTAGATGAAACTTATTCATGTTTTACCTCTACTCATATATATATCTTTCCAAAAGTGTCCACTTTTATATTCAGTTTTGCAAGAGTACTCTATGACCATTATAGGATGTTTTTACTTTTCATTATGCATACATTTGGTCCATAGTACTTTCTTCTATGTTACACTTTGTGAATTATCATTGAACATCCTTACATTGAATATTTGATATCACTTCATAATTTATCTTGTATATTGCTACTCCTTTAAAGAATGAATCATTTGACTTTATGTAGCAATAGTAATCATCTTTGATATCCATTGATAGTCTTAAAATGCAAAGTCCATGTTGGTTTTATCACCTTCATACTCGAGGACGAGTATAGGTAAAGCTTGGGGATGTTAATGCATGTAAAATGCATACATGAACTTTGCATTATATTACTTATATTTCAATCATATTTGCATCATATAAGGGTTATATTATTGTTTTATAATAATTTTGGGAAGATTTCGTAGTTTTCCTATTTTTCTGGAATTAACCCTGCACTGGCAGAAAACCCTATTTTCTATATTTTGATGTTTCAGGGACCCAAACGACGTCCAAATGACCTGAAAATTCAAGATCATCATTTTTTCGAAGGAAGTAAGCGTAGGAGCGACGGATGCGAAGAAGTGGAAGCCCGAAGGCCAAAAGAGGGGTGTAACACCCTGGATTTTTGGCCATTTCATTTTTTTCAAAATGCCTTACTCTGTTTGTTTAAAATGCGTTTGGTTTTAAACCGCAGGGAAATCCTTTAAACCCTAAAACTTTTCTAGTCTGCTAAATCAAGTGGGATCTTGTGCCTTCTAATTTCCTCCCACTTGGTACTTGAGATTTTTACCTTTGACCTTGGTCAATTATTGATTTGGGAAGAATTCTTTCCTCTTTTAAAATTCACCTTTTATTTGGCCTTCCAAAGGAACCTTGTCTCCATGTCTCTAAAAATTCCACAAAAATTAGGGAGTGATCCCTAGGTGTTATAGAAGCCATTTATGCAAAAACATTTGATATCTTGTTAAGAAGATGTTTGACTTTTTCCCTATGCAAGTTCCTGCCCAAAACTTAGAAATTTTCAAAAACCAGGCAAATAATTTTTGTTAAGGGAGGGGATACGTAGACACCAGCACAAGGCGTACCTACACCTCCAGGAAAAATCTTGGCCAAAGCAAAAATGTTTTGCTTGCTCAAATTGCATATCCCCTTTTTGGCCAGCACTGTTTTTCAAAACTTTTGGTCGGACCGACTTTCGAATTTGCAAAAAGTTTGATCAGCAAAGTTGTAGACTTTGAAGTTTGGCGCACAGTGACGCGAGCATCATCTCGTTTGGATCTCGGAGTAGAGAGATCGACGCCGATGCCGACGTTGGCATGGCCTGGTCATGCCAGGACCGGCATGGGCATGGCCGTGGGGGCACCGCCCGTTTCTGGTCAACGGCGAACCGCACCCTCGCGCCCGAGCCTGCCTCCTGCACCCCCACCTCACTCTCCACCTCCTAGCACCCACGCGTCGCCGGCGGAGCGACCGGACGGCGGCCGTGCACACGTCAGCGCCGGGAAAATTCCCCTCGTGCGTCTCCTGTGCCAGCGCTCTCGCAACGCCCCGCCCACCGTCACCTCCATGCCCAGGCGACACCTCACCGCGCCATTACTCCGGCCGCCGCGCGGAAACGCTATATAGCGGCCACCCCAACACCATTCCATCGCCGCACCACCTCTCCCACTCCCTCTAGCACCCTCTGCCCCAGCCTCGAGTCCGGAGGAGCCACACCTCGCCGGAACCGCAACCACCCGAGCCATGCTAACCCTAGCTCGATTCGCACACCCCAGCCTCCCCCTGGTCGATTCCCTCCACCCAGAAGCATCCCAGAGCACCGCGGTGACGATGCCGTGCCCGCCTGGGTGATTGGTGGCCGGATTCGACGAGTTCATCGTCAACTCGACGCCACCACCACCGGAGTGGATGCTCTGGTGCCTCCCGAGGTCGCCGTGCTCCGCGAGTGCGCGGACGAGTTGCGTCGCCTCTTCCCCGAGCCGCTCTGCTTCCTCTCCACCCCTCTCCCTCGCCCTAGCCGCAGCCAACCGTCGCCGGTAAGATCGCCGGAGCCGGCCACCCCTCCGCTCTGTTTCCCTCGTTCAAAAAAGAAAGAAAGAAAACGTTTCGGTTAAGCACTGACCGGTTGGACCCGCTGTCAGGGATTTAATCTTTTCTGAACCGTTTTCCTGTTTTATTTTCTGTTTATTTTTCTGTTGGAAATAGGCAGACTTTTGGTTCAACTTTGGAAGGCAATATCTCCCTCAAAAATGCTCAGAAAAATGTGAAACCAATTTTGCTGGCTTTGTTTTGAAATTGTATTTCCATTGGGACCAGAAAAGGAATTTTGGGAATTTATTTCCTTTGGATTTTATTCGATGACATAAGAGGGGTATTTGACGCTATCTCGTGTTCCTTTGGATAGATTCCGACCTTCCCGACGAAATAGGAGTTGTTCCTGAACCCGAAGGCAAGCCATCAACTCAATATCAAACTTGGTCGAACCCTAGAATTTAAATATGTTGCTTGAGTGGATTGATATTGCACCTCACATGCCATATTGCATTTTGAATTGTTGTATTACTTTATAATTGCTTATATGTGCCTCACTCCCGTCCCCTAGACAATGGCCGGAGGAACCGCCTCAGTCGAAGGAATGGGGGAAAATATTACAACTGTGCGTCTCGCGCTTGCGAGGCTTTGTTTGGTTTTTCCTCTTCGCCGAGGTGAGGAACAGACGAATGTCGTCTTATGACCCTCGGAGTTGGGGGCATTTGCCAAAAGAGTTATTTGCCTTGTCCCTCCGTCAAATATGGTTGGCATAGACCACCCGGACTGTGACGCTTGGGAGCTGACTTTCCATTTGGTTCTTTTTGCCGAGATTGCTGACACCACGTCAAGATAATCCCCGAGTGGAATGGATGCTCTCTCACTTTTATGAGTGCTTTTCGGTTCATTCTTTACGGTGACCACCGGCTGGAGGAACCGCCACGGTCATCCGTTTGAAACACTATGCTATTTATTCTATGAATACTAACCCCCTGGTGACACCGGCTGGAGGAACCGCCATAGTCACCCGGGTATTATGAGTGCAATGTTAATATTGATACCTGCAATTGATATGTTTATCCTATGTTGTTATTGTTATAAGCTTATGCTTGTGTTGCTTGATTCATGTTGGAAACTATATATAAAAGTTGACTAAGAAGATAACCACCTCCCTCGACTAGATTGAGTCACATGGTGCCACTCACCAAACACACCAGCACACCATGCGTCGTTCACGTGGGTGAACCATGGCCGAGTATTCTATCTAGCCTCCTTTGACGCCACCCTTTTGGCAAGTCTAGTCGGTTACCTTTGTGGTCGGGGCTAGTCTTGCGAAGGTTCCGGGGCTAGGCGTCGCTCATTCGTTGGGGACGTGCCGGATTCACTTCGTCATAAGACGTGGTCCCAGGGACGTGTCGGTGGCTACACAGGGAGTGTCCGGGTGGAGTAAACGGTGGTGGAAGTGTGGGTTTGTGCTGTCGCCATGATGGGTTCTAAGTACTTCGGTACCGGCGGTACAAACCTAGACTTCAGCGTATGGGTAAATGTTGCAACCTCTCGAGAGTGTAAATCTAGAATCTAGCCTTGTCCCTAGGTTATGGGACGATGTTTGGGTCGGGTCACACTAAGAGTCAGTCCAGTCGAACATGGGGAAATTATTAAGATGAGACTAGCAAACAAGTGACAACGGAAAGAGTAAGCCAGAGTTGGCTAGAGGCTTGGAAGCCTAGTTGTGGTTATGAGTTGTCGAGTGGGAAATGAAATCTCACTTGGTAATATGAAACACCCCTTCAAAGGTAAGTAGGTAAGTTATGTCCAACCGTTAAGCTTGGACTCACCCTCGTAACCAAACTCCTGCCATGCTACTTTTCGAACTTATGCCATGCCATATAGATAGACCTTGCTTCAATTTGGGCTAATGACTTGCGAGTACTTCAAGTACTTACCTGGCTTCTCATGTGGCCAGACTCCGTTGCTCCCGACGCCGAGTACCCGCTGTACGAGAACTAGGAACCCGTATCCCAGGCAGGACCCCGTGGAATAAGGCCGCTATCGCCATGCTACTATCTACGTTTCCGCTATGACTTCCGCTAGAGGCTCAATGTTGGATAAATAATGTACATACTGTTTGTGCGCATGTTGCGCGAGCGCTGGAGCCTCACCCCCGTGTTGTAACCTTATGTATGTCCGAACCCGGAACCCTATGTATGGATTTGGTTATGTCTTTGTTTATCAAGTTGACATATATCCAGTGTTTCTGGGAATGGTATATGGGGTGACTCGATCATCTGGATCGGGGTGCCACAGAGCTTGGTATTAGAGCTTAACTGCCTGTAGGATACCCTAGTTTCTTGGACGGCGTAGGATAGAGTTCGAAGTGCTAACAACTTTTTCACTGTTTCTCTATCTGTTTGTGCTTTAAAAACGTAACGCTCACTTTACTTGATTTCTGTCTCTATCACAGATGGCAGAGCTGTTCGCTGAGACTACCGCCGTACACATCCCCGGCTTTCTGCAGTTCCTGAGGGAGATCTGGGACCACCTCTACCCAGGCGCACCTCCCCCGACCTACCGCGTGCACCACAACCATCTCGACAGGTCCACCTCGGAGTTCACCGCCACCGTCCACCTACGTCCGGAGCCCGTGACTGCAGGGAGCTCCCACGCCCTCACTTCTGGTGTTACCACTCAGGCTACTCGAGCCGTACAGGAGGCGGCCGGAGACGCTATCCTGTTCCTCCGCACCTTTGACCCCGTCATGAGACAGTTTACCCGTTATGCCTACTTTCCGAGGTTAGACTTAGACACTGGGGACATCCTCTTTCCCAACCCCGGTGACCCCAGCTCACCTCTCTCAGCCGTACTTCTGTACACCACCCTTCTCCACCAGTACCTCCACGTCACTCTCCTCCAGTTTGCCTCACTTCGCGCCAACATAGCCTTGGCCGAGATGACGGGAGCCTCTGGGGCTGGTACCTCCCGCCGCTCACCTCGTCTCCCCACCTTTACCCACAGCTCCCTCGAGCAGATTAGCAGCGCCGCTCACTACTACTCGCGCTTCACCCCTGTTCGGTCTCAGCGTCGTCGCATCCGTGCCGATCCGCCCTCCTACTCCGGAGACTCCCAAGACGACCGCGCTTCACCCGGCTACAGCCGCACGGAGGAGGCCATCGACATCGCCACGCCAGCGACTCCCCTCGAGATGGAGTTCTAGACGCTCGGAGATGACATCGCCTAGTGTATTATACCTCCCGATGTATCGCGTGCTTGAATAATGTAGCGGTAGAGTTGCATCATGCATCGTGTACTAGGTGCTTTGTATCTTGTACCGTGTACCTTATGCGAGTATCTTGTATCTTTATCTAGCATCTTTTGTAAAATAACGAGTGCTAGGATCCTGTAACCCCCGCATCCTTTGTATAACCCCATGTTTGTTGTTTTTGCAACCGTGTTTCCATTTGGTTTTTCCTTGGTTGTTACACTTTCCCCATATGGATGCTCATGATACGCGCCATCACATTCAACAATCCAGGATGAGGCCCAATAGCGGTGCAAGTGGCAGCCATGAAACCCCGGTTCGTCGTTCCGCACGACAAGCGGGCGAGGATCCTGTGCCTCCGCAGTCACCTCCTCATCTTCCAACTCAGGAACCAAGCCCAAGTCAGTTTATGAGGATGATGGATGAACGTCACACCCAGCATCTGACTCAGATTGACGAGGTTAGGGCTCGGCAAATCCCTGAGTCGAGTACCCCGGGTTGATTGAAGGGGAGGAAGATGAACGTTGGTGATCACGACGGCTAACAGGGGGCGATTTACCCAGGTTCAGGCTCCCGGAGGATAACACCCTACTGCTGCTTGTATGGAATTATGATCAAGGTGGCTACAATGGCGAGATGGCAATCTCGCTAGGGTTTGAGTTGATGTTCGCTAGTTGCTTAGTTGCCCTAGACGAGGGACCCTCCCAGCCTTTATATGATAGGCTGGGTCTCGGGTGAACGGTGCTGATGGCACGTACAGGATGATCAAGCTGATGACCTAACGGCGACTACCTTGGGCCGCACATCATCCTTCTTGGGCCTTCCTTGGGCCTTCCTTGGCGTGACCCAGGTACCACCCCGTGGGGTACTCGAAAGGTAACCCCACAACAGTAGCCCCCGAGTGCTTAGTCGAATCGTAGAGTCGGGTAAAGGACTCCTTCCTTCCGGGAACGCCACCAGGTTCCTGAAAGGAACAAATAAAATGGTCGACTCCGGCCGTTCAAGGCTTATGGAGGATTTCTTAGCCGAAACCTCGACCGCAGGGTGAAAACTACGAGTGTTGTTCTGATCAGTGATTTTTCGACTCCGATTGTTCTGAGTCATTCGGGAGCGCGAACAGCGCTCCCGGTGGGAGTAGCCCCCGAGATTAAGCTGAATTGCTTGCAATTGAGGTTAAACTCAATTTTTCCTTCAGTCGAAAAGCCCGCTCCCGATGGGAGTGAAGAAGTGACTCGAATTGACGGAGTCGCAACTTGCTTTGCATGACTTACTTTGTACTCGGCCGGTTTGGCTTACTGCTTTAAGTTTGCTCAGCTCGTGGAGCTCACTGTATTTCTTGTGCAGTCGAATGGACTTGTCGAGTCGACTCAGCTTTTAGAGCTTACTGTATTTTTGTTGCACTCGAATGAACTGTCCGGGTGCTCCATCAGCCCATTGGCTTACCACGCCTCCGCAGATGACGTCAGTGCTGACGTTTTCGGCGTGCTCTGCGTCCGATGGGACGTGACATGGTGGTCCCAGTGCCAGCATTGACTGATCTGACCGTTGGGCGCGAACTTTTCGCGGCGTGATGAAGACGCCTCGATTCCCGCGCGTAGTGGGCGGCGTGGGCGGCGACGGTTGGCCTCTCTGCACGACGCGTGGACGGCCGGATGAGGTTGTGGAGAGCGGCTTCGCGGTGAATGGCCAGGATGAACTGTCCCCGCGGTATATATTTTTCACCGCGGTGGGGAACAGTTCACGCCATCCTCATTTCGCCGCCATCTCCTCTGCTCTCTCCTCCATTGCTGCCCTTGCGCCCAGTTCTCCAGAGCTTTCTCCACTCTCCCGAGCGAAGATGGGCTTGAAAAGAGCGAAGACCACCGAGGGCATGAAGAAGGTGGACGGCGACTGGGTAAAGTCGTCGGTGAAGAAGACCGATCTCGAGAGCCTCCACGCGCAGGGGCTGCTGCCGCCGGCGAACCAGGCGGCCGTGCGTGCTCCAGGAAAAGAGGTACTCCCCTCCCCTCGCGATGGGGAACGCGTCTGCTTCGTGGAGTTCCTTCCACGGGGTTTCGGGTTCCCCATCCATGATTTTGTTCGTGGTCTCATGTATGCTTATCGGATTCAGATCCACGATCTGACTCCCAATAGTGTCTTGAGCATCGCGAGCTTTATCGTGCTCTGCGAGTGCTTTTTGGGAATCTCTCCCAACTGGCTTCTCTGGAAGTCGCTGTTCCTCGTCAAGAGGAACGTTGGGAAGTCGAAGCAGGTCTACCCAGTCGGTGGCTTCGGCATCCAAGTGCGTGGCGACACCACGTACTTCCAAATAAAGAAGTCCGACTCCGTCCAGAACTGGCAGAAGAAATGGTTCTACGTCAAGTGCGACCAAGAAGGCCTTCCCGACTTCGCAGCTGATCGCGCGTTGCAGAAGACGAACGCGTGGACGCACCCGCTGTCGAAGGAAGACAGGGAGGCGACCAAACCGCTGCTGGCGCTCCTCCGCGATCTTCTGAAGACCCTTGGGCGCGAGACAGGTGGGGTGCATCTGATTGCCACCTTCTTCAGGCTGCGGGTGCAACCGCTCCGTTCTCGCGTCCACCCGATGTGGGAGCACGAAACCGGCGATGAACTTTGCGACGAAGAAGTCGAGTCGAAGGTGAGGAGCATCACCAGCCTCCGAGTCGCCGATACGTGCAACATGAAGTGCCCGGTGAAGCCGTATGGTCCGAACAACCCTGTGCCTGAGGTAAGCTTCCTTTTTGTTGTGCTTCTGTCTTGTAAGTTCTGTCGAAAATCTCTTTTGTCTCACCCGAATTTTTGACAGGGTTGGTCCAGCTTTGTCAGCCTTCCTCCGCTGATGGAGAACGGTCCTCACGAAGAGGCAGAGATCTTGAAGGAGGACGAGGATGATGACGATGAACTTCCTTCTGCTAACTCTCCGAGCGAAGAGGTGGAGGCGGATGATGAAGACGAAGAGCCGCTGCAGAAGCGGCAAAGGCGAAAGAGTGGCGAGTCTGCTTCGGCTTCGTCACCCGCAAAGCAGGTGGAGGTGGAGGACGTGGACGAGGCGAGCGAGTCGTCCTCGGGTGCCAGGTACACGAGCGACCCGGCAGAGCCATTGGTCGTGCCTCCCCTTAGCTCTGCGCCGCCGACTGGGTTCGGAAGGATGCCCTCCGTCTCCCTGGGCAACGATGATGATCAGGACGTCACCAGGTTAGTCTTGAAACCATCACCTTGTTCTGTCGAGTGCCCTTTTTGCCTTTGCGAGTGTTTGAATTGAATTATCCTGTCACAGCAACCGCACTGGCGCTGTCGGTTCTTCGCCTCCAGAGATGGAGCACACTTCTGCTCCCGTGTTGGAGCAGACCGCGAAGGCGACCGAAGAAGAGCCGCAGGCGGGTGATGCGTCGACCTTGAAGGCTTCGACTTCCTCCGTTCCCGAGAAGACTGCTGATGCGACCTCGTTGGATGCTGGATTGCTTGAGCATGTAAGTGTCTCTTAACGCAGTCTGCAATATCTGTATCGGGTGCGCGAACAGCGCTCCCGATGGGAGTAGCCCTCGAAGATGTGCATGACTAGAATAGTCGGGCGCAGATTGATATCTTGTTCTTTGCACAGCCGTTTTGTCGCCAGCTGCTGGAGGGAGCCACGGCCTTCGTGCGAATGGAGAAGGAGGGGGGTCGACTCCGCACTGCTCTGGAGCAAGCCAACAGTGAGTACCAACCCGTGCGTTCAAGAGGTGCGTCGACTATCTTCATTTTTAACTTTGATCCGGTGATCCACAGGCGAAAGGGAGAGCCTGGCGAAGCGGGTCGCGGAGCTGGAGAAGTCACTGGGCGAAGCTCAAGAGCGTGAGCGAGTCCGGGACGAACTGGAGAAGGCCCAGGTTGAGCACTTGCTCTCACTCGCCGACTCTACTGGAAGTAAGTATCTCGGCTGTTTGCCTACTTTTTCTTGTGTCGACTTCTGGTGTCTTATCCGTGTGGTCCTTTTGGAGCAGAGACTTACGGAGGTGCTCCTCCCGAAGGAACTTCCAGTGCTAACGTCAGCTTGGCCGAGGCTGTCGGCTTCGTCGACCGCGTCTGTGCATATGCCTTGGCGGCGCTGCAGAAGTCGACAGGCGCCCTGGCGACTGTGCACAAGAGCATCTTCCCCAACCAGCCGTCGCCGGACGCTGTTGACGCGCTTGCAGCTCCGTTTGAAGGCGAAGCGACCACCATGGCGGACTACACGCGTGCTCAGACGGTACGCGGCTCAGAGCTCACTTTCCAGCTCCTACTTGGTCACCAAGTCGCAGGTGACTTTGAGAAGGTTGTCAGCGACTTCCCTCGGAGGCCTGATGGCAAGACCGCGTCCCTTAGCTCTGTGAAGGCGCGGGCGAGTCAGCTGGCTGCGAAGCTGGTTGCCACCTTCGAGAAGAGAATCGCCAAGGCTGCAGAGTTGGCCGCTAGGAAGGGCCGTTCTCGGTCGGAGTCTGCAATGTAGTTTCCTTTGTTTTAGGGTTCTTCTTCTTTTGAACTTGGTCTGTAATGAAACTCATGATCTGCGAAGTCTTTTGGCCGCGAACATGGTAGTGTCGAAATATAATTTTGTCTTCGAGTCTTCTGTCATATGAATTTGCTTGACAATGTCGAAAATTAGCAGCCTGAGATGGGTGAGACTCCCGAGGTTGCTGGAGCCGCTGGTGCGGGTGAGGACGAGGATACCTCTTCGGCTGCACCCACTCGCCCTTGTCGTCAAGCTGCTCCAGCCCACGTGCGAAGTGTGAATGATCAGCGAGTAATCACTTACATGAGGAACAAGATTATTGAGCTCGAGTCGAAGCTGAAGGTTGCCGAGTTGGAGCTGGAGCGCTTGAAGTCGCGGCCCGCTGCGCCGTTTTCCCAGCGTGAGGAATTCCTTCTTGGCCAGATAGACTTGATCAGTCGACAGCTGCAAGGTTGGCCTTCAAGCGATTTGTTTCGGCTTCTTTATGATTTCATTCTTCTAAGTGTTGGGTCTTGATGCAGATGTGAATGCTAACTGGAAGGCCGAGCAGGGTCGAGTGGACGAGCGGGTGGATAGAGAAGCCACCGGTGACTCACTCGAAGCTCGTCAATTTTGGTCAGACAAACCCAAGGGCAGTGTACTGGCTAGGATGCTGGATCACACCTGGCGGGCTGCTTTGCTCTTGGAAGGTTGCAGAAAGACCCTCCTGCAGGTCAACAAGGTGTTCTTTCCGCACAACGAGCAGCCTAGCGGACTGGCTGCGCTGCTGGAGAGGTACCGCGAGGGTAAGGTCAAGGCGTTGAAGGAAGTCGTGCACACCCAGCTTGTTGGCGGGGCGAACGTTGCGCTGGCGTACGTTCGAATGCACCGGCCTCATCTTCCCTTGGACAAGGTGCTTGATGGCTGGCCTGGAGCAGATGACTACGCCGACACCCTTGCGGCTGCGCGTCAGATGATTCAACAGGTCCAAAGCTTCAGTGAGCAACTTGTAGGGCCACTCGATGCACCAAAGGAGGAACCTGAAGAATAAGAATACCAGACTGTTGCTGTATAGCATTAGTTTGTAAGAGATATTTTTCCCAAATGGGAGCATAAGTGTATGTATGCCGAGGTCGTCGGATCCTCCGAGTGAATAAATTGTGTATTGGAGACTTCTGTAGACCTGTATGGCGCAGCCCCCGAGCGGATCGAGTGCGGCCAAGGCGTTTTCGAGTTAGACCTGTGTGGTGCGGCCCCCGAGTTCGTCGGGTGGCGGCCAAGGTTTTGGCTTAGACCTGTACGGCGCAGCCCCCGAGTGCATTGGGTGGCGGCCAAGGGTTTTTCGAGTGGAACCTGTGTGGCGCAGCCTCCGAGTGCGTCGAGTGGCGGCCTAGGTTTTGTCTTAAACCTGTACGGCGCAGCCCCCGAGTTGTTCGGGTGGCGGCCGAGGGTTTTCGAGTGGAACCTGTGTGGCGCAGCCCCCGAGTGCGTCGTGTGGCGGCCTAGCACTACCACAGAATGGGTTATAGGGAGGTTGGCACTCTATGGCGCACCGTTAATTCGTGCGCCACAGAAATATGTTTCTGTGGCGCACCGTGCTTGGTGCGCCACAGAAAGTCACATTTCTGTGGCACACCTGGCCACATGCGCCACAGAAATGTGACTTTCTGTGGCGCACCAAGCACTGTGCGCCACAGAAAGCCAGATTTCTGTGGCGCATGCCCACCCATGCGCCACAGAATTTTTGTGGGTCCCACGTACAATCATTGTGCTAGGGTCCATCTGGGGACATTCTGTGGCGCACCGTGGCTGGTGCGCCACAGAAAAGTGACATTCTGTGGCGCACCAAGTTTGGTGCGCCACAGAATTTTTTTTTTCCAAATCCCACCCCCCCCCCCCCCCGGGGATCGCCTTTTTAGTTTTGCAGGAAGTAAAAGAAAATGATAAAAATTTCAATAAATAAAATCCTTTGACATGTAGTTAGGTTTGAGTGTCTAGTAGGTATAGAAATTTTGAAATATGAATTTTGACCTTTTTTGCAAAAACCCGTTAAAAAATGTAAAACGGGCATAACTTTTGCATACGACGTCGAAAAAATGCGAATAATACCTTAAAAAAAACTAGAGAAAATATTTTTGTGGCGAGAATTCACAAAATCCTCAAATTCCAAACCAAAAAAAAGTTATGGCCAACAGAAAATTTTCCCAGCAAAATAAAAAAAATCAAAAAAGGGAAAAAATTCTGTGGCGCACCAATGCCAAGGATGCGCCACAGAATTATTGGGCGGGATTTTGAATCCCGCCCAATAATTCTGTGGCGCATCCTTGGCATTGGTGCGCCACAGAATTGTTGGGCGGGATTCGAAATTTGAATCCCGCCCAATAATTCTGTGGCGCACCAATGCCAAGGATGCGCCACAGAATTTCAAACAGACGATTTTTTTCTACAAATCAAAAAAATTCAAAATTCAAAAAAAAATAAAAAATTATAACAAAGAAGATTGTTGAAAATTTGGATTTTTTAAAGTTTTTTTTTAAAATAAGTTTTTTGAAATTTTTGGATTTTTTGAATTTTTTAAAGTTTTTTTTTAAAATAAGTTTTTTGAATTTTTTCGATTTTTTAAAGTTTTTTTTAAAAAATAAGTTTTTTGAAATTTTTGAATTTTTAAAGTTTTTTTAAAAAATTTAAGTTTTTTGAATTTTTTTGGATCTTTTGAAACTTTTCAATCTCCTTTTAAAAGTTTAGAAGTTTTTGAAAAATCTGAAATTTAAAAACACACATTTATAACACATACATAACATATACACATACAAGACTTAAGAGGATTCATATGATATATATATCAATAAGAACTTGAGTAGCAGAAGGGTAGGTGAAGTGGGTGGAACTTAGAAGTTAAGCGTGCTAGGATTGGAGCAATTTGAGGATGGGTGACCTAGCGGGAAGGTATCAGTTCAAAATGTGTAAAAAATCTGAAAAAATTCAAATAATTAGGATTTTTCATATTATTTCATATTTTGATTTTTCTGAATTTTTTTGAAACTTTTTATATTTTTTTGCATTTTTTGAATTTTTTCAGAATTCTGTGGCGCACCAGGCCAGGTGCGCCACAGAAATATTTTCTGTGGCGCACCTTGCTTGGTGCGCCACAGAATTCTCACATTTCTGTGGCGCACCTTGCAATTTGAGGATGGGTGACCTAGCGGGAAGGTATCAGTTCAAAATGTGTAAAAAATCTGAAAAAATTCAAATAATTAGGATTTTTCATATTATTTCATATTTTGATTTTTCTGAATTTTTTTGAAACTTTTTATATTTTTTTTGCATTTTTTGAATTTTTTCAGAATTCTGTGGCGCACCAGGCCAGGTGCGCCACAGAAATATTTTCTGTGGCGCACCTTGCTTGGTGCGCCACAGAATTCTCACATTTCTGTGGCGCACCAAGCAAGGTGCGCCACAGAAAATATTTTTGTGGCGAGAATTCTGTGGCGCACCCAGCAAACCTGGGGGTGCGCCACAGAATTCCAATTTGGTGCGCCACTGATAGCCATTTCTGTGGTAGTGTAGGTTTTGACTTAGACCTGTACAGCGCAGCCCCCGAGTGATTCGGGTGGCGGCCGAGGATTTTCGAGTGGAACCTGTGTGGCGCAGCCCCCGAGTGCGTCGAGTGGCGGCCTAGGTTTTGACTTAGACCTGTACAGCGCAGCCCCCGAGTGATTCGGGTGGCGGCCGAGGATTTTCGAGTGGAACCTGTGTGGCGCAGCCCCCGAGTGCGTCGAGTGGCGGCCTAGGTTTTGACTTAGACCTGTACAGCGCAGCCCCTGAGTGATTCGGGTGGCGGCCGAGGATTTTCGAGTGGAACCTGCGTGGCGCAGCCCCCGAGTGCGTAGAGTGGCGGCCTAGGTTTTGACTTAGACCTGTACAGCGCAGCCCCCGAGTGATTCGGGTGGCGGCCGAGGATTTTCGAGTGGAACCTGTGTGGCGCAGCCCCCGAGTGCGTCGAGTGGCGGCCTAGGTTTTGACTTAGACCTGTACAGCGCAGCCCCCGAGTGGTTCGGGTGGCGGCCGAGGATTGTCGAGTGGAACCTGTGTGGCGCCGCCCCCGAGTGCGTCGAGTGGCGGCCTAGGTTTTGACTTAGACCTGTACAGCGCAGCCCCCGAGTGATTCGGGTGGCGGCCAAGGATTTTCGAGTGGAACCTGTGTGGCGCAGCCCCCGAGTGCGTCGAGTGGCGGCCGAGGGTTTTCGAGTGGAACCTGTGTGGCGCAGCCCCCGAGTGCGTCGAGTGGCGGACTAGGTTTTGACTTAGACCTGTACAGCGCAGCCCCCGAGTGATTCGGGTGGCGGCCGAGGATTTTTCGAGTGGAACCTGTGTGGCGCAGCCCCCGAGTGCGTCGAGTGGCGGCCTAGGTTTTGACTTAGACCTGTAACAGCGCGGCCCCGAGTAATTCGTGTGGCGGCCGAGGATTTTCGAGTGGAACCTGTGTGGCGCAGCCCCTGAGTGCGTCGAGTGGCGGCCTAGGTTTTGACTTAGACCTGTACAGCGCAGCCCCCGAGTGGTTCGGGTGGCGGCCGAGGATTTTGAGTTGCTTGCTGATAAAAGTAAAGGGGAGAGCTTGTTCTTCAAATCACTTTATTGGTTTTTGCAAGCAGGCCGCCTCATTAAAACCCTTCCAGTCCCCTCAGGTACCCTGGCGAGGGAAAGAGTGCGTCTGAAACCTGCCGCTTCTAGACATTGTACATTATTACAAGTTGGGGTTGATTAGGCGTAGAAACGGCGCAGTTGCGCAACGTTCCACGGGTTGCTGCAGACTGTCCCCGTCTTCGAGTCCTTCAGGCGGTAAGCTCCGCCGCCGATTGCTTCTGTCACGATGTATGGACCCTCCCATGGGGAGGCAAGTTTGTGCACCTTCTTCTGCTTGAGACGGAGGACAAGATCACCAGGGGCGAACGCTCTGGGCCGGAGTCGCCGTCCGTGATAGTTGCGCAGGTCTTGCTGGTACACGGCTGTGCGGGTAAGGGCGATGTCGCGTGCTTCGTCCAAGGTGTCCACGTCATCTTCGAGTGCTTCCTCTGCATTAGACTCATCGTAGGCCACCACTCGGGGGGCGTCGAACTTGATGTCGCACGGCAGGACTGCTTCAGCGCCGTACACCATGAAGAATGGCGTGTACTGTGTAGATCTGTTTGGCGTGGGGCTCAGACTCCACAGCACAGATGGCAGTTCTTCGACCCAGGCACCTGCGGCGCGCCTCAGTGGCACTCGCAGGCGCCTCTTTACGCCTTTGCAGACTAGGCCATTGGCTTTCTCGACTTGTCCGTTGGACTGCGGGTGCGAGACAGATGCATAGTTGAGCTTGATGCCTTGGTCAGAGCAGAAGTCCTTGAATTCTTCGGCTGTGAAGTTCGTGCCGTTGTCAGTGATGATGCTGTGTGGCACACCGAACCTGAAGATGATCGACCTGATGAAGTTAACTGCTGAGGAGGCAGTCGAATTTGTGATCGGTGCTGCTTCGATCCACTTCGTGAACTTATCGACTACCACCAGGAGATGAGTGTGTCCGCCCGGAGAAGACTTCTTGAGTGGACCCACCATGTCGAGCCCCCACTGAGCGAAGGGCCATGCGAGTGGTATGGTCTTCAGCGCTGATGCTGGTGCATGTGGCTTGTTGGCGAACTCCTGGCAGCTGATGCACTTCCTCACGAGTTCTTCTGCGTCTTGCATTGCGGTGGGCCAGTAGAACCCTGCTCGTAGGGCTTTGGCCACCAAGGCTCGACTGCTGGCGTGGTGTCCGCAGATGCCGGCGTGGATCTCGAGTAAAATGGCTTGACCGTCGACTGGGTCGATGCATGCTTCGCTTGTAGAGTTCCCCGTTGATGACGGTGAAGCCCTTGGAGCGGCGAACAACGTGCTTAGCTTCGACTGGGTTCGCTGGCACCTTCTGATGCAGTATGTAGGCCAGGTATGGGCTTGTCCATGTGGGTTCGACCAGCATTACCTCCATGGGTTCCATCTCCGTGCTTGGCGGGTTGGCCGTGCTCGTTGTCGGTGTAGAGGGTCCCGGCGCAGGTCGGAGCTTGATGGAGCGTTGCTTGATGCACTCGAGGAAGACTCCGGGTGGCACCAGTGCTTTGTCTGAGCCAAGGTTGGCGAGGGTGTCAGCTTCCTCGTTGCTTTCGCGGCCGATGTGCCGCAACTCGCAGCCGTCGAAGGTGCCTTCCAAACTGGTTGTATAGGTCCCTGTAGGCTATCATGTTGTCGGCGATGGCGTCACATTGATTCATGGTTTGTTGCACGACAAGGTAGGAGTCCCCGTAGATCATGAGGTGAGTTGCGCCGCTAGTTTTTGGCCATCCGCATGCCATGGATTAGGGCCTCGTACTCTGCCTCATTGTTAGAGGGTTTTGGGAAGTCCATCTACAGTACATACTTCAGTTTTTCGCCTTTGGGTGAGATGAGGACGACTCCGGCCCCTGCCGATCTGAACTTCTTGGACCCGTCGAAGTACATTGTCCATGCGTTGGACAAATCGGGTACGTCTGGCAGCTGGGCCTCTATCCACTCTGTGGTGAACTCTGGAAGGACTTGAGCCTTGATTGCCTTCGGGTGCGCATACTTCAGCCCCCAGGGTCCCAACTCGACAACCCACTTGGCT